>BSBK01003546.1:0-347500 GCA_027943335.1 Chamaecyparis obtusa
GCTCTGACTGTCACACCAAATAGTAATCTATTCTGCATCAACACCAACATCAGAACACAATCTTCTAAGCCAAATGGCTTCTTTACAAGCATGAGTAGCAGCCATGTACTCAGCTTCTGTAGTGGACAAAGCAACCACAGGTTGTCGCTTACTCATCCAACTAATGGCACCACCAAACATAGTGAACACATAAGCACTAGTGGATCTCCTGCTGTCAATATCACCTGCCCAATCTGAATCCACAAACCCATGAATACAAACTGAATGCGGACATCCAGAAGAGTTACCATGATAAAATATGGAGTAATCTAATGTACCCCTCAAATATCTAAATACTTGCTTAACTTCATCCCAATGTACTCATCCAGGATTAGCCATAAACCGACTCAGCACTCCCACTACTTGGGCAATGTCTAGTCTAGTACAGACCATAGCATACATAAGACTGCCAGCTGCACTAGCATAAGGTACTCTACTCATGTCCTCCACCTCACTAGGAGATTTTGGACAATCATCTACAGATAACTTTGTTCCCATAGAAATAGGAACACATAGTGGTCTACAATCTGCCATGATGAACCTATCCAACACAGACTTCACATACTTACTCTGACTCAACCAAAGTTTTCTGTTAGACCTGTCTCTACTGATTTCCATACCCAAGATGTACCTAGCTGTCCCAAGATCTTTCATCTCAAACTGTGCTGACAACTGAGATTTAAAATCAGAAATCATACCCTTACCCTTCCAAATAGCAACATATCATCAACATATAATGCAACAATAAGAAGGCGATCATTTTCAACTCTGAAATAAACACAATGATTGGATTTTGATCTTACAAATCCAATTGACAACACAAAGGCATCAAACTTAAGGTACCACATCCTAGGAGATTGCTTCAAACCATATAGAGATTTCTTTAATCTACAAACTAAGGATTCTTTACCTTTAACAATGTAGTGCTCAGGCTGTGACATATAAATCTCTTCCTCCAAATCACCATGAAGGAAAGCTGTATTCACATCCATCTGTTCTATCTCTAAATCATATGATGCAGCAAGAGATAATAGAAATCTAATGGATGTCAACTTTGCAACAGGAGAGAATATTTCACCATAATCTATTCCTTCTACCTGTGAATACCCCTTTGCAACCAATCTAGCTTTGTACCTTTCAACACTGCCATCTGCACAGAATTTCTTCTTGAACACCCATTTACAGCCAACAGATTTTCTCCTTTTAGGCAAAGGTACAAGGTCCCAAGTTTTGTTTTTCTCTAATGAAGCCATCTCATCATCCATAGCCTCAATCCAGGAACCTGCATCTTCCATGCCCAAAGCCTCTTTCACAGATCTAGGCTCATCAGTGTTAGTAATCAAAGCAAAGGCACAATTGGAATCTAACATAGACTAACCAAACCTTTCTGGTTGCTTTCTTTCTCTCATGGATCTCCTCAAGGGATGAAGTTGAGGTTGTTCTTCCTCTTCTTCCGAACTATCAGAGCTGCTAGAGCTCTCCTCATCATTAGACCCAACATGGTCTCTCTGTTCAGTCTTCTCAGGGGTAGGAGGCAACTGAACAACATCTTTTTCCTTTTCTTTTTCATCTGGTTGTAGCACAATAGGAGAAGATGTTAGCTCTATGAAAATAACATTTCTACTATACAACACCTTACTAGTCACAGGATCCCAAAGCTTGTATCCTTTCACACCAGCACTATATCCGATGAAAATATATTTAACGGCTTTATTTTCCAACTTAGATCTTTTCTCCTTTGGAACATGTGCATAAGCTTCACAACCAAAAACACAAAGATGTCTAATTGAAGGCTTCTTACCAGACCACACCTCCATGGGTGTCTTACAACCAAGAGCTGATGTAGGAGATCTATTAACCAGATAGCAAGCAGTGGCCACAGCTTCGGCCCAAAACCTTTGTTCTAAACCAGCTCCACTAAGCATACTCCTAGCCTTCTCCATCAGTGTCTTGTTCATTCTCTCTGCAACTCCATTTCTCTGTGGGGTATAAGGAGTTGTCTTATGCCTCTCGATACCTTGTTTTTTACAGAACTATTCAAACTCTGCTGAGAAAAACTCACCACCATTGTCAGTTCTCACACACTTAATCTTCTTACTAGTCTGATTCTCTACAAGAGCTTTAAATTCCTTGAACCGACTAAAGACTTGTGTCTTACTTTTAAGGAAATAAATCCACGTCCTTCTACTGTAATCATCTATGAAAGATACAAAAAATACAGACTTGGAGATTGAAGGAACTTTTATAGGACCAAATACATCAGAATGAATAAGATCCAAAACATCAGAAGATTTGTGAGAACTAGAGTAAAACTGAACACGATTTTGTTTACCATAGACACAGTGTTCGCAGAAGTCAAACTCGAGATTGCAATTATTTAACCCCTCAACGAGATTTTTATTTTTCAGGTTCTGAGACCCTTTTCACCAATGTGGCTAAATCTCATATGCCACAACATTGTCTTTTTTGCAGGAAGCTTACCTTCCAAATTATTTGCACTACCATCGGAACCAATAGCCACAGACTTCTTCACTGCTTGTTTAGATGGTGAGGATGAAGAACTATTACATAGAGGAATACATGCATCTAGCTGAAATAAGGTACCTCTCCTAGTACCCCTGGCAAGCACTATCGATCCTCTCATCTTCTTGCATCCTTCTTTCGAAAAAACAACTTGCACACCTACATCATTCAGCATACTTACAGATAATAGGTTTCTTGCCAAACCCAGAATGTGCATAACTCTGTTGATTCCCTTTACTCATCCATCTGAAAATTTGATAGTGACCCTTCCGCGTCCAACTATCTTTAGGTGAGAATCATCACCCAAGTACACCTTTCCACCATCGAACTCTTCATATTTTGAGAACCAGTTTCGATGAGAGGTTATGTGAAAAGATGCACCCGAGTCAACCAACCACACATCATCAGATGCATGGGATGCCAAAGCTGTGATGAATGCATCACCATCTTCTTGAGATCTTTCTGAAGCTGAATCTGAACCTTTCTTCTTCTTCTTCGGCTCTTTGCAGTCTTTACGGAAGTGCCCAGATTTATAACAGTTCCAACATTTTGCCTTGGACTTATTGGAAGTCTTTGACTTCCCATAGGATTTGGATCTACCCTTATTGTCAGACTTATTATCATTTTTCTTCCCTCTTTCAGTGGATCTCCCACGAACAGCAAGGGCTTCTTTTTCCGAAATGGAAGCCTTTCTCCACATCTCCTCTAATAGCAGCGAAGACACCACATCATCCATTTTGAAGGTGACTAAAGTGCTTCCGAGAGCCATCACAAGATGGTCCCATGAATCCGGTAAAGAACACAAAAGTGTGTAGCAACGATCCTCCTCCTCTAACTTGACACCAGTTGATGTCAATTGTGCAGCCAGCAGATTAAATGCATTTAAATAATCTGTTAAGGATCCACCTTCCTCCATTCGCAGAGAGTACAACTTCTTCCTCAGGAACAACTTGTTCACCAAAGATTTGGCTTGATACATAGCCGCAAGTCTTTCCCACAAACTATTTGTGATTTTCTCATCTAGAACATTCAGAAGAACTGCATCGGTTAAACAGAGTCTTATGAGACCCTTAGCTTTACGGTCTTTGATATCCCAATCTACTTGAACTATAGTTGCTGGTCTTGTAGCACTTGAAGTCGCTTCCCATAGGTCACGATCTTCCAACATGTCTTCCATCTTGAGTTTCCACAACTTGAAATTAGTGCCATTAAATTTCTCCACCTCCATTCTTCCATATGATGAACTTGCCATCTCAATCTGCAAATAAGATTTAGAATGCTCTGCAAAAAACTCCCACTCAACTTGAGATTAGCTCAAAAAACCCTACCCAACAACTAGGATCAAAAGTTGATCAAGCTCTGATACCACTTGTAAGGAAACTCAGGTGCGTAAACAGCTTCCTACGCTAATCTCTATAGGAGAGTATTGTGCAAATCCTTATAAATCCTTATAATTTCAGATTCGTTAGCTACTTTAACAAAGATATTGCAACCACATACCATACATACAGAAAAATAGAGAATGACACAATGATATACCTTGGGGAAAACCTTTCAGTAAAAAACCCCAACACTCCAAAACCTGCACAATGTATTATCTTCAACACAAAGATTACAATACACTTGCAATGCAAGTTCTTTCAGGAAATGAGAGACAAAGCCAACAAGACTTAAATTTTGTTATATCTCTCCCATAGGAGCAGCATCATATATATAGACTCCTCTGGACCCAAAAATAGGCACAACCACCAAGACCCATGCACAAAGCCACATGTGCATAGTTGTTACATGCAATCCCAAGAATAGGCGTCCATCCCTAAAATAGACTATGACAGCTTGTCATAGAATCCACCAAAAATAACGGTCACAAGAGAAGTGTAAGAGAATCTGTCATACCAACCTATTTTTGGCATATTCTCTTACACACACCAACCACTTCTTCTTGGGCACCCAAATAGGCCCAAGTCATAAGATGCTCTTACACCTATCATAGCACATTCCTTAAATAGTTCTTACGCGTCATAGGAATCCGTCATGACCATTTCAGTCATGATCTCCTTACGCACAAGATGCCGACACATCAAGTGGAGTGACACATCAACATGCCAACTAGACATGTACACTCACACTCAATTACATTATTTGCAAAAAATACATTTACAAAACAAATAATAAGAATAGGAATTATCCAAGGTTGAGACACCTTATTCCTAACAATTTCTTGTTGAAGTTCAGAGTTTGCTGATTTCAGGAAAAAAGTGGCATCTTATACCCACTTTTTGGTCCCCCCTCTTTGTGCACTTACCCTTGGGCTCCTACTTCTGCTTCTCTAAGGGCTCCTCCAACAACTCGTAGTTGGCCTTCTCAAGAACCTATTCTGGGTTGGCCTTCTTAGACAAAGGGTTACCTAGACTAGCATTAGTCATCTCTCTGTAGTGTGATTCTTTAGAAAATGATGAAGAAAATGTAGATGGATGGAATTTACCAAACCCAAAATCAACTCATGACTTGGGATGGGAAAAGGAGGATCCAGACCCATCACCTCCTTCGACTACTGCCATGGTTGTTTGAGGCTATTTCTTTGTAGGGCTTCGACCTTTTATTTTCTTTATTTTGACCCTGGGCTCTCCCATGTGACTCTTTCTTTTTGGGACTCTTTGTTTCTAGGCTCTTCCTATGTGATTATGGGGCTTGCCCCATGTGAATTGTGGTGAGACATAATTTCCTCTTATTTTATCAAGTGTTATTTTGGTTTAATGAGTTAGTATAATTGTTTAGGAATTTCATTCCAAAAAATAAAAAATAAAAAATTCTATAAAATCCATTATCTCCTAAATTAGGAGAGAAAATATGATTATTTTACCATTGTGTGAGGAGATTAATGGGAAAGTGACTTGACCCACCAAAAATTGTTTCTTATATTTGATGTAGCTTGCCAATAATTTTACTTAAAAGCATGGGATATTATCCAACCTTTGCCTTTATTTTTTTTCCACACACACCACCTCATAATTATTCTTTGCTCACTAAGAATAGGAAATTTCCTGTAAAGTCGTTAGTGATTTTGGTGAATAAGTATCATGGTAATTATCCATTATCATTGTCGCATATTGAATTTCCATGTAGAATCTACAAAGGATTTTTTTATGGTGTGAAGTGGAGTAGAGCTACTGACCACAACTAGACAACATATGATGACTGCTCCCAACAAACACTAAATGTCTAAATGGTAAAAAAAAATAGAAACATCCTCTTCAAAGCTGGTTTTTATCTCATATGTTGGACAAAAATTATAGTATAGTACTTACAAAATTTGTAGAAATATCTAAGAAAGGTTGTGAACTAAACTCATTAGGACTTAATTGAGATTTATTTTTTATTTATTAAATTTTGATTGGTTATCGTTGTTAATCCATATTTGTATTTAAGGTTAAGAGTACTTTTGTTGAGGCTATGTTGCATTGTACATATACTTGAAATCTAAGATTTAATGAGTTATATATTTAGTTATAATATAATTTGTTTGAAGACTTTTATTTTACAATTTTATATTATTTTTTCTATTTGGAAATCTTATTATTTTTCATCCAACCTTGTATAACTATTACGTTGGAGTTGATGATAAAACAACCCACAACTCCCAAGAAGAACCTGCATGCAAACACCTGTCACAGAAATAGAGAGAAGAAAGAAGCTAAATAGACTTGAACGCATCGATCCATAAAAGGGGAGACATTCTTGATGTGCAAGAACAAAAGTTATAATTCAACAAAAAAGAATGTATTATGATTTGTTATGAAAACAAAGGAGATCAATTCTTATAAAGGAGATTTGAAACCCTAAAAGGGTGGAAAGTCCTAGGTTGCACAATAATAATTAATAAAGCAATTAATTGTTATATGCCTAAACTTTAGCTTAAGCAGAAAGAGTTAATAAATGACTTAGTAATTAAATTAATATGATTTGATTAATAAGTAAGCACTTTATTTCTCTAACACCCCCCTTAAGATGAACTTTGGGAGAAGCTAAAAATCTCAGAAAGAACTACTAAAAAAAATTGGGCCCCAACAACAAAAGGCCTGATCAGGTACCTAAGTACAAAAGATTCTCTATAAAAGAGGAGAAATAGAAAAAACCACATGGGAAAAACTCTAATCCAAAAAGAGACGAAGACTAGTTTGAAGGACTGAAGAAGCCTCCAAAACTAGGAATGTTCTAGAAAATAGGAACAAGGATGAACATGTAGAACATCACTGAAGCAAGAAGCTGCAAACTCTGTCAAAAATTAACTACTGATCTGAAGATCCTCCATTGAAATATGACCAAGTAGAGAAGACTATAATCTACATGAATGCCCTTAAATGAAACTACTTGAATCAGGAGGTAAACAAAGGAAAAAATTGAAGTCAAAGATACAGAATATTGTAATCTGCATGAGTGCCCTCAAATGACACTACTCGAATAGGGAGGAAAACAAAGGCAAACAGCTGAACTCGAAGATACAGATGGCATAAAATACCAAAGTTTGAAGAGCTAATCAATCAAAATTGGAAGAGTGCTTCCAAAAATAGGAAAGAGAAGAGTGCCCATATGGTTAATAATCCATCTCACCAGAATACATAGGTACCCATCCACTACATCTGCCTAGTACATAGAAATAAATACTAAATACATAGCTCACACTATCAAACCAAGGAAGCAGAAGAACCAACAGTAGAAACTCCCCCATAATGCTGACAAGGGAGTAATGACAGGTACACTGAAAATAACGTCCAATATGAGTTACATGATGAAAAAGAACTAGGAACATCAAAGGTGCAAAGAGAGTACAAACACAAATAGAGATACCTAAGGCTAATGTCATTGGAGGAATGCTCACGTGACAAAATTAGATGGAAAATAATGGAAAACATCAAACCCCCCTTGGCATTTTAAAATTGAGTGTGAGTACATAAAGCATGAACATGTGCAAGATTTCATACATGCAATAGAATGACACTTTATCTCTGTGCGTGTGCATAAATGAATGCCACAAAAGTCAAGTATACACTTCTCAAAGAATAGAGAAGGTTGTTGAAACAAAAGAACAACCTAAGATGAGCCATCCCTCAAAGGGAAGAGATCCCAGAACTTGAAACATCCACGATATCTACCAGATTGCAAAAATGCAACAAATTGAATAAAATATAATTGGAAAGGAATCTAGAAATATGACTAACAACACTACAAATATCACAGAATAATCGTTCCAACGATATCTCATTTTCTAAAAACGGAGTCTGGATGCTCAAGTTATGCCCCCAGGAAAGCAAAAAAGAAGTTTTGCATTTGAAATTCTGGTGCGAAAAATGGAGGAAAAACTCAAAAGTCCAAACCTACAAAAAGATCGGCCTCTAAACAAGCTTTCCAACGGTATCTCATTTTCTCGATTTTCACACCGTATGCTTAAGTTATGAGAAAAAAACCATAGGTATGCTGATGGGCCCAAAAAAATGGTGCAAAAGGGTTGACACAGTGCTGATGTTAGCAGTCCACGAGCATAAATTTGATGTCACTATAAAAATCCAGTAGGCCCCTAGAGCCAAAAAAAATGGTGCCCCTGGTCTCCACATGACCAGGGAGCTGTCACTCTAGCTCCTTGTGGCAAGAGGTTGGTCCTCCATGTGATCACATGTTGTGAAAGAGGGCTTAATTATCGGTTAACCATGGTCAACTCGACGATTACCGCTGTGACTAGTGGTTTAATTGTCATTCACCATGGGTTAACCCCATCGGTGACTATGACAGTCACACTGCAGTCACCGTGTGGTGACCGCGCTGGACCATAGGCCACCTGGTAGTTACCGTAGTTGCCTACGGTGGCCACGTGGTGGCACCCTATGGGGCAAATTTTTTTAATTTTTATTTTCACCTCAATTTGCGTGCCTAGGTGGTACAACCTGGGAGGCAAAAAAAAATTCCTCAGAATGCAACAACGTCCTTTTTGACGTGGCTCATATCAAAATAGGGGTTCTTGGATGCTACAAGCTCAACGGTGAGGTCCATTTGAGCAAAAAAGCTCCAAAAATAGTAATTGCCTCAAGATCTGTGTCAGGGCTAGTTGCAAAATAAATTAGCCACAGATTCTAACTTTGTCCAAAATAGACAAACTTTATATGGATTTAAGTGTTCTTGGATTCTCTAAATGCAACCATGAGGTCCATTTGAGGCCATGATGACAAGAAAGAGAGGTCCCCCTAGATCCAACAAAAAATCCTTTGACAATGTAGATCTGACAAACTTGGTCAAATCTCTCAAGAAGAGGACAGAGGAAAATAGATCTAAAGCTTTGATACCATGTTGGATTTGATGATAAAAGAACCCATAGATCCCAAGAAGAACCTGCATGCAAACACCTGTCACAGAAAGAGAGAGAGAGAAGCAAGAAGCTAAAGAGACCTGAACGCATGGATCCATGAAAGAGGAGACATTCTTGATGTGCAAAAACAAAAATTGTTATTCAATAAAAAAGAATGTGTTACCATCTGTTATGAAAACAAAGGAGATCAATCCTTATAAAGGAGATATGAAACCATAAAAGGGCGGAACGTCCTAGGTTGCACAATAATAATTAATAAAGAAATTAATTATTATATGCCTGAAGTTTAGCTTAAGCATAAAGAGATAATAAGTGACTTAGTAATTAAATCAATATGATTTAATTAATAAGTAAACACTTTATTTCTCTAACATATTATCCTATTGAGATAATATTTTGTTTAAGACTTTTTAAGCTTGTAATGAAATTTCATACTCTCCCAAGAGATTTACCAATTAAACAAATGACATAACATCTGTACTCATAGGACACTTATAAATTCCTTTTAGTTTTTCCCCAACTTTTCAAATCAAGTCTTTAAGTAGGCTAATATAATCAAAATGTCTCTCTATTTTTACCAAGTATCAAATGTACCTATTTTTTGCTACTTTTTTATGTCACCTTACTATTTCTACCATATCAACAATGACACTTCCAACACCTAAATCCAATTCAAATTTAAACTAGTTTTAAATCACAAAAAATCTATGTGAATTATGAAAAGTATTTCATGTTGTAGAAACCTTTGATTTATAAAGAATTTATGTATCTCAACCTCGAACCCTTGCCACTAAAATTCCAACAATGAATTGTCCTAAGAACATATATTTTAATCATTGTATACATACTAATCTAATTATATATGAAGAGATTTAAAGATACCTGGTAGTTCTCCTAGGTAGCATCAAACCATTAGCAAAATATATCCAATTAATGGTTGTATGGAAAATTAAGTAGTATTCTACTTAACTTGTACAACTTTGGCCTCCACATTGTTTCCCTTGTTAATGTCATCATATTTGGATTATATAGTTTCCCCTATTATTATGAAGCTCAAACACAACAAAATATTACATGATGTATAACAAAATATAGCTTCACGCCCTTGATATGGCTAGCATAGTGGATGAAATTTCTTTTGATTATAATTTCACTCATAAATACTCCATGCCTATTCACACATGCTTCATAAAACCAATGGCCACACACATCACGTCAATTAAATTATCTTATTTCCAATACTAAAATGATATTGGCTCACATTGTGGTGATTAAGAAAACCATAATATGTATTAATAGAAAAGCCTTATTTTCTTGCTCTTTCAATATAAAATATTACACATCAATCTCAACCAAATATGTTTATGTTCTTTTCACATGTCTACCAAAATCTACATAAAATCGTCCCACCAAAATCCATAGCATAGTGAATAAAATATAACTTTAAACTACAATCAATTATGCATTCTAAGCAAACATTATTTCTATGCACCCATCTTTGTACAATCCTTTGAGTTTAGATCCCATTGGAGATGACTAGTGTTTCTTGTTGGTTCTCACCGGCAAAGATGCCTACAAAATAAAAACTAAGTTTGAGATCTTTGTTCCTCAATTAAATCAAGCAAAATAAAAAAATTAATAAATTAATGCATGCTTGACAAGCTCATTAACCCATCACATTATAATAATGTTTCTATAAAAAGAAATTCATAATTATTCTAGTTGTTTCATTTTTATTATATCTTATTCCTCGAAAGTTTACCTAACACAAACTTCTCCATTAGTTCTTCATAAACAACCAACAAATTGCCACACCACTTACTTTAATGTCCACTTAATTATCACCAAACTCTTGAATAAGACAAATTACACTATTACAAAAAAAATAATCCAATCCTAAACTCAGAAAAACTTTGTAAATATTTCAATTTTAAAATCAGTTCAAATATATTAATATAAAAACAAACTATTAATCTAACAATTAAAAAAAAAAACCTAATCATAAAATACAAATTAATTCAAATCCGTTGTTTCCTAAATTAGGGAAGGAAATATGATTATTTTACCATCTGGTGGTATGCGAGAAGATGGATATGAAAGTGACTTACCAAAATGTGTTTTCTGATGTAGCTTATCAACAAGCGTAGTTAAAGCGTGGCCGATTCTCCAATATTGGTCTGCCTTCACGCTCCATAAACACCATTTCCTTATTCCTCGCATACTCAGAAAATCATATTTCCGGTAAAGCCGTTCATAGTTTGCGCGGGTAATTATCGTGGTAACTATCCATTCTCCTTGTGGCAAGTTAAATTTCCACGTAGAATCTCCAAGGGATTCGTTTATGGTGTGAAGTGGAGCGGAGCTACTCACCACAACCACACTGCATATGATGATGATTGCTTCCGCTGAATGCCAAAGGTGAACATAAGCCTCAGAGAGCAAACAAGGGTTCAAATTTGACTCCGCTCCGTCCGCTGCTCTGCCAACCACTTGAATAAAGATTGACGGAATGCGCTGAAATGAAAAAGATAAAAACTCTTGGTTTATATAAAGGAATTTATTTTCATTTACAGATCCATTTGAAACATTACTTTAAAGATTTACACAATGTTAGTGAGAATAAAACAAGTAGTTCATTGGGAAATGGAAAACGTTTACTGTCAAAAAGGAAAGATTGCATGTTAAATGAAGGGTTGAAATAATTACCACCAGCTTGGAAATACAGCCCTGTATTGCTGCATTGCCACAATATAGAAACTGGATTACTTCCAGTGCTCGCAATTCTTCAATACCCTGTATGTTCTCCAGCTTTTCACAAGACTCAATCATAATGATTTTCAAACAGCACAGTCCGCCAAGAATTGGCAATTCTCTGCACCCCTGAACTCTGAGTTTGATCAGTGTAGTTGGCAGTGTTATGTTGCGATACTTCTCACAAGAGTTGGTTGTAATCTTCTTCAAGCTGCTCAGTTTGGCAAAACTTGACGACCCCTCGAGGTCAGGACAGTCACAAATGCACAGCTCTTCAAGCTTTGTGAGATTTTTTATTGCTGCCCACATTTGCAATCCCCTGCATGTGCGCACTCTGAGTTTTTTAAGTGCAGTGGGAAGTATTAAGTTGTGCAGCCTCGGGCAGGAATCAATCGTGATACTTTCCAAGCAGCTCTGTCCGGCTAGAATCAGCAACTCCTCAATCAATGGGCACTCACTAATATACAGTTCTGTCAGCTTTGGAAGATGGCCCATTTTTTATACTTGTTTCAGTTCTTTGCAGGAATCCAAGTAGAGATTCTTCAATGTTATTGGCAACGTTATTTCCTGCAGCTTCGTACTCCTGATAATGCTAATCCTCTCGAGGCAAGTTAGATGTGCAAAACAAGCAAGCTCTTCAAAAGCCGGACAATCCGATATCCACAATTGTACCAGATGGCCCAGATCAAAGCTACATGGCAATCCTTCCGACATCCCACAATCAGCCAAATTTAGACAGTTAAGCTTCCGGCATCCATCAATTGTAATACTTTCCAGACTACTTGAACCAAAACGAATAGCTAATTCCTCAAGATCAGGACACTTACTAATGTGTAGTTCTGTAAGCTTTGAAAGATAGCCCATTCCTGCGATCCTTTGCAAATGTCTGCAACGTTGAACAGTGAGATTGGTGAGCTTTGCAGGCAGTGTTATGTTTTGCAGCTTATCACATGATTCAATATTAATCTTTTTCAAGCAGTGCAGTCCTGGACAATCACTTATGGACAACTCCTGAAGCTCCGGACATTCACAAATTGAAATCCATTCCACATCAAAGTTACCTGACACCCTCTTCAGGTTTTGACGTTTGTTCAACTGAAAAGACTTGATCTTGCCACAACCATCAGATGCTATACTCTGAAGAAAATCCATATCCTCAAGATGCAACTCAAGCTCGAGCTTCCCGCACTGAGAAATAACCAGTTCTACCAGATTCTTGAGATGCAAAATTTCTGATACAGTTTTCAGTTCTTGGCAAGAATCCAATTGAAGATTCTTCAATGTTCTTGGCAATGTAACTTTCTGCAGCTTCCTACATCTGAATATGCGAATCTCCACCAAGAAAGTTAAACGTGCAAAACTAGGCAGCTCTTCAAGCTTCGGACAATCCGATATCATCAAGTGTGCTAGATGGCTCATATCAAGGTTACCTCTAACTGCTTTCAAAATAGCACAATCAATCACCTGAAGATAACTGAACTTCATGAATCCATCAATTGTAATCCTTTCCAGGCAACTTAGACCACGAACAACAGGCATCTCCTCAAGCACTGGACACTCACTAATATGAAGTTCTGTAAGCTTTGTAAGATCGCCCATTCCTGCCACTACCTGCAAATTTCTGCACTGCTGTAGTCTGACTTTAATGAGTGTCGTTGGCAGTGTTAAGATGTGCAGTTTATCGCAAGACTCAATTGTAATTCTCTCTAAGAAGCCTTAGCCTGCAAAACTCGGAAACCCCTCAAGCTGAGGACACTCACTAATGGACAAGTCTTCAAGCTTTGTAAGATCGCCCATTCCTGCCACTACCTGCAAATTTATACACCGCTGTAGTCTGATTTTAATGAGTGTCGTTGGCAGTGTTAAGATGTGCAGTTTATCGCAAGACTCAATTGTAATTCTCTCTAAGAAGCTTAAGCCTGCAAAACTCGGAAACCCCTCAAGCTGAGGACACTCACTAATGGACAAGTCTTCAAGCTTTGTAAGATTGTCCATTCCTGCCACCACCTGCAAATTTATACACCGCTGCAGTCTGATTTTAATGAGTGCCATTGGCAATGTTAAGCTATGCAGCTTATCGCAAGACTCAATTGTAATTCTCTCTAAGAAGCTTAAGCCTGCAAAACTCGGAAACCCCTCAAGCTGAGGACACTCACTAATGGACAAACCTTCAAGCTTCGTAAGATTGTCCATTCCTGCCACCACCTGCAAATTTATACACCGCTGCAGTCTGACTTTAATGAGTGTCGTTGGCAGTGTTAAGCTATGCAGCTTATCGCAAGACTCAATTGTAATTCTCTCTAAGAAGCTTAAGCCTGCAAACTTGGTAGGTCCCCAAGCTGAGGACACTTTATAATGTACAGAATTGTAAGCGCTGCAAGATCATCCATTCCCGCAATTCATTGCAAATGTCTGCAATCCTGCACAATGAGATTGGTGAGCTTTGCAGGCAGTGTTATGTTTTGCAGCTTATCACATGATTCAATATTAATCTTCTCCAAGCAGCTCTGTCCCGGAAAATCACGTATGGACAACTCATCAAGCTCGTCACAACCACAAATCGAAATCCATTCCACATCAAAGTGACCTGACAACCTCTTCAAATATTGATGTTTGTTCAACTGAAAAGACTTGATCTTCGCACAGCCATCAGATGCTATAGTCTGAAGAGAGTCCATATCCTCAAGGCGCAACTCAAGCTTGAGCTGTCCACACTGAGAACTTATCAGTTCTACCAGATTCGTGAGACGGGATATTTCTGACACACTTTTCAGTTCTTTGCAAGAATCCAAGTGGAGATTCTTCAATGTTACTGGCAAAGTTATTTTCTGCAGTTTCATACACCGGACTATGCCGATCCCCTGCAGACAAGTTAGACGTGCTAAACAAGGTAGCTCGTCAAGCTCTGGGCAATCCGATATCCATAACTGTGCCAGATGGCTTAGATCAAAGCTACATGACAGTCCTTTGCAAATCGGCCCACAGTCAAACACCTTAGATGGCAGTGATATGTTTTGCAGCTTATCACATGATTCAATATTAATCTCCTTCAAGCAGCTCAATCCCAAACAATCAGGTATGGACAACTCCTCGAGCTCGGGACAACCACAAATCGATATCCATTCCACATCAAAGTTACCTGACACTCTCTTCAGATTTCCACATTTGTTCAACAGAAAAGACTTGAGCTTCCCACAACCATCAAATGTAATGCTCTGGAGAGAGTTGATAACCTCAAGACACAACTCAAGCTCGAGCTGCTCACACCCAGAAATAATCAGTTCTACCAGATTCTTGAGACGCGATATTTCTGACACACTTTTCAATTCTTTGCAAGAGTCCAACTGAAGATACTTCAATGTTTCTGGTAAAATTAGTTTCTGCAGCTTCTTACACCTGACTATGCGAACTTCCTCCAGGCAGTTTAGCCTTGTAAAACAAGGCAGCTCTTCAAGCTCTGGGCAATCCGATATCAGCAACTGTGCTAGGTGGCCCAGATCAAAGTTATACCCAACTACTTTTAACATTGCACAATCAATCATGTGAAGATAATTAAACTTCCTGTATCCATCAATTGTAATCTTTTCCAGGCAACTTAGACCACAAAAAACTGGAGATTCTGGAAACTCCTTAATCTCCGGACACTCACTAATGTTCAGTTCTGCAAGCTTTGTAAGATTGATCATTCCTTCCACCTGCAAATTTTTGCACCGCTGCAGTGTGAGTTTTGTGATTGTTGTTGGCAATGTTATGTTTTGCAGGTTTCCACACTGGAGAATCCGAATCTCCTCAAGGTGAATTAAACACCCAAGATATGGCAGTTCCTGAAGCATTGGGCAATCCGAAAAGGATAATCCAACAAGATCAAAGTTACCGGATACTCTCTTCAAAATACGGCAAACAGTCAATGCGAGGTGATCAAGCTTCCAACATCCGTTAATTATAATTAGTTCCAGGCAATTTGGAGCACAAATATCTGGCAAACTTTTAAGCTCTGGACAGCCACAAATGTTAAAAACTTGAATCTTTTTGAAAGATATTCCTGATACTGTCTCTAGATCTTTACAATCCTTCAGCTCAAAACATTTCACCTCAACAGACCTATCAACCATCATCCTCTTGAGACGGTTCATATCCACTAGACACAAGTCAAGCTGTAGCATCCAACACCATGAAATGCTAACTTCTACAAGGTTTAGAAGATGAGATAGTCCTGTCACACTTTCCAAATGATCACAGTGATGAACCATAAGTTTTCCCAGCCAACCCAGATGTGCAAGACATAGCTCATGTAGCTTTGGACATCTACTAACGTTCAATTCTACAAGCATCTTAAAACTGGACATTCCCGGCACACTAATCATATTACAATCTGCAATTCTTATCTTTTTAAGGCAGCTCAGATGGCCAAGATTAGGGTCCTCGAGCATATCGCAATCACTAATGCTCAATTCTTCAAGCCCTGTAAGATCAGATGTCACTGACAAGATCTTGAGATACTCGCACTTGCTAATATTAAGAAAATTCAATGTTTCAACTCTTATGATTTGCATTTCAATAAGATTTCTCATGCAAGAAAGTTCCAAGTATCGAAGTCTTGGACAATAATTTCCGTTAAGTACAATTTTTTTAATGTTTTCTTGCTCTTTGATTACTAGATCTTCAAGCAAGCTCAATGGGGCCTTCACAGTTGCAGACTTTGTGCTAACATTCAATGGAACCTTAAATGATGAATGCTCTTTGGCAGAAGTTGTAGGTAGGGAACCTGAAAGTCTTCTACATGTCTTCACAATCATTGACTTCATTTTTGACATGGGTTGACCCTCATTGACTTCCTTTTCGACTTCCTTTTCCACTTTCTCTTCCACACGAGTTAGTATTCCTAAAAAATCTGGATACTCTAATAAAAAGGTTCCATAAATCTCCAGCTTTTTCAATTCAGAGGAAGCCTGAAACTCAAAACAAATTGGTTTTAAACTTCCAATTGTAGAAACAATCGGAAATCTACCATTGAAGATTCTAAAATAACTGCCATTCCTTTTAGCCAATCTAATGTAACAATTATAACGGTAGGGAAATCATGAAAGAAAATAATAATAATGCTTACAGCCTATAATAATTAAATAATAATATTGCTTACAGCTTTTAATAATTAAAATGATGAATATCTACCGTTACATACTGCATACGACTAATGGAGACTTTAACTTTATAAGGAAAATAATAGAATACCTCTGCATCATGCTGCCACAATCTTTTCAAATATCCATTGCTGATCCTCAAACACTGCATATTTTGAAGTGGAATCCGTGAAGAAATTCCCGGTTGCGGATGCCTTTGATTTAAATTGCGGGAATATGATCCGGAATATTGATATGGGTAGCAGAGGTGAAGCCATAACAAACATGATAACATTTCTGAACTATCATCCGACTCACCTAGAAAGAATTTAACTTGACAATTCAGGGTCTTATCAAAAAACCAATGGAAACACCTTTCCTTGGTTTGAGCAATGATGTTTTAAAATCCCTTCGATTCCTGCATTCACATAAGGTACTCATTTTGAAATGAAATATCACTCACAGAAGTTAAGATTTAAATATCATTGGTGCACAGCAGAATTGTGGAGGAACATGAATACCAATTTTTTAATATCCCGAGGATGCCACAAGCGACGAGGTTGGCTGAGTTCACTTGCCATTTCTCTTCCCAAGTCCCGCAAGTGGTCGTGCATTCTCAATACAGGTGCGGGATCTTCTATTTCTTCAACAAGACACTTGTCCTTCAGTGCTTGCAGTCCATTTTCAGCGCTCCATCCCGATGCCTTCCACACACTTATTGCTATACACTTTACTTGGTCAACAAAAAAACATGCCACGTCCATGAAAATTTGTTTTTCCTCTGTGTTCAAAGCATCAAAGCTTATTTTAAGGCTTTTTCTAATATCTTGATGCATTGTCCTGCCAAGTTTTTGAAGCTCTAACCTCCAATAATATTCATCTCGACCATAAACATGCCTTCCTAAAACCTGAAGAGAGAGGGGTAAAGCCTCCACACACTCTTAAGAAGTCGTCAACAAGCTCCTCATATCCACTACGTGGATGAGGTTGAGAGAAAGCGTTCCAACTGAAAAGTTGTCTGGCGTCATCTTTATCCATTCCTTTTAAATGATAACCTACATTAATTCCCTCCTCTACAAGTATCCCTACATCTCTGGTTGTGATTATTACTAGACTATTGCCGGGCTTTTTTAGCATATGAGTAATCAACAGAGCATCTAACTGTGCCAGGTGGTCAACATCATCTAGAACAATCAGGAAACTCGGAGAAGTGCTTCGTTCTATACAATTAGAAATACGGCTTGATCCTTCCTCTGTACTTTGAAAACTGAGATCTTTTTCACCGAAGAGATCTTCGAGGAGTTTCATTTGTAATGAAGGTAAATTGTATCTAACTGAGGCTTCTCGGACATCAAATAGAAAACAGGCTCGATCATATTGTTGACGCTTTCTGTTAAACAACTCTTTTGAAAGAGTGGTTTTACCCACTCCGCCCATTCCGAAGATGCCGACGATCTTAGCCTTTCCTTCCTCTGCTTTATTCATTCCACAGTGGATTTCAAACTCTTGAACAAGATTATGAAGGCATCGCCTTTCAAAATCTTGTACAAGCTTGTCTAGTGCTACTGGATATCTGGCAACATGCAAAGGCTTTATCCTCTACACTTCCCTTTGGACTGCTGATAGTATGATTTTATGGTCACCGATACTTTAACAGGAAAAAATGAGCTTGATAAGAAATAAATTTTATTTACAAAGGCAATGAAATAAAAGAGAGCAGAAGGAAAACAAAGAGAACTTACTTGGAATTACTCATTTCGTAACCTGTGGTGAATGAAATAGATTGGAGGGCTTCCTTCCACTGCTGAAGCTTGTCTAGGTACCTGGATTTCTTCTGGTATTTAATGAATGCATCACCGTATACTCCTTTTTCTATGTAGCGCAGTGCCGAGGGTTCCACTTCATAAAAAATAGGAATAATCTTAGCTGGGCTTTGCAACATGAGAACCAGCTCCGCCAAACACCAAGGGGACTCTGCATATCTCTTGGAGAAGATACCGATGTGAACCGCAGCTGAGCGAATGGCGGTCTCAATTGTAGATGGAAAGGACTGGCCAAGCTCCATCTCTTCCCTGTCAAGAAAAGCCCGTATTCCCAACTCCTCAAGGGACTTGTAGAGCGGAAGAGCCAGAGTTTCTTTGGAATCAGGGCCTCTGTGATTAATGAAGACATCATACAATGTTGTTGATTGAGAAACCTTTCTCCTGATGCCCTCGGGTTCAATTCCTGAGAAAGCATGATTTTCATCTTTTGGTTGTAGGGACTGGGACGATGAAGACGATGCCATTGATCGCAGCTCAAACCTTTGCAAACGCGTTAAATGATAAATGAGGAGGAAGAGCAGAGACACAAGATCAGAGTTAGGTAACGAGGGTAGAGATAATAAAATGAGAGCTGTTGCAGGTAGGTTCGTTCCTTCGTCGAAAGAACAAGGAAATGGTCCTCTAGAAAATAGGAACACCACAGACTCGTACAAACAATGGGTGGGAAAGTCTCGACTATGTCGGCCACTCGCACATTGTGAAACCAGCTAATTTTCCAAGTACTGCAATAGGGGTTCCCCTGTGGGGTTTATTTTTTATCCATTCAACTTTAATTTGTATTATAATTAATCATCTGACTTTATATAGTCTTGTCTTTCCGAAATATCCCCTACTTCTGCTATTGATAATACTAATCATTTGCAGTAAACGCGTGGTGGGAAACACAAATTGGGAACCCTAAGCATTTTTCATATTGGAAAACAATTGTTTCGTGATAAAGTAGATATAATTGTTTCGTCATTCGTCTTACACACGACATTCTTTTTCCGCTGAACTGGTGATATGAAATTTCCTCAACGTTCACGACTCTTCTGAACTTTTAAATTTTTATTACATTTTTCAATGACTAACCACACGGCTGTCTATTCGGTCATGTTGCTCTTCTTCCACTAAAATTCTGTCGTAGTGTAGACGAAGGCAATTTACGTATCTTCCACGTCCATTAAACTCCGTGCCTTCAGATTTGATTTTTCCATTCGCGACAAATGAAAGCTACATCCTCTTCACAGCTGATTTTTCCATAAAATTATCTCCTAAATTGCTTTCATCATTTCTTTTAATCCTTCGTGAATCAGTGGCATACCGTGGAAAAGGGAAACTACATGCAAGCTTCCTAGAAATTTAGTGCCAGCATCTCAAATCATCTCTTTCATAACATTATTTTGCATGCCCTTCTCTGATTATATTACACTTCATATCAATAAGCATCAACATTTTAGTTCCTGCACCTTATTTTAGTATTCATTATGTTTTCTCCAAGTTTCAAAATAATAACTATTATCATTAATATATTGATGTCAAATATGTTCAATGATGAAATTGTAATTGTTAATGATTTAATAAATTTGATGGCAATATATTCCAAATTTTTATATTACATCATTATATATATATATATATATAAAATGTGATGATGGTGTTTATGGTGTTCATAGTGTTTCTTTCTTTGATTATAGTTTGTTAATTTCAAAATCTTATATGATGTTTATATCTTTTAAGTAATAAATATCAAGATACAAATTTTAAATATCTATCATAACTTTCTACATTCTATGTTTATATTGGTTATATTGTTAAAGATCAAATGAGTGATGGATTTAAGGTTGCTACAAATTAATTTAAAAAATTCTGTAATTAAATGACCAAAAACCATACGTGTTATGAACATGTTGATCTAATATGTTATTAAAAAAATATAAAAATGGGATTCACCACTTAGTGTGTTTCTTAAGTGGTGGGGGTCTCAACTTTGTTAAATGGAGATTAGCTCCCTTCCATTCGTAGCCTCATTGGTTCATAGCTCTAGAATAAATATATTTCACATGAGTTCACCTTAAAAAGTTTATTACGCACTTATTAAAAAATAATACAAAATAATAATTCTTTGTATTCTTACTAATAGTATAAGATCAAGTAGCAATGTGACTCTATATACTTATCAATTTATCAAATGTGAGATACAAAATTTATATAAGACTACAAATGTTGTTGGAATGTCTTCCATATGTATACGGACATTTCGATTACTGATTCAAATGCAATAAAGGAGAAGCAAACAAGGTTTACAAGTTGGCAATGACAATATGTAATTCTCAAGTGGTAGATGAAGAATGATATTGACTGATTCAAAGGGTTATATAAAAAATAATGTTGACAATAATGCTAGTTTAACAAGATATTTCATGTCAACACTACTTCTAAGTAGAGAAAATAGAGTAAATATTATATTATAATTCGTGTATGGATAATGAGAAGTAATTTCTTTCATATCTAGCTCACACAAAAATTATAAATTCATTGACCTCAATTATTTGATGACACAATAGTTTTTATTTTATTTTTAAATAAGATATATATATTCTATAATAATATCTATATAGCCAAAATATTACTCTTTTCTTTTTTTAAATAAAAGCAAGATCACGCCACATGATAAATATGTATTTATTTATGCATGACCAATGTCTTTTTTAATACACATGGAAATGTGTATTTGAGCATTAATATCAATTATAACTTAAGAAAGTTTTAATTATCATATTTATTGGTTTGTTGATTTATTTTACAAATCTCTAAGTTTCATTTATTTAAGATATTTGTTTTATAAATGCTTCATATACAAAGTTAAACATTTAAAAATGAAAATATCTAAAAATAGATATATCATTCTAGTATTTGAGAAAATGAATTTCAACACCTAATTAAGAGAAAAATAGCTTAAGCAATGTCAACTATTAAAGTAACAAAAATTACCTCATATAGAATAATATGTATATAATATTTCTAATTTCTAAGATAATGTATAATATTCCATAGCAAATAGATTAATACACAGTTACAAAAACTATGATAAAATACATAAATATGTTGAATGAAAGATATAGAGAAACATGATTTGAAATGCAATCAATGGAGATAATATCAAAGTAACATAACAAAATGAAGATAATATTTAATAGGACTAATGAATCTAGTGTTTTTGGTTAAATTGCAGGTAAAAACATCAATGTTACTCGGGGACATGTTTCCAACATAATTTGACCCATTCTGGAAACTTGGAAACGTTCGTCCCCTGGCTGTCCCATAAAATAAACATTTGAATTTTGATAATTTGTTTGACTTCATTCTCATGTGAACTCTCAATTTAAATTTTTTAACACAAATGTTATATGTTAAGGTTCTATAATGTATATAAGCATGCTTTATCTATGTTTTCATAAGAATATTTAAGAATTTCCCTATTTTTCATATAATTGTCCCCACTATCGTCCCTACTCCAAGAAAACAAACTGTCCTGGAAACCCGTTTCCCCATCCCCTCATCCCCCTATCCCAAAAGCCTCGTGTAACATAGAAAAAAAAACTAAATTAAAGGTAAAATTAACATAATTTATCATGAAATTGCCCAATTAATATAAAAATGGTTCTAAATAGGAGTAGGGGAGGATTTTCAAGATTTGTTGTTGTAGAGGAGGATGTTGAGGAAGACTATGATCTCGATGGTTTTGAGGGGGGCATGTTTCCTAGTGGTGGCTTTCTTTGCCCTATTCATGTCATTGTTTGAGTGCATTGGTGGGTTATGCAAGTTTGGGGCTCTTTTGTCCCCATGGGAGTTTGGGTTCCATCTATTCCAGATTTTATTGTAGATGGTAATCCAAATGTTTATGGATGTATTCTGGTTATGGTGGCTATGGGTTGGCTTCTCTTGGAAGTCAACATACTTGTGATGGGTAGATCTGGGCTCCTTCTGCCCTCTTTATACCTTAGGTACTGGATTCATTGTCGTTGTCACTAGGTTCGTTTGTGGAAGGCACAACCCTGTCTTCCTCATATCTTTATCAATTCCATAAGGGGTTCCTCCTTTGTTGATGCTCTGGTGTTTTGGTGGATTGGGGTTTTGGTTACCCATGTACTAGCCACTAACATTTGCATGGATTGGTTTTGTGGGGGAGTTTGCAGGTGTGATATGGTTTATATGACTAAGTGCTCTCCAGATTGTGGGCATCCACAAGTTTGGAGGCATCTTATTTCTGAAGACATTGACTTGCTACTAGCTTGGACTGCTACGACCAGAGTTGAGTAAGGCTCTATACTCAGTGTAGGAAACATTTGTACTAGTTTTGTGAAAGGTGCTACTCTTGGAGTAAGGAACGTGTGTTCTTGTGCTGCAAAAGATGATATTGTTGGCATGAAATTTGTATATGCCTCTATTGCATTACTGTCTTTGCAGCCTTGTGATCATGTGGGTGTAGTTGAGATGGTTCATTGTGTGGAAGAGGCCCAATCTTTGGTCGGTGGTGTTGCTTAATGGTATGCCTCTATCCCATTGGTGGCTTCTGCTCTCCGACAAAGTCTACGTGTGGTGTTACTATTTACTATCCAGTCTTAAGGTGTGATCTGATAGTTTTGTGGTAGTCTATTGTATTGGGCCCTCGTTAAGGTAGGCCTGAATGGAATGAAGGGTCGTCTCTTCTTGAGCCATGAAAATGATACATTTTGCATGTTGTCTACTTTAGCAATTGTCTTCTCTTACTTGGCTCTTTGTTCTTTGTTTAGGTTTCTTTGTCTTTGTTGTTGGAACTTGGTGCTAGTGAAGATAAGTCTTTTGGAAGGTCCTTACACTCTATTATTCAGGGTCTGTTTCTTATGGTGGCTACTTGGCTATTTAGAATTCTCCATGGAAGTGATTAGTATTCGTGTGCCCTCTCTATTGGAGATGGATTTTTTTTCCTTGGTGTAGGATTCTGACCCTGTCACATTGTGGTGGTTGGCAACTTACTGGATCCCCTCTTTGGGGTTTTCTTTTTCTTGGTTGAGTCTAAGGAGTTGGTGGTGGTGGTCCTTTTGTTTGTGGTTACGTAGGGGTCTATGGGCTTTGGTGGTTTGGTGGCTCCCCTGAAGTTTGCCTTGTTGTTTTCCAATTGTGGATGTTTTTTTTCTCGTACCTCTTTAAGGTGGATGTTGGGTATGGTGGATGCATGTTTTGCAAAGGACATGTTGGGGCCTTGTGGTCGCCCCTAGTGAATGCTTTTGTGGTGATTGGTGGTGTGAGATAAATAAGGATAAAGAGAGAGCTTAAATAAGCCAAGAGAGAGGACCTGGAGAATAATAGAGAGGACCTAAAGAATGATAGAGAGAGAGAGAGAGTTCTAGTCGGTGAAAATATGATGCTCCAGATCTTCGAGGGGCTTGGGAAATATTTGTTAATCTTTAGTGCTTCTCCATACTGTGAGTTTGAAAAGGTGCCCATCCTAATTTTTAGTGTGGAGTTTTCTGCCCTTTGAAGTTGAGTTGATGGAAGTTGCTAACTCTTCTAGTTTTATTTTTTGCCTTTTGTTTGGACTATCCATGTTACCTTGGAAGGATAGTAGTTTTGATTTTGTTAGTGGTCAGTCGATTGCTAACAGTCTTTAAGGGCTCATTCTAGCATTTGGTTGTTTTTGGTTAAGGATAGATGTTAATTTGTGGGTTCTCGTCTTTGCTAATGTGGGGTGTGTTATGTTGGTCACGGTAAGGGCTTGGTACATTTACCTTGCTTCTTCCTCTTTTGCGATTCCTATTGAGGTGGAAGGGTCTCCTATAGAGGTTGGGATTTATTTCACGAAGGATGTTTGTAACCTAGTGCGGCCTTCTCCTTTCTATGGCTACTTGGACGTGAGATGGATTTGTGGTAGGCTCTCCACTATGATGTTCTCTTCCTTTTCTACTCCTATTGAGGTGGGTTCCTTTTCTCTTGAGGTAGAAAGGAGGTATACAATTAGAGGGTGGACTCTTTGGTTGGAGTGAGACTATTTTTCACTACATAATGGTTCTAATTACCATTTTTTTGCTCATTGTAAAGGCTTAGGGAGTCTTTCAAAATCCCTCTATTACTCTACCCCACTCACTGGGTTGTTGGTTGTATACTGTTAATGGCCTCTTTGGGCTATATGTTGCTAATGGCTTCTTTTGGCCTCTGTACTATAAGTGGCCAATAGTGGCACATTGTTCTCTAAGTAGTTTTTTTAAGAAAAACTTGTAAATCCGCTAACATTGTGTCCTCTACGGCCTTGACTTGTAACAATCAAAACCTTTGTTAAATTGTGTTGTTGATCTCTTGACAACCCTTGTGTTGTGGTTGTGTAAGGGTTAGTCCCCTTGTTTGGTTGTTGAACTGATAAAAAACATATTTTATCATGTATTATATTTTCTTACATATAATATTAAAATTAATATACTTTAACATGTGTAATATTTTCTAGCTTATAATATAATTTTGAATTGACAAGGACTATTTAAAATCAATTGATGAAATGCAACTTTAAAAAAAAAATGATGATGACGATGATAATGATGATGATGATGACAACATTTTATCAAAGAGAAAAAAATCAATACTTCTATAAACACCTAATTTTGACTAACATTTCTTCTAGTTAACTAAATAGTTTAGTTATTTAAATAAATCAAACTTTTCTCTTGTTACCAAATAAGTAAATAATATTAATTATTTAATTAAATCCCTTCTTTAGTATCTTCCAATATCCTCTACCTAAATAATTACTTTTAATTATTTAATTATCCATTTACATTCAAACAAATTATTTTAATTTACTAAATTATCTTTCTCTAAAACGAATTAAAAATCATTTATGAAATTTGTCCACTCTCCTCTCACAACATCTCCTCCATTTCTTCTATCTTTAACCTCTATTTCATCTCATTTATTCTAGACCATCAATCCTTATTCTAGTTCAATTCAAACACCACCATTGATTGATTCTCCTCTGAATCTTTACATTCGTCCTCCTTTCCATTTTTCTAAACAATGGTTATTCTAGTTTCTTCTTATCATTATGTTAACCTTAATATTATAATAAAATTCTATGAGAAACACTACCAGCCAACAAAGAGGCTAGAAGAAACAATGGGTCCATTAAAGTGTATGTGTGTGGGGGGTAAAATTGCTTTTGTTTATGTTGTTTCCACACATCAATTTTAGTCTTTTATTGGTTGATTAGATTTTATAGTGATTTTGAGGGGTTTTGTGGTTGGCAAGTTTCATATTTCCATTGCTTTCCATTTATAGTCCACATTTTGGCACACCTAATGAGACACACATCAGTAAAAATTAACTTTTTGTGAAATTTTTCATTTCACCAAGCTATAGGTCAAAACAATGCATTGATGGCTTTCTTGACACGAAGGAATAAGACATCCATGTAGTGTAGATTTGTGTAGATTTGTACTACAAGCCAATGCATCAACTCTTTCAATAGAGTAAACACATTTCAATGTGTATTCAAATGATAGATATGAAAGTATGATAAATTATATGTTGGAATTCAATAACTTTTGTCTTCTTTATATAATATACATACAATAGCATAAAACATTTATTTATGTAGAATTATATACAAGATATCCCTTTTACCTCCACATGAGATTTCTAATTGAAACAACCAATTCTAATCAAATAGAAAATGACAATTGACTCCAAAGAATAAAAAATACTCAATAATATGTCATCTCTCGTTTTTGATAACAAATATATATACACTTCTTGTCCTGCCAAGAAGAAATATAGGCAATGGTCATCAATTAGACATGTTAAATTTTTCAATGTTGTGCCTTACTAATTGCTTATAATTTCAATAGTTGAAGAAATAAACCTAATCAAATATAAAAGATCTTATGATAGGATAAATAAACTTCCTATCTCCCTTTATTTGGAATGACATTTTACAAACAAATAAGAATTCACTTGTCTTCCACTAGGATAAGCATGTTCATGCAAATCCAACTATAAGACACTATAAAAATAAAAGAATATCTACACTATAAAATGATTAAATTATTCACTTTCAAATTCTTATCACATGTTCAAAGAACAATAATGGAAATGCCATATTTGAAATCCTTTTCATAATGTCATCATATGTACATCTACTGTAGGGCACCATTTGTAATTTTAACAAAGTAAATTTTGATGTTTAGGTTTGAGTTGCTCAAAATTAATACCAATATGTTTTGCAGTTTAATGTTACGGTTCCAACATTGAATTATTTATCTTTTAACATCATTTTTGTATTCTCCAAAAAACAAAGAAAGGTGAAATTTTAAAATATATATTTTTCTACTTGTCCTACTAAAAAGAAAAGTAGACAATGGTCGTCAAATAGACATGTTAAATTCTTCAATGGTGTACCTTATGCATATAATTGAATTGCTTATAAATTTCAATACTTGAGAAAATAAACCAAATTAACTATAAATTGGTAAAAGTTGCATTATATTGATTGGGTCGTTGGTAAAAAAATTGTCAATGGAGGAAAAATGTCAAATTATTGGGCCTTGAAACATATTATGGAGACCAAATGCAACATCTTCCTGAAGCCTAAAAGTCATCCCGACCAAAGAAACAAAGAAGGGACCCTAGCACATGTCTTGTCTATATGAACTTGTCTCTCTAATGAGAATTATAGAAGGAGAGACCTCTAGAGACTTCCTTCCGACCATGAACTCTCCCTGGCCTAAATACTCATCATAGAGACCCCATAGATCTCATTTTAATGCGAGTACATTATTTTGTCAAAAAGACCCTAGGACTCTCATCAACAGCCATTTTGTCAATAGGAAAACACATGAATGTTGTATCACATCGCCTTTAGTATAGAAAACACATCAAGTTAACGACCAATGCAAAAAACACTACACATATGTTAGAAACATGTCCATCAAGTCGCACCACCTGAGATACCAAAGAAAAGTATTATCTAAACCTGTATGAACT
This sequence comes from Chamaecyparis obtusa, assembly GCA_027943335.1. Lineage (NCBI taxonomy): Eukaryota > Viridiplantae > Streptophyta > Pinopsida > Cupressales > Cupressaceae > Chamaecyparis > Chamaecyparis obtusa. The sequence goes on from BSBK01003546.1 coordinate 27,606, forward strand.
AATCCTGATAGCCAACCTTCCTATCAACAAACAAAAAAACATAACTTCTTCCTCTAAAGTACTATGAACTTGAAAATATGATAGTGCAACTTTTACAGACCATACATTTCAACATCAACATTGTAAGCTATCAACTTCTTATATGCAGAAATGTGGAGCATTCTCCCATAAGTACTTCAAATTCTTTGTCCTCCATATTCCATCTTCCCATACTTCCATCTTCTAAATACACCTCATACGAACTTGTTATCACTACCAAACATTAGAATAATCATGTGATCTTATAATCCAATACTTCAAATACTCTTCCCTGCATATCAAACTTCAAATACTCTTTCTTTCATATCAAACTTCAAATACTATTTATTGCCTATCAAACTTCGAATACTCTATCCTTTGTATCAACCATCAAATACAACTTTCATACTTCTTTGTATGAAGTACAACTCTTATACTTCTTCGACACTTCATGACATCAGTTTGACATTAATGCACATAGCATGTTGACATCAATGACAACACTAAACATGTAATGCTAACAACCTCCTATTTTCATTGATAGAAACACCAACAACAAAGCAACTCATTATTTGTATTTCTCTCCTCCTTTGACATCAAGGACGAAGGGAAAAAAAAACAAAAAAAATATTCCAATTATATCACTCCCCCATTCATTTAAAGAACAACTCTTCTCTAAACTCCTCTTCCTATATTTTGTATCCCTCTTCTAGACATAATATTTTTTGGAACACTTATCCCCCCATCAAGGAGCATATATCTTTGCAACACATTTCCTACAATTAGGAAAACTCAACCTTCACTACTTCCCTTGAGAAACAACTGCATCATTCTAGGAGACACAAAATAGGCAATAGCTCTCCCCCTGGAAAGATGCATCTGTCTTATGCATATAGTTTTGAAAAGGAGGGGCAATAACCCCTAACCTCTTCCAGAGATACTCAAAGTTATCCTTCACCAAAGCCTTACTGAAAATATCTAAAATTTGTTCCTTAGTAGGTACATCTTCCAACTTAACTTCCTTTTCAACAACTTTCTCTCTCAAAAAGTGATATTGAATAAACATGTGCTTAGTCTTTGAATGCATCATCAAATTCTTTGAAATATTGATAGTTTATGTTATCACATCATTGGAATAACTTCATCATAGACTATCTTCATATCCTTGAGAGTTTCCTTCATCCACATTATATGAGTGCAACATGATGCTCCTACAATACAATCTGTCGTTGTAGTATATGATCAGATTGAATCCTATTTTTTATTTGTCCAAGAGACCAGTTTATCTCAAAGAAAAATATACCACCACTTGTACTTCTCTTATCATTTGGACATTCAGTCCAATCACCATTAGTAAATGCTTTCACAGAGAAATCATTAACCTATTTGTACCATAATCCAAATCCAAAGTCCCTTTCAAATATCTAAATATCCTCTTTACTATTATCTCATGAGACTTCTTGAGATTAGCTTGATATTTGGCAGCCAAACAAACTGCATGCATAATATTTGGTTTTGAAGCAATTAAATATATCAGTCCTCCTAACATAGATATGCAAAGCTTCTAATCAACTCCCAGAGATTCGTCATCTATATTGAAGTGACAACCAGGATCCATGGGAGTTGCAATTGGTTTAGAATTCTCCATCCCAAATTTCTTCAACATTGTTTTAAAATGCTTGGCTTGAGAAATGCAAAGACCTTTTTTTTATGAATTACTTGAAGACCAAGAAAGAATGACAACTCACCAATCATTGAAATTTAAAATTCTTCTTTCATCTCTTCAGTAAACTTTTTGCAAAGGTTGTTATCTCCCCCAAATATAATATCATCAACAAATACAATTACAATCAACAACTTATCATTTTTCAATCTTAAGTAAAGAATGCTATCTGTAGCTAAATACTTGTTCAGTCTAGCATACCAAGCTCTATGAGCTTGTTTGAGCCCATAGAGAGCTTTCTTGGGCCTGTAGACCATATCTGAATCATTTGATAACTTAAAATCATATGGTTTTTCAATGTAGACTTCCTCTTCTAATTCTCCATTTAGAAAAAAAGACTTAGCAACCATCTGTTATACTTTGAAATCTTTATATGTAGCAAAAACAAGAAACATTCTAATAGCCTTCATTCTAGCTACCAGAGCAAATGTCTCCTTAAAATCTATTCCTTCAAATTGAGTATAGCCTTTTCATATTGGTCTTCCCCCGTTTCTAGTGTTTTGTCCATCTTCATTTATCTTGTTTTGAAATACTCAATTAGTTCCAATCACATTTTTGTCTATCATTCCGGGAACCAATTCCAAGGTATGATTCTTCTCTATCTAATTCATTTATGCATTTTTAGCTTTTATCCAACTCTCATCCTTGTCTGCCTCTACATAAGCTTTTGGTTCCACCTTAGATATAAAACAATAGTTTTTTCACCTATCTTGGCAAGTCTTCTCTTTGTCTAAATGTCTGTCTTTGTCTCCAATGATCTGATCCTCAAAGCAACGTCTCTATACATATTTAGCAGATGTCTTCAAGATTTGTTTAGATACATTTTCTTCTTCCTTCGATCCATCTTTGTCTTTTGAAGATCTCTTTTCTTTAGTAGGGGTAACAAGGATCTCTTCTAACACAATTTTAGGTTCAGGAACAAATTGACTCCATTCATCATTTATGCAAACATTTGCAATTTCCACAATCTTCTTTAGCCTCATATGGTAACACCAATGTATGTTTCTTGTAGTAGAATACCCTAAAAGGATTCCTTCATCACATCTTACATCAAAATTCCCAAAATTGTCTTCATCTCTTCTGATATAGCATTTTCTCCCAAAGATCCTAAAATATTTGACAATAAGTGTGTTTACAAACCACAACTCCTAATGTGTCCTTGTATGATTTACTCTTATTTATACCATATTAAGTAGATAAACAACATGTACGTCTCTCTAGTACACATTAGATAAGTTAGCATAGTTCTAGCCATTGCTACAACTGTTATATTCTTCCTTTCAACTACTCCGTTATTTTGTGGTGTCCTAGAAGCAGACAGTTGTCTCCTAATGCCACAATCTTCACAAAATCTATCAAATTCATCTGATGTAAATTCTCGTCCTCTATCAGATCTCAAACACTTGAATCTAGTATTCGTCTTATTCTCAACCAAATTTTTGAAAATCTTAAACTTCTCCAATGCCTTTGATTTTTCTCTAAAAAAGTGGCCCAAGTCATTCTAGAATGATCATCAATAAGCAATATAGAGTACCTTTCTCCATTCAATGCTCTTGTCTATGTGTGTCTGCATAGGTCCGTATGTACCAGCTCCAATGGTGTTGTGGTTGAGTATTCCTTGTTTTTGTACTTGTTTCTAGTATGCTTTCCCAACTGAAATTCTCTACACATAGTATTAGCAGACTTGATGATTTTGGGAAGATCTCTCACAACATTGCCAAAATTGATCTTCATCATATTATCAAAGTTGATATGTCATATCCTCTTGTGCCATAACTAGCACTCACTGCTTTGAGTCAAAAGCAATTGCCTCCATTCTTTTCTTTAAGATAGTAAGTATTTTCATTTCTCATGTACCCTACGCACCTTTTCTAATTTCACATCTAGATCCATGAAAACTAATCTCAAATCCTTTACTACATAGTTGACTTATATTGAATAGATTTTGCCTTAGACCTTTTACACAATAGACATCCCTAGCTTTGTGTTTATCATCACTAGATATAGTTCTCATACCACATATAGGTACAAAGCCTTCGCCAACAAATGTGAGTGATGCTCCATCATAGTTTTCCATCATAATGAACTTTCTTCTATCTCCCATCATGTGATTTGAACATTCAAAATCAATGATCCAAGGCCTAGATTCTTCTCTAAAATGTGCAATCTTCAAAGATTCTTGTCCAACATTTTATCTTCCACATTTGTTATTATTATCATCATTAATGGCCAATAACAATAATTCATCATTTTAGTAATTTACACCCTCATCCTTCAATGAATGAGTCTCCATTAAACAAAAACTCTTCTTTCTTTTTTCTCTGTTATCTTTCCTAGTATTTCGGCCATTCCTTCTATATTTTGCTTTTACTTCATCAGACATCTTATAATCTACCTCAATGGGGCATTTAGCAACATAATGTCCTATTCTTCCACAATTGAAACATTTGAAAGGTAACTTGCCTTTATACTTTTTGGATCCTTTCTTCGGTCTTCTAACAAAATTGGCTTCTTCATCATGTAGGTCATAGTTTTCCCCAGTACATCTTCATTCCTTTTAGTGGACTTGAGTGCAACACCCTTCTTTCCATACTGGCTTTCTTCAAGTTTAGACATTTTGAAAGCAAGAATCACTCCATGGAGTTCTTCCAAAGTGTATTTATCCATATCATTGCTTTGTTGAATAGTAATCGACAAGGTTTTGTAGAGTTTGGTCATAGTTCTCATTACTTTTAATAAAACATCATTATCTTTTATAGTTCCACTGATTCCTCTAACTGCATTTACAATTTAATTCACTTGATGCAAGTATCCTTCAATATTCTCATCCTCAAACATTCTTAGAGTCTCAAATTCAAACTTCAAGTTATGCAACTTTGTAAGAACCCTAACTTTTCTGTTGAACTGAAACTTCTTGTTTTGGTTTTAGTTATTTTCAAGTTTGTTTGTGTTTTTGAGATGGTTTCTTGCAAAAACAATGCATAAACAAGAAAAGAAAACTTCTGGAATTTAACACTAACAATACTTTGGGCTTGCAGGAAATGTCACATGACTGGACACCTTGCTGCGAGGTGTTCATCTAATAAGGTTAGATCGAAGAAATTGCCTTCTTGGTGGTTGGGGGTTTCTAACCATCATTATATGGTTCAAAAAGTTTCCAAGGATGGGGGTGTGGTGCTTGCTCTCCTCAGACTGATCATACTGGGGTTGGTGCTTCTGAAGATGCCTCTATTGTTACAGATGTTGTCCCTGATGCGACTGTTGGACAGAATGTTGTCGTTGTTGCTGTTGTTTCTATTTTTTATGCTGCTTTTGATGTTGTCTTTGGTGCAGTTTTCTTATCTTCCGATGCTGCGGGTTTTGCTGCCCTTGTTTTGTCTGGGAGGGTTTTGGGGATTGGTGCTATCCCTGTCCCTTCTGTGGATGCTAATGTTGCTTGTCCTATAATGGGCTCTTTAGGTTTATCTTTGGATTGGCAGAAGGCTGCTGAGAAGGTGGACAATGGATGGACATCAGTTAAAGGATAAAAAGTCAAATCCTCCAAACCTTCGTTTGATATGTCTTTATGTTCTCATAAGAATGGGCCAAAATGTAAATCTTGATTATCCTTTTTCTGTGGTTAGCTGGGCTGGTTTTTGGTCCACTTGGAGGGAACTATGGTTAGTTCCTCTGGTTTGTTTAGTGGTGTTCCACAGTTGGTTTTTATGATCTTTCATCACTCTATCTTTCTTTGCTCTTTGTACAAGGTTTTGGGTCCTTTCAAAACCTGTTTTTACTTAATCAAAACAATACTTTGGGCATAGAAGACAATCTTTATTACTTTTTACTTATACATAATACTAGAATGTTTTACATTAAAAAGCATACCCAATTTTATTGTAGAAATTACTTTGAAACCCTTACTGGCCGAAAAAGAAAACATACATCAGCTCGTATCTCCTACCAGCAACCAGTCTCCAAACTAATGGTATCAACACTGTAGTTCAGGTAGGCGTCCCTCTTGGGAATTTTAACTGATTTTTTGGTGCCTCCTTGAACAAAATCAATGCATGTATGGAAGAGAGGGTAGAGAAAATGAATAACCAGCGAAAAGAAATTATTTGAACCACCATGAACAACCAATAACTCCTCAATTTGATGCCCTCCATATGCTACGAAAATATGCCTTCAATCTATCAATAACATACATGAACAATCCCTCCAATCACAACGATGATGACTCTTGAATGAAGCCAACTAGATTGGCAATATTAGGTGAATATTTCCAAACCTTTGACTACTACTACAAAGAAAATGCAATGTTCTCCAATGCTGATAAGCTTGAAAGATTGTAGAAACCCTTGGTTTCTCACAAACTCCAATGCTCTAGAGAAGAAATTTCAATCAAAGCATAAACATAATCACTTCCACGACTTTTATGAAGTATATATATTTCTCTCTTACAAAGAGAAATCAAACCCCTTCAAAAAGCATCTTGGACGTGACTTTACATGAAAAATGAATAATCATTAAACATTTTAATTTCCTTTCTCTATAGTTGGCACACCAATAATTAATTAAAATTAATGCTTAATATGGCCCCAACTGATGATGTCATGACCCTCACTTAAGTTATGATATAAAATCATAATAACTTAATAATATAGCTCCCAACTATTAATGTTTATTTAGGCCAAATAAACATTAATATCTCCATTATTACTCAACATTTTTGAATGTTGTCTAGACTAGGAGCTGACATGATAAAGATGCATATGACCATCCTCCATTTCTAAAAGTAGCAGGGGTCCCTCTCTAAGCATCCCCAAGCTTACTATAAATAGCAATTACTGCTAACAAAGTCCTAGAGGCCTCAAATGAACACCAATCTTGCAAAATTCTGACCACTGAAGAAGTTGCATCCCTTAAAGGGACCCTCTATCCAACCTCATTAGCCTATGAGGGTTAGTGATAGGTCAATCTATTCTTCTAATTGATGTCAACTAGAAGAGGACATCACAGTTTGCCCTCCCTAAAATTGCTTGTCCTCAAGCAATAACAACTCAAGATGTTGTAATATATCCTTGTTCTCCCAAGTAGCATCCTCAACTAGCAAGTCCTTCCACTTAATCAGATATTCCCTGATGACTCGTCTCTACAATTGTTTCTCCCTAACATCCAAAAGAGCCTCAAGTACCAGAATCAACTTCCCCTCATCATCCAAGGGTGGTAGAACTACAAAAGGAACCACACGATGTCCTGACACCTTCTTGAGGCAAGACACATGGAATACATTATGGACTCTATTGTTTGTTGGTAACTCTAGCTCATAAGCCACCTCACCAACCCACTAGATAATCCTAAAAGGGCCATACTAGTGTGGCTTAAGCTTCTCTGCACCACTCTTCCTGAGAGTGGACTAACGATAGGGTTGTAGCATCAAATACACCAGATCTCCTACCTCAAATGATTGGTCAGTCCTCTTCTGATATGCATACTGCTTTTGTTGATTCTATGCTTTAGCAATATTTTCCTTGAGAGCCCTCATGGTGTCCTGGCTCTTCTACAAAAAATCACCGGCACTAGGTACTCTATTGTTGCTCAACGGTAAATCTAAAAAAATGGGTGCCTCGTAACCATGTAGAGCCAAAAATGAAGTCATCTAGATAGACATTTGGTGACTGATATTATAACAATACTCACAAAGGTAAATATGTTAGAAAGTAAAGTCCACCAAGATAACTGAGAGGGGGGGTGAATCAATTATCAGATAATTACAATTCTTTCCTTTTTTAATAGATCTCAACCATGTAATCAATATAAGCAACAACCATATAAAGATGAACATACACAATAATATAAGATATGTTAACTAGGGAACCTCTTGATCAGAGAGTAAACCCTAGTGGGAATGATGCTCACAAAAGATGTACCAATATGAAAATTCCTTGTGAGAGGATGGACTCTGTTAGGAGCCTTATGAAATGCATTTAGTACATATGAGTCCCTATTAGGAGACTTTGAATCCCTGTTAAAATATTCTAACTCTGTTAGGAGTTATGGAAGACAGAAGGACCCACTGCCCAGACAACTTCAAGGGCAAGATCACTGAACACACCGTCCAACTGATCTCTGTATTACTCAACAGAATAATACCAAATAATTATAGATCTCAGAAACTTATCTTTGCTCCTATGTCTGTGCCAAACCGCACCAACTACTTCATCAGATCTCAATACCAGATCTCTATACTTCGCATATCCTCTTACAACATATATTGCTCAATTCCGCAATTCACTTTCATACTATCTCTCATATCATATTACAATAAAGGAAAACAATCATTCCTTTATACCACATTCAAATAATTACAAATGAGTCGGCCAACAAGGCTTAACCAATTATAAAATACAAACTTCCCCACGTTACACAATATTTCATAATTGCATAAAACTGTTGGCTTCCAAACAAAATAATTCTTCACTCATGCAACCTCTGACCTTGTTGTCACGTCCACGCCACTATCATAATGTCTTTATCAATTGTATAACTTCGCATGCCCAGATTCTATCCCGATTAGGAGATATCATCCAGTTTCCACAAGCCGCTTCTCAGGAACACTGCCTGAATACTACTTCCACTCATTTACACATAACTGTCATGAATAGTTGAATTTTCATATGTGCTCTTGACCACATTCTTGGGACATAATATAGAGTAAGTGCTCGTATAACTCTAATTGGGCTCCCTATCTCATGGGAGAACTTTAGACAAGGAGTAAGTGCTCGTGCGAAACTCCCCAAATTTGATTGACTAAAAGTTGACTACATTCAAGAAGAGTATAACCTAACATCCAGAGGAATCATGGAGTCCACAAATCAAGATGTTCAGGTTCTTGTCACTAGTTCAAAAAGGAAAAAGGGCAAGAAGTCATATGATCAACAACCATTCAAGAAACCTAGAGAGCTCTCTACAATGCAATATTTTAGATGCGACAAATATGGTCATACTGCAAGAAAGTGTCCTGACAGACTTAGAAGGCAAGCTTCCCTTAAGTCAATAATTCAAATGTGTATTCAGAGAAATATGTATTCTAAAAGAAATTCAAGATGCCTTGTGATTAAGAGGGAGTTCACTGATAAAGATAAGAACACTTTTGAGGTAAACTTGACATGATTATTGATTATTATATTATGTTATTTTTATAACTATATGGGCCTTGTGTAAATCATAAGGAAGTGACAACTTCCAAATGATTATCACTTGTATTTGTTAAAGTTATTGGAAGGTGACGATCTTACAATAACTTTCTATTATGATAGATATCTTGTGATGATTTAAACAGACCATAACTTGTGGATAGAATCGTCGATTGAGGCAATCCACCTAGGAACATGTGGAGAGAATCATTGATAGAGGAAATCCACACTAAAGCTTGTGAGTTTGTGGATAGAATCACCGGTGGAGGCAATCCACACTAAAGCTCATGAGTTTGTGGATAAAATCGCTGATGGAGACAATCCACACAAGAGCTTGTGGATAGAATCGCTGATGGAGGCAATCCACTTGAGAATTTTGGATAGAATCACTGATGGAGGCAATCCACCTAAGACTTGTGGATAGAATTGTCGATGGAGGCAATCCACTTGAGAATTGTGGATAGAATCGTCGATGGAGGCAATCCACCTGAGAACTGTGAATAGAATCGCCGATGGAGGCAATCTACCTAGGAGCAAACTTTCACAATTTATGAACTTATTGTGATATACATTTTATCTTCCCTAGCTAAGATAGAGTGTTGATGTTTAAAGCTTCATTTAGATCGAGTAATTATTACAAGAAAATATCAATATATATTGTACTTATTATTATTATATATATATATATAATAATAATAATAATAATAATAATATTTATTATTATTATGTATACATATAATTAGATTAGATATCTTTCATAATAATTATACTATGAATCGAATAAGCATCATTAAATATATTAATGAAACCGATAAATCAAAGAGTAGTATTTTCATTTTGTATCGGTTTTCATTACTGTCGATATAGAATATTACAAATACTAACTTGTATCGGTTATTCATATCAATGCTAATTAGTTCTGATTTGTATCGGTTATACACATCACCGATGTGTATTGATTAATATAAAATTTGTGATTGTATTTACTTACCGATCGGTCTCCAGAGCTACGACATATAGTATCGGGTGATACAATATGATTGAGTTGTATATGGTCGAGTATCGTGTATTATATATTTGTTTACTTTGCTAAAACATCGATTGTTTACATATTAGTGGTCGGTTTGAACAAACAGTTATGAGTGAAGAGACATGACGCTATAGAGCCATGTCTCCGTAAGGAGACATGTCTCTATACCAGCATATCTTTCTTATAAGAGTTCATTCCTGGATCATTAAGAGATAAGTATATACAACATACAATACAAGTCTCATTTTATCCATTCAACATAATATTGATTTTAATATATTTATATATATTTGTTACAATATCAGTAATAAATATATGTATCTATTATGATAAATATATTATATATATATATTAAGATTCTATAAAAAAAATAAAAGGCCATATTTTCTGATTTAAATTTAACATCTATGAATAATCCATCCAATCAGCACAATGATGACTCCTGAATGAAGCCAACCAAATTAGCAATATCAGATGAATATTTCACACCCTCCGACTGCTGCTACAAAGAAGATGCAACACTCCAATGTCGATAAGCTTGAAACACTGCAGAAACCCTTGGTTTCTCACAAACTCCAATGCTCCATAGAAGAAATTTCAAACCAAGCATAAACATAATCACTTCCATGACTTCTATGAAGTATATATAACTCTTACAAAGAGAAGTCGTTTGAACCCCTTCAAAAAGTAGCTTGGACGACTTTACATGAGAAATGAATAATAATTAAACATTTTAATTTCTTCTCTATAGTTGGCGCACCAATAATTAATTAAAATTAATAATCAATATGGCCCCAACTAATGATGCCATGACCCTCACTTAAGTTATGATATAAAATCATAATAACTTAATAATAAAAGCTCTTAACTATTAATGTTTATTTACCCAAATAAACATTAATATCTCCATTATTACTCAACATTTCTTAATGTCATATAGATTGGGAGCTGACATGATAAAGGTCCATACGACCATCCCCCATCTCTAAAAATAGAAGGGGTCCCTCTCTAAGCATCTCAAAACTTACCATAAATAGCAATTACTGCATACAAAGTCCTAGAGGCCTCAAACAAACACCAATCCTACAAAATTTTGACAACTGAAGAAGTTTGCATCCCTCAAAGGGACTCTCTATCCAACCTCATTGGCCTACGAGGGTCAATGATAGGCCAATCTACTCTTCTAACTAATGTCAACTAAAAGGGGACATCACAAACTTAATTGATTTTCTTGATCTTCTTATCTCAATATATGTTGTCCAGTCTTTCCCAAACTTTATGTGTGTTCTTGCATCCCATGACTTTGAGCAACTTTGAATCACCCAAACCACTAATAATAGCATTCCTATCCTTTGCATTGTTCGCATGAGCCTTAATCTCATGTGGTGTAGGAGGGGTACAAGATGCCAAGGTGTATAGCATTTTTTGATAGCTTCTAGAACTCTAAACAACATAGAGTCCAAATCTAATTGCATCTACCTCAAGGGGTTAAAAGCTTCTTCAAGAGGAATTTAACTCTGATATTGATTGTTGAACACCTCTATGTTGAGAAGGGGGGCAGGGGTGGCTGGGGGCCGAATTAGAATGCACAAACACTTAACTTATTCTATCATACACCTTTAATAATTGACTTTAAACTAACTAATCACCAATGAAAGATATTGCAATGAATACACACACATGAACACTGCATTTATGTGGAAAACCCAATATGGGGAAAACCACGATGAGAATCAACGTACAATATAAATGATTGTTTACAATATGTTTTTTACACTTATTTCCATGGAAGCACACTACTCCTTGATGAAGAACTTATAAGCTAAATCTCATTAACTTAGAGCAAGATATAGATCTGCATAAGCTACCAAAAGAGAACATAATCTTCCAACAAGTACAAGGAAATGATGAAATGAAAGGATATAGGATTTCATGATCAAACTTCATAATTACCAATGTTCCACAAGGATGCGCCCCCAACCCCCCCGCCCCCCCCCCCCAAAAAAAAAATAAAAATAAAAATAGAAAAATAGAAAAAATGATTTTCCAAGACGAGGACGCTTTGGGGAGGCCTCCAAAAATGTCTCTCCACCGCACCCAACCTTCACCACTTTTCTTTGCCAAATTGAGGCCGTTTCCCATAATTTTGAGCTAACAAGAGGCATTTCTTCTAAAAGGGATGTCATTGGGGGACATTGAGAAGTCTCCGAGATACCCAAAAATCCCTCAACAAAAAAGAAACTTCAACGCATTTACCTCCAAAAAGGACAATTTCTTTTCTTTTTTTAAAAGAAAATTACTTAAATATTTTAGTACCGACTGGTTGCTGAGAAGGGAGGGGTGAATCAATAACAACTATTTCTTTTCCATTCTTGAAACTTGTTTGAACAATACTTTTCTAAAATAATCAATTATATGCAAGCATAAAAGTAAGTACACATATTAACACCAGATATATACGTGGAAACCCTTGGTTAGAAGGAAAAAACCACGGTGAGACGGAGCTCACAACTTCACTACTATAGAATGAAGGTGCCTTGTTAGGAGCTTACAAAGCACTGGTTAAGGTGCTACTCAGTTAAGAGATTTTACAAAAGATCTATTAAGATCTGAACCCTGTTAGGAGCTGCATGGTTACAGGACTTTGAACATTGAAAAGGATGTTACCCTATTAAGGGATTTTTACAACGAACCGATTAGGTCCACCCTAATGAAGGGATTTCAATTGCTTCGTCTACTTAACAAAAGCAATGATCTGATATGACACTGAATGTCTGGTTAGATCATACCTCTTTTTCGATTTGCCTGGCTGTGGATCTCTGCTACCTTTGAGTTTGTATCTCTTCTCTCAGAAGATGTCTCTCCTCTGCTCTATGCAATCACCAACAATCAACAACTTCCTTGCGTCCTATGACCTATATTTATACAAGAGTTCACCGTCATGAAACCCTTGACTCATAGAACTGTCAGGCTGTAAACTCAACAATAAAATCATGCAACTAGAAGTTAAGCTTTCCATTCTGATCAGGAGTTTACCTTGCAAGACATCCGTAGAAATAAAGCTAACTCCTATTAAAAAGTTAACTCCACTTACAAACAGTGGATATCCTATATAATTTGGTTTAACTCAAACTGCTTCCCAAAAATCCGGAGCGGATCTTTAGGCAATTTAGACAAGTGTTCCCTTGTACCTAGTTAGACCAGAGTATCCTCATACCCGATACTCTTCTGTACACAATCCAAGACCGGGACTGGAAACTTGAATCGGCCCACCGGTGTAGTGCCCTTTTTAGTATCTACCAGTGCATACACTTGTCTCCTCGACTATCGGTGTCTTCTAAGTATTCGGAGTGACCAGTGATCTTTTACCGGCGTATGGTGTTTTGTGAATATACAACAATGACAATCTTAAGTAGCTAACAATCTTCCCCTTTGTCATCGGTGGCAAAACTATACACAAAACCATACTCACTTATCGGTGATAGTGTAGATGACAATCCATAGAACACTTCCCCTCTCTTAGTGCTCTGGTGACCTATGATTGTTCTTCTATGTTGCTCTTCTTCCTCCATGCTCTGTTACTATTTTTCCTATTTCTTCATTCTGCTTTTCTTCCCCTTTTTGCCTCCATAGGACAAAGGATGTGACATCCCTTTAGTTTTGAAGTTGAGTGAAGATGTCTTTGTAAATTAATTTGGCAGATTGAAGGAATGGCTCCCATTGACTGGTTACATATTCTATATTCTTTTGGGCTGCTTTCAAAGAAACAATGATGTTCTCCATATCTTCCACAATTTTGTAAGTTGGTTCATTGATTAGAGCTTCTGTGGAATTTTCTGTTTGATTCATAATGTCAAGAGTTGGTGCCAGAAACATCTAAAATCCAATAATGTCTTGGATCCTTTTATTCTTCTCTTCAACAAATTTCCTCAGTGTAAGAGTTAAGTTTGTCATTTGTTTGATGAAAGAAGTTGCAGTTTTATGCTTGATATCAAATAGTGTTGACAAAGCTCTGATCTCTTCTAAGGCTTTTTCTGACTTCTCTATTAAGTCTTGCAAAAACACATCAAAGTTTGATGTCCTGCTCATCAAACTTCCTGCCTCCTTAAGTTGTTTGAGCAGTCTTAGGTGGGTTGATAGGTTGGCCTTGATATCTACAACTTGCTTGTGCAGTATCTCCACTCTTTTCTGCGCATAGTGGTCTATAGCCACTTTTTCTAGATCGGTTAGATCTTCACCGATTGCCTGTGCCAGAACTTCGAGTTGGTCGATGACTGATTCATCTTCATCAACATCAGCATCCGGTACAAAGTTGCACAATATGTTCTTGATAGTGGTCAAAATCATATCCTATTTTCTCTTAGTCAGTTCCTTGAGTTGTTTAGTTGACATCTTGTTGATGTCTACCACTGTATCAGTAACCTTAGTCCTTTTAACTTCCTTCTTTTCAGCAAAAGATAGCTTCCTTTTTGATGAGGAGCTTGGTATGTCAACTTTATCTTCTTGCTTCGGTTGAACTTTCTCAGTGTGCACTAGGCTTTCTTCCTCTTGTCCCTTAAGCTTGTCAGTGCCTGATAGAACCTTTGCACCTGGTAGAACATGTTTTGTAGGTGGTTCTTCCTGGATCTGAACTTCTTCTTCCGGTTGCTTATTGACTGCAACGTGTTGTTCTTGATCTTCCTGAAGGACTTCTTGTTGCTGCTCCTTAGCAATATGAAGTTCTCCTAAGGGTATATCATTGTCAACCCCTTGTTCACCAGCTATGAACTCCTCTGTCTGACCTTTTTCAATTCTGGTAGTAGACTCTTCAGCAGATGTGAGTTCGACAGGTGGTGCTGGCATACATTCAGTTTGATCCTGAGGACCTAATTTGTCCAATGCACTGAAGTCATACTTATGCCAGTAGTCCAGAGTCACTTTGTAGACTTGATTCTCATATCCGTTTAATATCTCTGCAACTCTATCTAATGTCTTTAGGTTCATGGATGCTTCTTCTAATAGAAGCTTTATTCTCTCTTCACTAAATCCAAGTCCGACCTTAAGGAAAGTTTCCCTAGTGATTATGGTGTTTATGCCCAGACTGGTTCGCCATTTTGATTGTAGCCTATTGTTTAGTTCTAGTGGGAACTTGGATCTATAGTCCCTTGGTGTCCTATGATAGTTCATAAATGTTTCCACTATTGCTACAATAACTGACTATTTATCATTTTTTTCTAATACACTTAAGCACTTTGCAACATTATCCACTATTCCAAAGTCCATCACTTCATCTACAATATTATCAACAGATATAGGATTAGTGTTACCTTTGCTTGGAGAGATAAGAGCTGTTGGATTTGTTGACTTGCTGCTTTTGTCATCAGTGATGTCCACTATGACTGGTGCCTCAACTCCAAGCACACCTTTCCCTTTACCAGTGTCCGAGACTGGTATAGCTATTGTTCTTTGAGCTGCTTCTTGTTTTGCTTGCTGTTGGGTCTGAAGAAGTTTGGTCCATATTTCTACTTCTTCATTATGTACTTTCTCAACTTCTCCAATAAGCATGAGGCCTATCATTCTTATAGTTGTGAAAGTATTCTGATGAAGTTCAACTTGTTCTATGGCTTCTTCTAGAGTGAGATGGTTCTGGACCTCAAGAAGATCTCTTATCCTTAGCTCCTTTTCTCTATCTTCTGAAGCTTTCCACCGGTCTGCAATAATTTGTAGAAGGTGTTCAGGTAGAATTGTGTGAAGTCCACCGGGATGAAGATTGAATTTATGAAAGCAGAATGTGACAACTTCTTCAATTTTTCCTTTTTCTTCATCATTGGCTAGTTGATATCTTCTTCTAACAAAACCTAAATGCTCAAATTCTTTCAGTCCTGCCACAATTTCGTCAATTGTGGGCTTTGTTCTCTTGATCAGAGGAACTGTTTCCTTAGTCTCGGTCTCCTCTTGTATATTGGGCGTTGGTTCTACTTTCTTCCTCTGAACCTTGGGCTATTCTGTCGCTGGTTTCTTCTTTGGTGTGGGCGTCCCTTTGTAGACAATCTTGATTGGTGCCCTTTTGGACAGATTCTGAAGAATCTCAGTATACGTGCCAAACCGATTGGCACCGAGATCCAAATTTGCATCATTTAAGGCATCGACATATGCCTTAGCAACTTTGGCAGAGATCTCGTAACCCAGCTTAGGAGCATATACATCTCTTGGTTCCATTGCTTGAATGATGCAGTTGTCGGTGGTAACCAGAAAGCATATCTTGTCCTTGTACAGGTCAACTATAGTTGACGACACTCTTTCTCTTTCGTGCATTTTCAACTAAAATGCTTCAAAATATTCAATCATCACATTCTTTAACTGATCTCCCAGTCAATTGGCCATTTCAATGATTTGATGCATGAATTGGTTATCGGTTTTCCATGTCACTTTACTGATACCTGGGAAGAAATCCAAGTAGTAGAAGTATAGGCACATCAGAAGAGTTCCATACTTCATGGATTTCTTTTTCACAACTCCGAGCTTCTTCATGTTTTCGAATATTTGGCTCAGAAGCATTGCACATATGTCATATTGGGCATTGTTGTGCATAATGCGAAATGCGGCGTGAATAGCTCCACCCCGTATGCTATTCAAATTGCTTGACTGATAAACTTTGTAACCAATAACAACAGATGCAAAACATACTCTATCATTTTCAATGTCTTTCATGGTCATAAGTCAACCATCAGATTTTGACTTGGTTAGCTTGTTAATGACAGCATTGGCAATGGTACGCAGGGTTAAAGCTTCCCCTTTGTCACTATATATAGTTACTCTGTGGAGATCTTCTTTGGTGATCTCATGGCATGCACCTCTGGTGAGCCAGAAACCTGGTTTGTGAAGACGGCTCAACACCAGTCTGACTTGGTCTTCCTAGAAGATTGTTGGGTAGCATACACCATTTATCAATCCAGATGATAATAGATTGGCATATTTGTTAGGAAGTTTCCCTTCTTCGCACAATGATAGGTACTCGCCTTGAATATATATTTCTCCCAATTCTTCCTGTTTGGCGTGAATAAACGTTGTGACATCTTTGGTCAAGAGGACTCCTTCTGGTATAGATGAAAGCGCACTAGCCATGTCATTTTCTCTGTTCTGAACCGACAAAATGTTGTATGCTGGCCTGTCCACCTGATCTCCTTTGATCAATTTTACGGTAGTGGAAGATGAGACCATTTTTGCTAACCGGTAATTTGCAAAAGGTAGCTTAGATCGGTATTACTCAGTAATTCGTAGCGATCAAAGTACGAGGATGTTACTTAGCACAAGAATTCGTAAATTACAAAGTAAACAAAGTAAGAACTTGTGAGTAATTCTCCTTTCTTTTATAGGGTTAGGTTATAACGGTAATTACCAAACAGTAACTATATGTTAAACAACTACGGTAATAAATGCCTTACCTAACTTCTCTTACCATTTTCCTTAACCGATGATCTGGTCTTTCTAGTTGGGTGACCCCCGGTTTGTTACTTCTTCCCTGTCTGGTTCTTCTTGTAGATTGAGTGAGTTTGTTCCTCACCAATCTTACCGGGAACTGTAGAGGATCTATCGGTTCCCTCTAGACCTTTACGACTTAGTTTGATGAAGAGATATCACCATCGATAGATGATGATTTTTCTTCTGTCTTCTCCTCAACAGAGCTATTTGATTCCTTTTTTAACCAAATTTGTCTGACTGATTTCTTAGTCTTTTCTTCCTTGTTGATCTTGTCAACCAGTTTTGCCAGTTCTTTCTTCTTATTGAACGACCAGTTCCTGCAATTTTTTGCTAGGTGTCCAACCTTGTTGCAGTGATAGCATACTATCCCGGTTGTCCTCCATGGGTTCACCCTTCTTGGATTGGGTGACTTGCTCCAAGAGTCATTGTGGCTGTTTGGTCCAAAGTTTACACAATTGGTTGAGCCCCAGTTCGTGTTTCTCTTGGTGAATACCGGTCTTGGAGACCTGAATGCCATAGTTTTCAATCTGCATTCTTTAGCCTTGTGCCCAAATTTGTTGCAGTCATAGTAGTATCCTTTGAAGCTTCCCCTTCTTTCGTTAGACACCGATGTAGGGCTGGACCAACATTCATTGGTCTTGTGACCATTTTTACAACAGTTCTTGCAATAACTGTTGTTGGGCCTTACCGGTGCTTTTCTGCAGTCATTTTTTTTATGACCCGATTTCCCACAAAGATTGCAAAAAAGTTAGACGTCTTTTTGCCTTTGTGTGTCAGCGACTTCTTCTTTGCTTTCTTGGTTATCTTGGCTCCAGAGGATTCACCAGTCACTTTGGTGACTTCACCAGTGAATCCAAGACTAGTTTGATCGTTATGCCTCCTTTGAGCTTTTAGTTGCTCTTCTAGTTTGGCCGAACTTTCGTTGTATCTTCTCAGGGTTGTATTTCTTTCTTCAAGGACTTTCTTCCGTCCCTTGAGTTGATACACCTCTATCACCAGTCTCTTGCATGCACTATCCCTCTCCTACCATCCTTTGTGTATGCTGGTGTTTTCCTGGGTGATATCCTACATGTCCTCCTGAAGTTGTAGAAGCAACAGTTCATTCGCCCCTACATCGTCCACTGCTCAGTCCCTTGCTCTTTTACCGGCAGTCAAAGATTTGACCATTGTATTCCTTTCATCTTTAGATTTTCTCAATTTCTCGATCAGTTCAGTCATCCTTAGGGCATTCTCTTCTTGCTCCCTCAAAAGGTCGGAGATCAGATTGGTCAGGATCTCATTCTTTTCCATGAGCTCAGATACTGCCTCCTTCGCTTCATTAGATCCACTTTGCCCAGAGATTTCATCAATGGTTTCATTGCTCTCATTCAATTGTAGAGCCAGTGCCTTTCTCTTTGCAAGTGATCTCCTCAGTCTATTCTCTAGAGAGGCAATAATGTTGTTGGCTTCCTCCAGCTGTTTGTGATACTGGTAACCCTCCATGATCTTTTTCTCAAGTTGTTAGACTTTTTAAGTATAGAGAACCAGGCTCTGATACCAATTGTTAGTACCGACCAGTTACTGAGAGGGGAGGGGTGAATCAGTAACAACTATTTCTTTTCCATTCTTGAAACTTGTTTGAACAATACTTTTCTAAAACAATCAATTATATGCAAGCATAAAAGTAAGTACACAGATTAACACCACATATATATGTGGAAACCCTCGGTTAGAAGGAAAAACCACAGTGAGACAGAGCTCACAACTTCACTATTATAGAATGAAGGCACCCTATTAGGAGCTTATAAAGCACTGTTTAAGGTGCAACCCGGCTAAGAGATTTTACAAAAGATTTGTTAAGATCTGAACCTTGTTAGGAGCTGCATGGTTATAGGACTTTGAACATCGAAAAGGATGTTACCCTGTTAAGGGATTTTTACAACGAACTGATTAGGTCCACCCTAATGAAGGGATTTCAATTGCTTCGTCTACTTAACAAAAGCAATGATCTGATATGACACTGAATGTCTGCTTAGATCATACCTCTTTTCCGGTTTGCCTGGCTATTGATCTCTGCTACCTATGAGTCTGTAGCTCTTCTCTCAGAAGATGTCTCTCATCTACTCTATGCAATCGCCAACAATCAACAACAACTTCCTTGCGTCCTATGACCTATATTTATACAAGAGTTCACTGTCGTGAAACCCTTGACTCATAGAACTATTAGGCTGTAAACTCAACAATAAAATCATGCAACTAGAAGTTAAGCTTTCCGTTCTGATCTGGAGTTTACCTTGCAAGACATTCATAGAAATAAAGCTAACTCTTGTTAAAAAGTTAACTCCACTTACAAACGGTGGATATCCCATATAATCCGATTTAACTCAAACTGCTTCCCCAAAATCCGGAGTGGATCTTTAGGCAGTTTAGACTGATGTTCCCTTGTACCCGATTAGACCGGAGTATCCTCATACCCGGTACTCTTCTGTACGCAATCCAAGACCGGGATTGGAAACTTGAATCGGCCCACTGGTGTAGTGCCCTTTTCAGTACCTACCGGTGCATACACTCGTCTCCTTGACTACCGGTGTCTTCTAAGTATTCGGAGTGACTGATGATCTTTTACCGGCGTATGGTGTTTTGTGAATATACAACAATGACAATCTTAAGTAGCTAACAAAATAAGCTAACCCTAAGTTGTTTTAAAGGTAATAAAATATTATAAAAGATATTAGTCTCACATCACATGCCCAAAGACTAAAGTCATTGTGTGTTGCATCTCATTGATCGCAACACATTAATGTACAAGGAGAGTCCAACAACCAAATGCAATGCAAAGCCAAGAGAGCTAACACAGACTGATGATGATGCTACAAAGGCAGGACTGGTTGGTATTAGTATGGAAGAGCTTGTCAGGTCCAGCAATTCGAGCAATGAGGATATTGAGGATGATTAGAGTTGTTAGACTTGACTTCTAGTATTTACTATTTACTATTTTGTTTTTTAAGTTTGAAGTTTGAACATTGTTGAATCTTGATAACTTGGTCAATTGATTGTAATTTTGATGAACATTGGATTGTGATTAATATGATTGTGAAATGAAAAATTTAAAATTTTGAAAATTGTTGTTGCAATGTTTATAATTGATATTTTCAATTCTAACATTTTTCATTTGAATACTACTACTAGACTATAGTTATTATGCTATACATCTCTATCTTTTTAAAACTAATTTTGTAAGTGCTAATACTATATGTATTATTATTATGTCAACACCACTCCCTTGACGTTGTCTCCTTGTTGTCCCCCTTGCAATCCCAAACTTAGGCCCCAAGTACCTTTGTCCCTAAAACACGTTTCCTCATGCCGCAAGGAAATGTCCCCAAACCCTATGGAACACTGTTAATTACTTTGTCAAAGTTGCACTCTTTTGCCTCTTCTCTTTCTCCTTCACATTACATTGGCTTCGCATTCAATCCATAAATAGTTCGCATCGATTCCAAGCTTAATATATTGTTTCACACTCATATATATACTAGCTTGAACATTGAAAACTAAATAATATAAGCCATAGGAAAATAAAATGTTTGTACAAAGTCAACCACTATGAGCACAACTATTTAATGTGGCCCACCCTAGGAGATAAAGGGGGGTCAAATTCATCATAACATGCCATCAATAAATGAATTCATCAAAGTACAATCATTGCAACCATACTTAAGGTCTGACCTAAAATAAAACGTGTCAAAAAGCATCGAAGTGCATTAGTGGGTCAACCCAAAAACACTCTCTAATGCACATGACATCGTGCAAAGCACAATATGCTACGACATGACCTATTTCAGTCTCTTAGCCCTTCCTTCAAAGCATATCCAGACCAATAAGTTATAAATCAGTACATCATAATTACCTAAGTCAGCCAGAGACCAACACAAACAATAATATCGCACTCAAAACAACATATCTTCACTTGCAGAGTAAACCAACATAAGATATTTGAACTAGAATACTGGACAAACGTTAGAAACATGTCCACTAATCCAAGTGGATTTTCACCAAAATTTCAAGTGTCTCAAATTCCTTCGAAAATAAGGCCAACTTGAAGAAATAACAAAAAATGGACTCAACACAACTTGAACGGGTGAAAAAGTTCATATGTCTGAGTTATGGCCAGTCAAAGTTTTGGTCAAACTGGGTACAAAGGCCAATCAAGAAAGGCAAAAATTTGATTATCCCAAAATTTGTTAAGATCAGTGCCAAATCAAAGAGCTTGTTGAGATATTTCCAACAACATTCGTTTTGTCAAAATGGAGTTCATATGTGAAAGTTATCGCAGTTTGAAGTTTGCAAGGAAAAAGGTAATTATGATGATGTCATCATGACATCAACATCCCCGTCAACACCAATGTGGACCAATCAAATGTTGACATGTGGTAGAACTAGATGACATGACAGGAGACAAATGTGGACTTATCTCAAGTTAACATGTGTCCTATTCTTGACAAATGAAAAGATGCCATGTGGTCGAATGGATGTGTGCAACATGGCACCGCTTTTCCTCCTTTGGCTGATGGTATGAACAACAACTAAAATTAAGTAAAGGTGGGGGTGGAACCCTCAACCTCCACCAGACAAACCAAATACTCCACCATTGCACCACGCGGACAAACTTTACTAATTTTAAGCGGCAGTTTTGTTTTGTTGTTTACATTTTTTATTTTTTTCTTTTAAAAGATGAGTGGGGGTTGAATCCTCAACCTCCCGCCATCTAATATAGTGAATTGTTGTTGCGCCACTTGTGCACCTTAGAGTATATGAGGGCTATGTTTCATTTTAACCTATTTTTAGCCTGACAGCCTTAACAATGAGGCATTATTGTTAACAAACCAACCTCTAATTAGTGGATATATCGAGCCAAATCTGTAAAAGGGAAAGGGTTCTAAACACAATATACGAGAGTTATAAGGGGTTTTATTTCTTATTTATGGTTTTAAGCTTTATTAGGCATATTTTATGTATTTAAAGGGGTGATAGGTCTTTTTGGAGATTCATTCAAAATTTAGAATTCCAGGGAGAGAATTATTTTGTTGTGAAGCCTTTGGCAAAGTCACCCTTCTCACTCCTTTATAATCAACCTTGACCATTTCAGAGCCTTTCAAAGAGGTGATTGGGAGATGGGAGCTTTCTTATGACTTTGTGAATAAGCTACATGACTATATTTGTTGTTACTATTGGAAGCACTTGTTCAGTGTGGACCCAGGGAGTGCTTGTAGGGCTTTGAACTTCTTGTTCAATGATAGCTTTGTGAATGCAGTTGGAAGACCATATGTTGTAAGCAACTTTGCGGATTCAACATTAATGAAAAATTGATCATGCTTATTTGAGCGGATTCAGAGACGTAGCCAAAATCTGGTGAACTCCATTACCAAACCTCTCTCTTTTCATATGGTTTATTTAGCTTCTATGATCTTCATGTGTTTTATGTGTTTATTAGCTTTACTTAACTATTTCAATTACGGTTCTTTATTCAACATTGAACTAAATTGAATTGGTTAAGTAAAGACACTAATCATGAGCTCAGAAGGTTAATGGATTAAATTTGCATATTGGATTCAAAACCATTAATTAAAGAACTCGGCATAGATTTGAGATTAAGTTAAACAATTGGTTTCAAATATGATAAGTGGAGAACTTAGTTTAGTAAGCACACTCGCTAGAGTTTTCAGATCAAGTGGTACCAGACCGGTTTCTGAGCTCAATTTACAGATTACTTGGTATTCTAATTAGTTTGTTGTTTGAGAGATTGCAAGTGCAACAGGTGAACCATTGGCAAGTCAAAGCAAGCTAAACTTGCAGAGTTGGAAGAGATAAATCAGTCAATTTGAGAAGACAATACATTCTTGAGAGCCCAGTTTCATTCTTTGGAAGCATAAATTGAAAAATTGAATGTCGAGCCACAATCCTCAGTGAAAGAGAAAAAGGAGATGTGTGAGAAGATGTGTAATCAGCTGCTCACAAAGAGCAAAAAGTTAATGGAATTTGTTTGTGAGCTATAAGAAGAAGTGGAAGCTAAGGATGAGCTCTTGGCAAAGCTGCAGTCAGGAAACAAGAAGAAGACAATTGAGTCAGTGAGACAAGTCTCCACAATAGATAAACTAACACAGACACAAGAGTGCAGTGTGAGTATGTCACAACATTCTCCTTCCCATTCAGATGTGGATAGTCACCTTGGTGAATTTGAGAAACGTGCCAAAGGAATGGGGTCCAAGTGTTGTGTAAAATGGGATATAATGGAAGAGGCCTTGGTAATAATAGTCAAGGTATTATTAATCCCATTCAGTTAGAAAAAGTTCCTCATCATGCAGGACTGGTATACAAACGTGGCCAACGCAAAGTAGGTGAATGTTCTAAGACTGTTGAAGCTAGAGGTGTTGTAGGGAAACCTATAAGGATCACAAAAGAATGAAATTGCAAACTTTTTTCCTTATGCGAGAGAAGAATGACCAATAGAAAGTTGAGAGAGAACATCCATCCAGAGCTGGGCAGTGTACAGAGAAGTGCAATTCATCCAAGTACAAATATGATAGGCCTAGGAAAGAAGGTGAATTTCATTCCTCTCATAATTAAAAGTACTCCAAAAGGAATTATGGTCATTTCTTGGATAATTGGTGGCATAGATATCCATGTTTGTTTTGTGGATAGCATAAACATTGTATGGCCAAATGTTGGAAGAGAAAATCTTTGTTGCAGAAGATTTCACAAGATCAATCTCATTGTCCCAAGGTGAGAAATGGTAAACAATTTTCCTCACCATAGAAGAAGGTGTAGAGGAACTATTGCATTCATTCTTGAGTGAGTGGCCATAGTCTAAATCAGCATTGGAAACTTCGCCCTGTAATGTTCCCAACCGCAACCTCACAAGAAGACACGCCTCCAGATACCCACATTGCCTCTTACAAAGCCTAGTTTGGACCATACTGAGGGAGGTAGGGAGGTCGTATGGTGATGGAAGGAAGGTCGTACAATGATGCGAGGGAGGTCATACGGTGCTGACAGGAAAGCCATATGGAATAGGAAAAAAGGTCATACGGGGGTGATTTGGAAGACCGTACGGTGTTGACAGGAAGGTCGTACAGTGATGGCAAGGAGGTTGTACATAATAGCAAAAAGGTCGTACGGAGGTGATTGGAAGGTCGTATAGTGGCTGAAAATGCACACCAAAAAGTTGTACGATGTCAGTCTTTCCCTTCGCTTGGTGATGTCGCCAATTAGATTTAATGTTGCGATGTAAGAGATGCAGACACAAAACAGTCATGCAAGATTGCAAGCCAATTATTTCTGCAAGGAAACTTTATTGATATTAATGATAGCACTTCCAATTTGCCAGACCCTATATCGAGAACAAGAAAAATAGGGTGAGGATTGAATCTCACTGAAACTGCGAATACCAAATAGGGAGGATATTTCACCACAAAATGGCAGCCAAAAGAATTCCAACAGGAATTCACAATTACAAATAAAATATCAAAACTCAACATCAAAAAGTCATCCTACATGCCAGTCATAAATATCCATCGGACAACTCTCGATGGTGCACAAATAGAGCTGACACGACAACACCTATACCTACTCCAAAATAAAAGATGGGCCTAAGATAAACTAAATCGATTGAGACCCAAAATACAAATATTATTATTTATTTAATGATGGGAACACTACAATCCTCCCATGCCAAAAATTTCTTGTACTTGAGAAATCTTAAACTAGGGTGTTCCAAAACCTTCTTGCCTTCCTAGGTGGTATCTTCAAGCAGTAGATCCTTCTAGCATACAAAAAATTTTGTGACCATGCGTGTCCTCAGCTTCTCTCGAATGTCAACAATCTTGACCAATTCTAATACTAACTTCCCTCCCTTGTTGAGAGGTGGCAGATCTGTTGAGACCGTGACATATTAGCCCACAACTTTCTTCAGGAAAGAAACATGAAAGATGTTGTGGATTCAGCTTCCCTCAGGTAGTTCCAATTCATATGCAACCTCTCCCACCCTCTTGATCATAGGGTAGGGTCCGTAGAAATGCGGCCTCATCTTTTCCTTTCCAAAAAACTTCAGAGAGGACTACTTGTATGATTAAAGCTAGAGGTACACCAAGTCCCCAACTTCAAAACTCCTCTCGATTCAATGCTT
The DNA here is from genome assembly GCA_027943335.1 of Chamaecyparis obtusa. Taxonomy (NCBI): domain Eukaryota; kingdom Viridiplantae; phylum Streptophyta; class Pinopsida; order Cupressales; family Cupressaceae; genus Chamaecyparis; species Chamaecyparis obtusa. Next base: position 53,180 of record BSBK01003546.1, read on the forward strand.
TTCAACATACGTCTTTTGTTGATTTTGGGCTCATTGAAGGTTTTTGTTGAGGGACCTCAAAATATCTATTCCCTCCTATAGCCAATCCTTGGCCTTCGCTACACGACTATCACTCAAAGCCATGTTCATGAATGAAGGGGGTTCATAATCGCACAATTCTTTGAATGGTGCCATCCCAATCGACAGGTGGTATGTGGTATTGTAATAGTGTTCTCCTAGATGTAGCCATTTGACCCATGCTTTCTGCTATGCTGAAACATAGTTTTTGAGGTATCCTTCCAACCATTTGTTTACAATCTCAGTCTGTCCATTAGTTTGTGGGTGATAACTGGTGCTTGGTGACAACTCCGTCCCTACAAGCTGAAATAATTCCTTCCAAAAAGTACTGAGGAAGAGGCTATCTCTATCACTTACTATTTTCCAAGGGAGACCATGCAGGCAGAACACTTTCCTAAAGAACAGGTCTGCTACTTGTGCGGCCTGATACCGAACGAAAGCAACAAAGTGTGCATACTTGGTCAATCTATCAACCACTACAAAAGTATAGTCCCTGCCTTGCACCTTGGGAAGTTCGGAAATAAAATCCATTGAGATGCTATCCCACTTCTGCTCAGTGATTACTAAAGGTTGGAGTAGACCTGCTAGTAAGGTGTGTTCAGATTTATTCTACTGACATGTAGCACATTCCCGTACATGTTGTAGGATCTTATTCTTAAGACCCTTCCATAAAAACCTTTCCTGCATTTGCCTATAGGTCTTCAGGTACCCATGATGCCTAGCCAAGGGTGAATCAGGCATCTCCCTTAAGATTTTCTCCTTCAATTTGGACTCAAGTACGAAATAAATTATGCCCTTGTAATAAATGATATCATCAACCACTTTGTACATATTGTCTTGCAGTTCATTGTTCAATAGTTGCCATGCGAAGGTGTTCTTGGAATATTTGACCAAGAGATGTGCCCTCCGATCTACCAAAATCTAAGATAAGGAGCATATGGTCGGCCTTCTTGATAATGCGTCAACCACAACATTATTTTTACTCACCCACCTCCGTTGTCGTTCGTTCAACTCCTTTTGTTTTGGGAAATGCCTTAGGCTATTGTGATCTGTACGGACTATAAATTTGGTTCCCACGAGGTACTAGCAAAATTTTGTCAGGACATGTATGATAGTGAGCATTTCTTTGTCATAGATGAAGTACAACCTTTCAACTCCAAGAGCTTCTGACTCTCAAATGCAATTAGGTGGCGATCCTGCATCAGCACAGCCCCAATGCCTTATCCTGATGCGTCGCACTCCAAGACAAAGGGCTAAGTGAAATTTGCAGTGCGAGAACCGGACAAGAACTCATAACCTCCTTGGGCTTTTTGAATGTTTGTTATGCCTGTTCACTCCACTAGAAGGATCCCTTCTTCGTTAGATCAGTGAGTGGCGCACTGAGCTATGAAAATCCCTTCACGAACCGTTTATAGTAATTACACAATCAAAGAATCCATGCAGTTTTGAGAGATTTTTTGGAGGTGGCCAATCCAAGATTGCTAGCTTGAATCTTTTCTTGATGTACTTGAACTCCTTGGCTACTAACTATGTGCCCTAGATATAATATCTCTATCATCTCGAATTCACATTTGGATCTTTTGGTGAACAATAGTTGTGATTCCATAACCTCGAGCACTTCTTCCAAATGCCTCAAGTGTTCCTCCCATGTCTTGTTGTAGATTAGTATATAATCAAAAAACACCAATAGGAACTTGCGAAGCTGTTTGTTAAAAATGTGATTCATGCAAAATTGGAATGTAGATGGCACATTGGTCAAACCGAATGACGTGACTAGAAATTCATAATGCCCATAATGACAACATAAAGCTATTTTCTTTGCATCTTGTTCTCTCATGCAGATTTGGTGATATCTCGAATGGAGGTCTATTTTGGAAAAATAGACTGCATAGTGTAACTCATCCAACAACTCGTCGATCTTGGGAATAGAATACCTGTTCTTGATGGTCTTCTTGTTTAGTATGCAGTAGTCCACACACATACACAACGTTTTGTCCTTCTTAACCAACACTATTGATGACACAAAAGGACTCGAACTAGACATGATCCAATCCTTGCCAAGAAGTTCCTGTATTGTCTTTTCAATCTCGTCCTTAAGCTTCTTAGGGTGCTGGTATGGTGTGGTGATGACAGGTTTGCCGCCAGCCTCCATTTCGATATTATGTTCAAACCCACGGTGTGGTGGTATGCTTGGTGGTATGTTGGTGAAGACTAGGTGGTGTTTTTTCAAGATTGCTTGAAGTTCCTCATCCTGGTAGTAGGTCCTTTGTCCTTGTACAGGTTCTGGTGAGATGAAATAGTGTGCGGCCCAAACCACATCGTCATATCTGAGGATTGCTTCCATTCGTTAGGCTGAAATTTCCTTCGGTCCTCCATTCGACATCCCTCTTAGCACAACCTTCTTGTCATCCACTTCGAATGAGAACTCCATTCGTTTGAAACTTTGTGTGTACTCGTCTAATGTTTCCATCCATTGAATGCCCAAAATTCCATGTCATCTAGATCAACCACGAAGAAATCGTTTGTCACTATGTGGTTTCCCATGGTAATGCTCAATTGCAGAACTAGATGGGTACATGTCAAAAGGTTTCCTCTTGCCACTTTGATGTTGAATCCTTGGTGTGCCTCAGTACGCAAACTTCGTCGGCTGACCAAGAATGAGTTGATGATGTTGAGTGTGGCTCCATCGTCAAGCATGAACATGACCCGCTGCCCCTAGAGGGTACCCCGAACTTGGAAAACAATAGGCCTCGGAGTTCCTACCAAAGCCACAATGGCGGCTCCTCTCTTCAATAGTGTGGCGATCCTTTCTGCGCAATTGATGTTTTCCTCCTTGGAAGCTTGTTGTTCATCCCTTTTTGGCTCAAGTGCTTGCTCCTCACTGTCAGACAACACCTCAATGTAATGGATTTTCCCCTTGCTAAGGCATCGATGTCCTGGTTCTCATGGCTCCTTATAGTTGAAACAAAGCTTCTTCCTCTTGAGCTCCTGTCGGGTTGCCTCATCCAATGGGGGTTTCTTAGGTGGGTGTTTGATGTCTTTCTTCCTTTGAGCGAGAGGTGGCTTGTACTGTGAGTAATTTTTGGTGGAAGAGGAAGAAGATGTCGCCATGTCTCGTGCCTTCTTAATTGCCTCCGTGAGTGTGATGGGGTTGAATCCCTTCACCCAGTCTTTCAAAGGTTCTATCAACCCATCCATAAACAATACCACCAATCGTCTTTCTGAAATATCTATTACCAGGAGAGACAGTCTTTGAAATTCTTCTATGTAACTGTCAACTGTGTTGGTTTGCCTCAACTAGGCTAACTCTTTGAAATTTAGTTTTGGATCTCTTCTGTCAAAACGGTCTATCAGTCTCTTTGTGAATTGGGCATAGGATATTATTTCATCATGGCTGAGAGTAACCATGCCATGATGCCACCATTCGTGGGCTATCCCTTCCAGATGTAGCGCAACAATTTTGATGGCTTCATCCTCTGGCATACGGTTGAGTTGGAAATATGTGTCCACCATTTGCATCCATGTCCGAGCTGTGGTGGATCTAGACCCATCAAAAGAGGACAAATTAACCTTGCCAATCTTTCGCCTCAGATCGTTATTATAATAGCCCCGCTTGTTGCCGCTAGAATACCTCATTCTTAGATCGATATAATCTTTGTAGGATATATCCGCTTCCATATTTCCATTCCTCCAATCCTCCCGGAGTTGATCTTGCATTTCTTGGAAAGTTGGTTGCTCTCTTTGTTGTTCTTCTATTTGTGAGGGGAAGTTGGCATCGATCGTCAAGAGCATATGATTTGGGGGTTTTCTTTTCCCGAGATAGAATTGTCACTTTGTTGTGCAGATATTTTGCCTTCAGCCAATTTTGTCAATGTCTTTCCATGAGTTGCTAAGTGTCATTAATCTATGCTTGGTTCCTAGTGAGCTCCCTCAACAGAGCCATGAATTTGGTGGTAGGATCTTGTGTGTCTACCATTCTACCAATTGAATGATACCTTCTTCTCTTCCTAGTATAAACTTGCATTCACTACCCACAAGCTAGAAGAATCACCATCTCTGATACCATTATAATGTTCCCAACCACAACCTCACAAGAAAACATGCCTCTAGATACCCACACTACCTCTTACACAACCTAGTTTGGACCATACGAAGGGAGGTAGGGAGGTCGTATGTTGGTGGTAGTAAGGTTGTACGCTGATGCCAGGGAGGTTGTACGGTGCTAACAGGAAAGCCATACTAAATAACAGAAAGGTCGTACTAGGGTGATTTGGAAGAACATATGGTGTTGATAGGAAGACCGTATAGTGATGGCGAGGAGGTCGTACGAAATAGCAGAAAGGATGTATGAAGGTGATTGGAAGGTGGTATGGTGGCTAAATATGCACACAAGAAGGTTGTATGATGTTTGTCTTTCCCTTTGCCTGGTGATGTCGCCAATTAGATTTAGTGTTGCTTTGTAAGAGATGCAGACACAGAACAATCATGCAAGATTGCAAGTCAAGTATTTCTGCAAGGAAACATTATTGATATTAATGATAACACTTCGGATTTGCTATACCTAATATAGAGAACAAGCAGAATAGGGTGAGGGTTGAATCCCACCGAAACTACGAATACCAAATAGAGATGATCTTTCACCTCTGAAATGGTAGCTAGAAGAATTCCAACAGGAATTCACAATTACAAATAAAATATCAAAACTCAACATGAGAAATTCATCCTACATGCCGGTCATAAATACACATCATACAACTCCTGAGGATGCACAAATAGAGCCAACACGGCAACACCTACGCCTATGCCAAAATAAAAGATGGGCCCGAGATAAACTAAATCAATCGGGACCCAAAATACAAATATTATTATTTATTTAATGATGGTAACATTACACACCCACCTCTTATGAGGAAAGTATATCAGAAAGTTGTTCATACTCTGCAAATCAAGAGGATCATAATGAAGGTACACAAAAACCTATAGTCATGGAAACCACTAATGGCAAAGCCCATCAAACTACAAATGTGCCTAAGGAGGTGGTCATCAAAAGAACCTCTACAGGAGTTGGTAAGCCTCCTAGATGAATTGGCGTGTTAACCATCTCTTTCCTAGTAATTGGGTTTTGGTGATTGAAAATTAATCCAAGAGAAGAGATGAGAAAGTGCAATAATGGGTAGGTATTTACAAGACGTAGGAAAGGTAGCTTGTCCTTTTTAACTAATTATGTTTTGGCATCTAGCCATCTTTTCTATAATGAGACTAGGCTATCTGCATGAAGTTTTATTTTCTTGGAATTGAGATTTTGAAAGATTATGTAAGCCTAATCTCTTGTAATGTAAAAGAAAATGCTTGAAGACTTCTTTTTGCAGGATTGTAAATTTCTGAAGTGTTTAGTTGACAAGAATTCTTAGAGAAAGAAATGTCTATTGTTCCAATTGTTAATTTTAGTAGCTACGGGAGATATCATTTGTACCTGTGTTGGTTGTTTTATTTCATACTGTGGTATCTTTGATGGTGTTGCTTTACAAGACTCTTGTTATGCTCCAATGTTCATGTTTATCAGAAGCAACTTGTTATTCATCTACTATCATCTTGCATTTCGTCTTGAGTTTTTGGTTATTGAAGGCACGATGGAGTGTTGTTTCCAACTTATAACTATAGTCTTTATTATTGCTTCATGATGTGTCTACGAAGTGGTTCTTTTACCATTTCCAACAAATTGGCCATCGTGTCCCCTATCTTCTTTGTGGAGTCCATGTTCTTGATGATTCAATATGATTGCCAAGTGAAACAACTTCTATTTACAATTGTCATTGTCCTTGTTTATTATGACAGGAGAGAAAGAGTCGGCAGGTTATGTTCGATTGGAATTCCTGCCATTTGGGAAACACTTAGGTCAAGTACATTTTGGTCTCGACAATTATTAGTGTATTCGAGGTGTGTAGCATATGGTATGATAATGATCCAATGGTGATTGGAATTAGACATTGTTGTGTAAATTTTGATATAACTTTTGCAGAGCGTCGTTGGTTTTAAAAACTTAATGAGTCACACCTTTTGGTCACATTCATTGCAGATAATGAAGAGGCTTCAACTTCAACTCGTAAAAGGATACATTCTAGATATCTGTTGCATGGATAGGGGTCATGACAAACAAAAACCAAAGGGTTGTTAATTCTTGTTGAACGTTTCAAGTAATTGAAACAGTCTTACCAAAAAGATAAGGGGTTCAAGATAGAACGATGAAGATAACCTCGAAGACTCTCAGAAGTTTTGCGAGTGGTACAGATTATGATGTATGATCTATTAGATTTAAGTAATGATAACTAGTAAGCCTATCACTGGTACTGGTGTTGTCATTGATTGGCAAAAAGGTCATCGAGACCAAGTCCACAGAATCAACACAGATCTATATGTCAGAAGGATGGTATGGCCGATGATGTAAATCATAGTTCAAAATATCGTTATCGGCAACTTATTGCCGAGGGCAAAAAAAAAATATTGGGAGATATCGGAGATAAGTCAAGAACTTATTGGTGAACTTAAAAATGGCTTAAATTTAATTAGAAATGCATTTTTTTGCAAAATTCAATAAGGAGATTCATCTAATGAGTTAGTAAATGAGTAAGCAAACCAAACAAGCTGATCTAGATATATATAAATGCAAATATGTATCAAAATTGCATCCTCATGTGGAATGTTGATGGCTGGTAGCCATAGTCTGATAGTCTGAACTCTGAAGAAAACTAAAAACAACAAATTGTCTTTGTAAAACTATAAGTAAATACATATGCCAAGTACAATATCAAACTAGTCTACATCTTCCTTGTGAATTTGATTTTTCTTGTGAATTTGAATTTTCTTGAAAAATCTCTTCAAATCCGCTTCGAATCGACTTCGAATTGATCTGAAATGCCTCAAATGTTGATCTTTCTCCTCCAAAACCCTTCTAAGTTTCCAACCTCTCCAAAAAAATAACTATCATGCAATTAAAAACCAAACTAGCCCTTTGCTGGGCCATCTCCATTTTAACTGGCACGCAGGCGAGATAAGTTGATTACTTATCACGATAAGTTGTCAATATATCGGCGATAAGTTGGAACTTATCGGCGATAAGTTTCAACTTATAGGTTCGAGATAACTATACATAATTTGTCATGAGCTAAAACTTATCGCTGATATATCGAGGATATTTTAATCTATGATGTAAATATTCAAGAGCGATGTGCCTACATGCATATACTACCGGTCACTATACAAAACCTAGCCACTGGGTTATGTATACAGTAAAGGAAAAGAGGATTCCAGCATCAGCTAAGGACCGTGCTACAACTGGTAACCAACCGTGGACAGAGCAATCGGTATGCCAAGAAAAGGATAGCAAACCGAGGACTGTAGGAACGGGTAAGCCAAGTAAGAGACAACCATAGGTCAAAGACTCTTACCTATTTACAGCATGAAGAACTCAACCGATATATTATAAGACTCCGGTATAAACCGAGGTGGCCATAGTCAACTATCTGTTCCAACCAACTCATCTTAACCAAGATTTATTGCTATACATCCGGGTGATCTTGAGTTATCTTAGTGATCAGTCTGAGGCGCAAGTAAGTGGAACTTGAAGTGCGACTGAAGGATTAAAAGCCAGACTCAATGGGTTTAAATCAAGGTGTTATCTCCTATGAAGAAGGGTTGCCTAACACGCAATTGGTGTTTTCTTCATGAAGCAAATAAAACTTGAGCATGCATTGGATGTTTGCTCAGTGAGCCATTACTTCACTGAGTGATGTATTTGTAAGATCTCAGGATCAAGTTGTTAGTCCATTTTCTGGTTCATGCAAAATCCTATGAAAATGGCCTTTTCCCTGCAAATTTTGAAGTTATCCCACCTTTTTGCACAGTTTTGTCTTGCATTGAAAACCCATAGTGTTTCATGGTGTGTGCCCTCAGCCACTGGTAGTTCATTGTGTCACCTTGCTCCAGTCCAAAATACACGTGCTAAATTGCAAAACCTAGAGAGTTATTCAAATTTTAAGGTCTGCAGGAAACAATTTTAAAAATCTGCCCAAGTGTCAAAAACCCACAGTGTTTTTGAAAATCCATGATGTTTTCGGTCTGTGTGAGAACCTTCATTGTTTTTGACCTTGTGACTTCCAGCTTTGGTGCGCTTATCTTTTGGCGTCAGAAACCCTGTGTTTTTGGTCTTTCGCTGTGTCAAAAACTTTGTGTGTTTTCGACCTCACATTTCTTTCCTCTTGCCAGCACTCCTTGTTTGTCAATCCTAACTGCGCAAGTGCGATGGATGGTGGGCCCAGTTCTTCTCAGTTGCCAGGTGTGGTTAAAGTTCAGACAAAATCAATGGGCTGTCGCTTGTTCACATAGAAAAGTTGCACGATGTTTAACCCTTATGCTTTTGTGACAACCGTTCGATTTTCTTATGTTGGCATGAAGTGGGTCCAGATCTGTAGGCTCTTCCTGATTGGCTGTCGCATGGCCGCATGTCAGACTTCTCTGACATAAGATCATGCGACGACTTGCCACCTATCTGCGTGGGTCCCAGTTCTTCGTGATGATCAGATGCCTGACGGTTAAGTTTTTCATTCCGTGATCTGGCGACTTGCGGTTACCTCTCGGTCACTGATTCTTGGCAGTTAAGTCCTTAACATTTGGCGACTTCGCAGGTGGTTTTCTTTGCCTTAGTCACGTGATCATGTATTTGTGGGCCTGGGTTTTCAAGAGGCTTTTGATCTACGACGGGCGTGTGATCGTAAAGAATATTCTCATGTCATGCGATCATGCGCTTGCCGTTGATCTTGTTTGCTACAAGCGGTGGTCCTGGTGCCAGAAAGGAAGCGAAGGTGTGTGTTTTATTGGTTGCCGCATGATCGCATGTCAGAGTTTTCTGACATGCGACCATGCGACCGGTTGACATTTGTTGCTTGGGGCCCGTTGGCGGATAAGTGCGGTGGGACCTGTCTGCTCGATGGCACTGATGTGTAAATTTTCGGTTGGATGAGTCGAATGGTGATGTGGAATTGCGGTGGGACCTGACATCCGTATAAAATCAACGGTTGGCATAAAAGCTTATGAAGTGTGTCAGATCTATGAGATTATGAGACAGCCGTGGATCTTCCTGCGTGGGCCCGGTTGAATTTCTTGGTGTTTTTGGCGGTGTGGATAAAATATTTGGCGGTCAGACAAAATCTTCTTCCTGTCGCTGGTTCACGTGATGTTTTAGCAGTAGCGCTATTATTTCCGCGAACTGGCGAAAAGTCTTCAGTCGCGAGTTCGCCAGATAACTTAAGGGGTTATTTTGACATGTGCAGTCATGTGTTCGCTGAATCTAACTGGGGTTTAGACTTTCATTCCGTGACTAGGATTTTCCTTTGTCGTGTGTTTGCTGAAAGTAACCTGAGGTGCCTGGATGAGTTAAAGTCATGAACCCGGGAAGATAGAAGGATTTATCGTCAGGACTTAAAGTTGATAGAAATTTGAATGAGGACCGTTGATGTGCCGCTGGCGCCATAAAGTGACCGTTGGAATTCAAATTCAAATTTGCAGAAGGGTTTGCAATGACAGAAGTACCAAAAATTCAATTTTTGAGTGGCCAGAGTGGGTAGAATGGATTGTCAAACACTGCGGAGTGGTCCAGGCTGCCATGATAGTTGCTGAGGAGTGTCTTGCCGTAGGGGAGTAAATGAAACAGTACCTTGAAATGTGTTGCAGAGGTCAAATGTGGCTGGTTTTCTTAGGGTTTGATGATGATTTGGTACTTGGACCAGTACAGGGCTAGTTGACTGTTGAATTAGACCATTTGAGCTTGCATGTTGCGGCTTGATCCCTGTCTTGTCCGTGTTAACTCCTTCGGGGGGGTTAGGTGGATTTGAATTTTGAGTTGGAATGATCAGTGTGCTTGGATTGTAACCCTGGTATAAAGGGATTTTTGTGATCATTTTTTATTATTGGGAGTTAGGTTTTCAAACTTTTTCTGGTTGTGAGTCTTCTGCCCAGTCTGAATTGTAATGACCTGTTTTGGTATATTTTGACAATAGAAAAAAAATTGCAAGTCTAAGCTGTAGTTTGCAAGCATGGTTCCTTTGGACTGATTGTATACACTTGAGGATTCTTCATACTTAATACAGGCACATGATTCTTATCTCTCCTTTGTGTCAACATAGATAAATTTTGAACTTTCTAGTTTATTGCATAATCATTTTATGTATATGCCTTCATTCTTGAGTTCTAATCCAGGATTAGATGAAATGATGCTCTAGATGAGACATAGATTTATCTTTTGTCTATGTAAGGATATTCTATAAGCAGTAGAGGAGATTGTAAATGTGTTTATGACTTTGAATCTCAGATATATTTTGGTGTGTGTGTGTGTAGTCTGTCTAAGAAACCTTGCCCAATGGATGAGGCACTGGCCTAGATAAGTATTTCTTTGTTGACATATCCTGATTGAGGTTGTTATGATTCAAACTTATAAATTAAGAACCATTCCTAAGTTTTCAACATTTGGTTGTGTAAGGTTCTACTCCATAGTAATGAAGAGTCAATGAGTGTGTGGTTAACACTTAGTACTTTCTTACTATCCTATTATCTGTTATTCAAACCTAGTTCTTGGTGTATGAAGTATATTTTATACTAGGTTAGGTGCACCTGCCTTGATTTTGCAGAGCCAGAAGCAGAAGAGGGCATATTAAGTCCCTATAGTTGGTCCAGTTGCCTTGCAGAGCCTTCACACTTGGAACTAACCATTCCTAATATCAGTCTCAAGGTACACTGGCAGCCTATTACAGCATAAGCATCATTTTGGACACCAACACAGGTCATGCATTTGAGGTGCAGTTAGGGCAACAAAATTGTATATATTCTTGTGCCTGTTGTGAAAAAGAGTTGCCTTCATTCTGCCGAGAAAAAGAGTGAACCTATATGCTACAAGAGCAGGGGTAAAAGAAAGTAGAAAGAGAGATAACAGATTGTGCAATGTAGCACTACAGTAGATGAGAATACACCTGTGGCAACTGGTGTTGATTCTCAGTTGAGCGTAAATAGAGATCTTATCAGGCTAAGCAAAGTCATCTGCAAAGATCACACTTCTATTGTTTTCTAGCAAACTACAATAGACAAATCTCAGTATTTGGGTGGACTCTAACAGGTCCCTTGTATCAAAATCCCTTAACCAGGTGACATCTTTCAAAGTATTTAAAGTCATTTAACCAGGCAGGTCCTAGCAAACCTTATTGTAACAAATCCCTTGATCGGGTTGGATCTAGCAAATGCGCTTTTCTCCTTTAACCAGGAAAGGCGCTCTTAACAAGGCATACTCCAGGAGAGTACAAAATTTGTGAGGTCTCCTCACACCATGGTTTTTTTCCCTACTTGGGTTTCCACGTGATAAATCTGGTGTCACTTTGTGATTGTCTACTTACTGTTATTATCTGCTTAAATATATTTGCCTTTTATGCTATAAGTTTACTTTGCTAGATTTAGTGGGAAAAAGTTTTTACAAGTGTTGATTCACCCCTCCCCTCTCAGCACTGGTTGGGACTATCAATTGGTATCAGAGCCAAGTTTTGTTTTCTCTGTTGCTTAACGGCACAAGGAAAAAGTCAAGATGATAAGGAAGGAAGGACCAAAGTTTTCCAAAGAAAACTTCACCTTATGGTGCAACAGAATGAAGCTATATATGAAGACCATTGGTGACCAGTACTGGAATCACGTTACCACTGATTACAATGAGCCCACCGGAACCCTGACACTTGATCAAGAAAAGATCAAGACTCGGCACACAGCTGCTATGGATATGATAGCTAGCACGTTACCTGATTATGTCTATGTCGAGATTGGACACCTTGAATCTGCCTTCAAGATGTGGGGCAAGCTGCAAATAATCTATGTAGGGGATCCTAATGTTCAAAGAGCTAAGGTTGAAAGCTTCAGAGGAAAGTATGACAATATGAGGGTGAATGAAGGAGAAGACATTGAGCAATACAGCAACCGGATCAAACAAGTGATCAATTCCATTAGATGTGCCGGAGGAAAGCTCAGTGAAGAGGAAGTAATCAACAAAATACTGAGAACTCTCATACCTCAGTATGCTATCAAGACCTTTGCCATTCAAGAGCTCAAATCGGTGACCACAGACCAAGTCACTCTGGACTCCCTTATCGGTAAGCTGGCTGCCTTTGAATTAAGTAATTTTGATAGTAGCTTATCTATTTAGGAAGCAGCTTTCAAGTCCTCTACCAATATCTCTTCCGCTAAAAAAGGAAGAGAAACCGGTAACTGCTCTACCGGAAAGATTGGCAACCTTGCTAAGAATTTGCTATCAGAAGAGATGGAGCAAGAAGAGTTTGAAGCACTCATTGCAAGAAGATTCCCTGGACGAAAAGGAAAGTACAAGGGAAAGCTCCCTTTAAAATGCTTCTCTTGCAATAGAACAGGTCATATTGCTGCAAGATGTCCTAATAATGAACATAAAGATAAAAGAGACTGGTTCAAGAATAAAGCAAAGGAGTGCTATCTTGTAAGACTCATAGATAACAAATCTGAAGACTCGGAGGATCCAAAAATTGTGTTTGTTGCAATAAAGGAGGAGAGCCCAATAATAGAAGAAGTTGCACTCATATCAAGAGCTCATCAGTATGATGAGTGGATCATTGACAGTGGATGCACTCACTACATGACCGGTGACAAGAGCAAGTTTATCAACCTGAAAATCAATGACAACAGATCAGTTACCTTTGGGAACAATGCTCCCTGTGGCATCAAAGGTAAAGGTTCTATTGTTCTCTGCAACAATGTTGTCTGTGAAGATGTGTACTAGGTTGAATGACTCAAGTACAACTTGATGAGTGTTGCACAACTGAACAACAAAGGATTCCTGCTGGAATTCAGACAAGGTTCCTGTATAGTAAAGAATCAACCGAGAACTCATGTCGCAACCGGTAGACAAAGCAGAGGTAATCTTTTTTATCTTGACTCAATGGAATGAGCCTGTCTCATAGCCTCGGTCAAAGGAGAATCTAGCAAAATTTGTCTTATAACCAAGGAAGACAATAGTTGGTTATGGCACAGGAGGCTCTGCCACATAAACTTTGACAGTATTGGTATTGTCATAGTAAGCAAAAAGAAAATGGTAAGAGGACTTCCTGAGATTACAAAGCCCATCAAGAGCGTTTGTAAAGATTGTTAGTTGGGAAAGCTGACTGGAACATCCTTCAATAGTAAGTCCTTCTCTGCTGAGAATGTTCTAGATCTGGTGCACACTGACCCATGTGGACCAATGAGAACAAAGAGCTACCATGGAGACCGATACTTTATGCTTTTTGTGGACGATTTCTCCAAAATGATGTGGACACTCTTTCTTAAGGAGAAATCAAAAGCTTTTCACATGTTTAAAATCTACAAAGCTAGAGTGGAAAAAGAGACCGGTAAAAGCTTGAAGTGTCTGAGATCAGACAAAGGAGGTGAATTCACCTCTCAAGAATTCACTCACTACTATGAGGAACATGGAATAAAGAGACAACTATCTGCACCAAGGACTCCTCAGCAAAATGGAGTAGCAGAAAGAAGAAACAGAATGTTGATTGATTGTGCTAGAACATTGCTAATCAAAAAAGATCTACCTCATCACTTCTGGAGGGAAGCTGTCAGTACTGCAGTCTACACACTCAATCCAGTTCAAGTCAAAAAGAGAACCGGTAAGACTCCTTATGAACTTTGGTTCAAACATACTCCCAGTGTAGGCTACTTCAAAATCTTTGGTAGTAAGTGCTATGTTAAAAGAGATATGTACTCTGGGAAGTTTGATCCCAAGAGCGATGAGGGAACATTCTTGGGTTACTCTACCAAAAGTAAGGCATATCAGTGTCTGAACAAAAGAACAGGGAAGATAGTTGAAAGCATCAATGTAAAAGTTGATGAATCTTCAGAACCAGAAATAAAGACCAATCATAATGATCACAACAGTCTTCAAAGCCTAAACGAAGGGAATGCATTTGAATTCAACAAAGATGTGACTGAAGATGATGGAGAAATAGACATGGACAGACATATGGAGCAAGAAAAATGTACCTGAACCCAACAGGTTGATACAGGAAGGTGAACAAGTTGATGTCCCAAACCATGATGAAGACAATGCTCAACCGGAAGAACCAGACTAGGAACAGAGACATGTTCTTCCAAGGTATGTCACATATCACCCTACTGATAATATATTGGTGACAAACATGGGAACATCTTGACCAGGAAGAAGGCCAAAGAGAACATCTGTCTGCTTTCATGTATTGAGCCCAAATCCACTAGAAAAGCCCTGGAAGATGAGAATTGGGTCAAGGCCATGGATGAAAAAATCGAACAAATATAGAAGAATGACACATGGGAACTTGTGCCTAGACCTCAGGACAAAAATGTCATTGGAAAAAAATGGGTCTACAAGAACAAACTGAATGAGGATGGTAAAGTCATCAGGAATAAAGCAAGACTAGTTTACAAAGGATACGCTTAGGAAGCTCAACTAGACTATGGAGAAACTTTTGCACCAGTGGCTAGATTGGAAGGGGTAAGAATTATTCTTGCCTATGCAACTCACAAAAGGTTTAAAGTCTATAAGATCGATGTGAAGTCTGCGTTCCTCAATAGAATGCTAGAAGAGGAAGTTTACGTTGAGCAATCGGAAGGGTTTACATATGCTCAAAAGACTGATATGGTCTGCAAACTAAAAAAGGCTTTGTATGGACTTAAGCAAGCTCCAAGGGCTTGGTATGAAGGATTGCATTCATACCTTTTGACCATTGGATTCACAAGAACCGGTGACAATAACAATATATATCTCAAAACCAGAAAAGATGGAAATCTAATTGCTGAAATTTTTGTTGATGACATCATTTTTGGAGGAGATGACAGGATGAGCAAAGCCTTTGCTAAAGAAATGAAGAAAGAATTTAAGATGTCTATGATTGGGCCCATAAAATTATTTATTGGACTATAGGTCCATCAGCTGAAAGAAGGTATATTCATCTCTCAGTCCAAGTACATAAAAGAAATTCTTAAAACTTTTGGACTAGAGGAATCCAAACCGGTTGGAACTCCAATGATAACTAATCTCAAGTTATCAAAAGAGGATGATGCCAAAGAAGTAAACGACATAATGTATCAGTCCATGATAGGAAAATTGCAGTATGTTGTTCACAGCCGACCGGATATTGCTCATGCACTTGGCATAGTGGCAAGATTCTCAGCTAATCCCAAAGAAACACATCTGGTGGCAGTAAAGAGAATCTTCAGATATTTAAAAGGAACCAAGGATTATGGCTTGTGGTTTCCACACAAGGGAGGATTCCAAATAAAAGTCTACACTGATGCAGACTGGGCTAGTAGCATTGATGACAAAAAGAGCACAAGCGGTGGTGCATTCTTTCTAGGTGGAAGGATTGTATCGTGGACAAGTAAGAAGCAGAACTGCATTTCACAGTCCACTGCTGAAGCTGAATATGTTGCTGCTATCATCAACTGCACATAGGTGATTTGGATCAAAAAACTGTTGCAAGATATTCAGGAACAAGTACCTGAACTGGTCACAATTCACTATGACAGTACCAGTGCCATCAACATATCCAAAAATCTTGTTATGCACTCCAAAACCAAGCACATTGCCATCAAGTATCACTACTTGAGGGAACTAGTACAGGATAAAGAAGTAAGATTGGAGTATGTCCCCACCAAAGAACAGATTGTTGATATATTTATAAAGCCATTATCAAAGAGTACTTTTGAATATATTAGAGGTAGACTGGGGGTTGTACCCCTCTCAGAATATCAGTAATCATAAACAGGAAGTCATCAGTTCATTATGATTTCATAAGAAGGTTACACCTTATCTTTTATGAACTAATGAAAAGGATTGTTTCTCACAGGGGGAGTAGAATAGAGAATGCAAATTCTTCTGATTAGCCTTTTGGCATTATTGTCAAAAAGGGGGAGAAATTGTGGGAATTGACAATCAAAACGATTGGTAAACCGAGGAAGCTATGCAAGGATCCAAATCCAAATGCCTTTCACAAGTTTTACCATCAATGCCAAAGGGGGAGATTGTTAGCTTTAAGTAATGATAACCAGTAAGCCTATCACCGGTACTGGTGTTGTCATTGATTGACAAAAAGATCATCGAGACTAAGTCCACAGAATCAACATAGATCTATATGTCAGAAGGATGGTATGGCCGATGATGTAAATATTCAAGAGTGATGTGACTACATGCATATACCACCGGTCACTATACAAACCCTAGCCATTAGGTTATGTATACAATAAAGGAAAAGAGGATTCCAGCATTAGCTAAGGACCATGCTGCAACCGATAACCAACCGTGGACGGAGCAACCGGTATGCCAAGCAAAGGATAACAAACCAAGGATTGTAGGAACCGATAAGCCAAGAGACAACAACAGGTAAAAGACTCTTACTTGTTTACAGCATGAAAAACTCAATCGATATATTATAAGACTCCGGTATAAACTGAGGTAGTCATAGTCAACTGTCTGTTCCAACCAACCCATCCTAACCAAAATTTATTGCTATACATCTGGGTGATCTTGAGTTATCTTGGTGATCAGTTTGAGGCGCAGGTAAGCGGAACTTGAAGCGCGACTGAAGGATTTAAAGCCGGACTAAGTGGGTTTAAATCAAGGTGTTATCTCCTATGAAGAAGGGTTGCCTAACACGCAACTGGTGTTTTCTTCGTGAAGTGGATAAAGCTTGAGCATGCATCAAATGTTTTCTCAATGATCCATTACTTCACTGAGTGATGTATTCGTAAGATCTCAGGATCAGGTCATGCATTTGAGGTGCAGTTAGGGCAACAAAATTGTATATATTCTCGTGCCTGTTGTGAAGAAGAGTTGCCTTCATTCTACCGAGAAAAAGAGTGAACCTATATGCTACAAGAGCAGGGGTAAAAGAAAATAGAAAGAGAGATAATAGATTGTGCAATACAACACTACAGTAGATGAGAATACACCTATGGTAACTGGTGTTGATTCTCAGTTGAGCGTAAATAGAGATCTTATCAAGCTAAGCAAAGCCATCTGCAAAGATCACACTTCTATTGTTTTCTAGCAAACTACAATAGACAAATCTCAGTATTTGGGTGGACTCTAACAGGACCCTTGTATCAAAATCCCTTAATCGAGTGACATCTTTCAAGGTATTTAAAGTCCTTTAACCAGGCAGGTCCTAGCAGACCTTATTGTAACAAATCTCTTGATCGGGTCGCATCTAGCAAATGTGCTTTTCTCCTTTAACCGAGAAAGCTCTTAATAGGGCATACTCCAGGAGAGTACAAAATTTGTGAGGTCTCCTCACACCGTGGTTTTTTTCCCTAACTGGGTTTCCACGTGATAAATCTGGTGTCACTTTGTGATTGTCTACTTACTTTTATTATCTGCTTAAATCTGTTTGCCTTTTATGTTGTAAGTTTACTTTGCTAGATTTAGTGGGAAAAAGGTTTTACAAGTGTTGATTCACCCCTCCCCTCTCAGCACCGGTTTAGACTATCATGATCAGTAAAAGATCATTCCTGTGTGACGTTATTGTATGCAGGAGAGCTATTGAAATCCACTTTAGGCATCAGTTGTGATCTATAATATTGCTATTATATGGTAGATGCTGAGAAAGTGTGGCTCAATCTGATAAGAGACATACTTCTATAGATTGTTAAGAGTTATTGATCTCTGATTGAAAATTTTCTCTAATCAAGCTTGTGAAGCATTGTGTCAAGTTTCGTTTATACAATAAAGGATCTATTTTCGTGGTTTGGGTTTTTCACTCTCAAGAGGAGGTTTTCCCAAGATAATTTTAGTGTCTTTTGTTGTTGTATTTTTTTGTATATTGCATTATAACATTCTGGTTCAAAAATCTAACACCTATGTCAGGAATGAAAGCACTGGATAAAGTTTAGTGGATAGATCCAATTGATCACTCCACATTGGGGTTCAGAGTTGTAGAGAACGGCTAAGAAATGCTTCTGTATGTGTTTTATGTGTTTATTAGCTTTACTTAACTATTGATTACGGTTCTTTATTCTGCATTGAACTAAAATTGGTTAAGTAAAGAGACTAATCATGAGCTCATAAGGTTAATGGATTGAATTTGCATATTGGATTCAAAACCATTAATTAAAGATCTTGGCATAGATTTGAGATTAAGTAAGTTAAACAATTGATTTTAAATATGATAAGTGGAGAACTTAGTTGAGTAAGAACACTCGCTAGAGTTTTCAAATCATCCACAAAATCACACAGCTTGATATGCCAATGTGGAACATTCTACGAACTTGTCTTGACTATTCCTTACAACCAACCTTCCTGCCAACAAATAACCAAACACAACTTCTTCCTGCAAACTATTGTAGACTTGAAAATATGATAGTGCAACATTCACGGACCATAAATTTCAGTACCAGCACCACAAGCCATTAACATCTTATGCAGAGGAATGCAAAACATTCTCCCATTGTGGCTTCAACTTCTCTTTCCTACATATTTCAACTTCCCATACTTCCATCTTTCGAATACACATGACTTGTTATCACTACCAACCATTAGAATAATCACATGAGCTTATAATACAACATTTCAAATACCCTCTCCTACATATCAACTATCAAATACAACTATCATACTTCTTTGTACTTCTATGTATTTTAAGTACAACTCTTATAGTTCTACACTTCTCTGCATTAGGTTGACATTAATGCACAACATGTGACATCAATAACAACACTAAACATAAAATGCTAACATATATACTTTCTTTCTCTGAATAACATATCTTTTCATAATGTTTGTTGACCCTTGATAATTCACAATTTTAATTTTAATTATGATTACTTCAATGACAATCATTTTTCAATTTCCAACGAAGACAATAATCTTCTATATGTTGTCGCTCTATATTACTTGTCATGTTGATGACATAGCTATTTTTTGACATATCATTGCCATCTTTATACTTTGTTTAATCATTGTTTGTCTTTAATAGACAAATCATTGTTATTCTTTATAAGGTAATTTTTCCTCCTTTTGGTATTTACAATCACTTATGATTAAACATTGATCACTACTTTTGCCAAGTGTTAAATTATTGCCTTCTTAACTTGTTTGTTGCCTTATGATTATTGTTTCCTTATGATTATTGTTAAAAGTTGAAGTTCTATTGTATACATTGGCTTAGTTCTCATGGCCAGTAGCAAAATGTTTTTGTATTGGCGTTGACAAGGAGTCAAGCTGGTTGTTTTTCCCAAAAAGTGCAACTATTCAAGAAACTACTACCATCACAGTTAAAAACCTTAGTTGCCAGATTCGTGCTAGCAGGGTCGGATCTGGGTTCGGGTCCGGATTCACACTGGGTTCGTGACGGATCCGGGCAGGGTCCGTGCACGGGCCTTGCCCAGATCTGTCATGGACCTGGGGGGATCCAACAAGAATCCTTGAGGATCCCTCGTGGATCCATGTGAATCCCCAGGGACCCATAACCTATGAAGGCATAAAGCACTTAATGTGTCTTTTTTTTTTTTCATCTAACCCTAAATTGACAGGAGGATTTATACAAATATAACATTTAAGTATAAGAATAATTTCTTATACTTTTAATTATATTTGTATAAACA
Source organism: Chamaecyparis obtusa (assembly GCA_027943335.1). Lineage (NCBI taxonomy): Eukaryota > Viridiplantae > Streptophyta > Pinopsida > Cupressales > Cupressaceae > Chamaecyparis > Chamaecyparis obtusa. The sequence continues at coordinate 72,911 of BSBK01003546.1, forward strand.
CAAGTTAAATACATTCTAGGATGTTTGAGATAGGTTTCAGCTTCATAGGAGTTAAGATGCAAATTCTAGATTTTGGGGGTTTTTGAAAAATTCTAGACTTAGCCAAATTTTAGGATTTAGCAAGCCTTCAGCAGGGTTACCTCCCACAATCCATCATGGCTTTCTAAGGTCAAACTGAAGCTGGCAAAAGGATTCTCAAAGGGTTTTAACTCCTTTTATCACAAATCACTTGGTTTTGACCCCATCTCTATGACAGACTTAGCTTAGCTCTCGCTCAAATCCCAGTCAGACATGACTTCCCAATAGGCCAAAATCACTCAAACCTCATTTTCTGGACCTAGGGACTTGAAAACAACCACCAACAAAGACTACCTAAGACCTAGTTATGAAGACTTTGACATTTGGCATTGATCAATGATCAAGCATCATAGATTCATAGTATGAAATGATCATATATACACACACACACTCACGAATCCTTACAAATCCAAAATGGGAAAAAAAATATTTCACGAATCCATGAACCAGATTCTCGAACCCGAATCCATCCCTGAACCTGAATTGACAACTAAGTTAAAAACCACACAGGAAGTTGCTAAACCTAAAACCTGAAGGGAAATGTTGGACATGTTCTAATAAACGCTCCCTAAGTATTACCCGAGGAATTCAAACCTGAGACCCCATTCTGATACCATGTAAGGGACTTGAACTGGTTATTTTCCCCAAAGGAGCACTTATTTAAGAAATCAAAACCAATCTTAGTTAAGGATCTCACATGAGGCTTCTAAAACATGTCACAAATCCTGAGAGGCGATGTTAGACATGTTCTAATAGTCATCTAAACAAGCAAGACACTAGACATGCTCCAACAAGGTCATCACACCAAATACATCACCCATATTGATCTAAGTGTGCAAGATGATTCTCCAATGGCACTAAGTTTCAAGAAAAGAGTTCAAATTTGATTCTTGGAAGGTTGTTTCTATCAACATGTCTAGGCATGTTTGTTAAGTTGCCTTAGCAACCTCCAAATAACCTTTAACACCCTAATTTGAGCTCCACAATCTTACATGTATTTTTTGTACCCAAAAATATGATCTAATCTCTTGGGTGTAATTGCTTACGGATTGATCTCTACCCCAAGGGAAAATCAGATAATATGTTAAGTAGACAATGATAAATGTTCCCATGCATAATTGCAATTCTTATTTAACTAAGGATCACAATTTCAAATATCATGAATCACTAAATATAGTTTTATCGCAATTGATTTGTTTGTATTAACTTGCATTAGTTTACTTGTGGTTAAACTCTATTTTCCCCAATTCAGGCATTTAGTCCCCTATGTCATCCCTTGAAACTAGGGAAACTCTCCAAGAATCCTCAAGATGTCTCCTCATCACCACGTGCCCACCTTAGAAAAGAAGAACATTACCTATAAAAAAATTTCAACCAACAAAAAGTAATTATAATTTTTGTAGTATACATAAAAAGAAAGGGAATGAAAGGAGAATATATAGTCCACGATACCAGCCATCTACTTTTGGGTCTATGTATGGTTATAGTAATATGGAACTACCCCATACTCCTTGCGAGAGACACCTAACTGTACTACAAATGAGGCATGAATACCTTATCCCCTACATGATTTGAAATTGTGACATTGAAACAATTTTTGAATGACATTGAAATGAAAGATTCAAAAGTAGCAAAAGCTTCTATTGCCTAACCCAGCTTATTGTTTTGTTTGCTCCATGTTTTTATTTATATTGTTGTACTGTGAATCTCTAACAACTCTAAAACCATTTTTTCTCATAAATTATATAATATGACGTTAGATGGTGTATAGCATATCCATGTATCACAATGTTTCCTATGTTTAGGAAAGATCACAATCTAAAAATTGTTAATGATATCCAAAGTATCATCCTTGGGCCAAACCCATTGAGATTCATCATCACTGCATTTAGCAACTGATTTGATCTTGACGACATTTCTCTTTATTGTTTCTATAGTAGAAGTCTTGTGATCTAATGACCAAACCTCTTGGTCTTATTTTCCTTGTCAAATCTTGGGACAAAATTAAGGGGGTTTCTAGTTTAGTCATTATGAGTCAATAAAAATAATTCTTAGTTTAAATACCAACAGTAATGTTTGTTTGTATGTGAAGAGCCCAGCTGACTCTCTATTGCAAATTGGTTCTTCCTCCAGTCTAATTGCAATTTTTGTGTTTTTTAATAACATATATGACTTTTGATAATTTTTCGAGACTTATGTAATTGAACCAACAACAAAAATAAATACAATGTTTCCAAAGTATAAATAAATCTTTTAACTTAATTCTAAGATAATGACAGTAGCAAATTATTTATTTCCAAAGTTCACAATTAACAATTTCAATGCTTGCAAGAGTTAATGAACACACATAAATTTATAAGGCACCTTATTATCCAAATGGTTGCCATCAAATCCAAACAAGCCTTGACTCAAGACGGCCTTCTCCCAAGTCTTTAACTCAACCCTTCAATGTTATTCCCTGCCATGAATCATATCACAACATTCTGGAAAAGAACCACAGCCTCTTTAAGAAGTAACGCTGCTCAGAATTGAGCCCAAAGGAAAGGCGGATATGCTTCTTCTAACTCGTGCCTACACCCTAAACTGCTGCCTCTATGTAAAGCTACATCTGCTACTAAATTTGTACAACAACCTTGGTAGATAATTCAACCTCCAAGGAATTTAATAATCTAAATGAATTTCAAATTCAATCAATGAAAACTTCAGCTCTGCTATAAATTGTTCAAGCCTTCACATCTTGGTATACCTCAGCACCAAGATCAACATCTATAGATTCAGAATAATTTCCAGAATTCAGTTTGCAAAATTCACCATCAATCAGTGATGATTCAAATTGCCAAAAGAGAGGAATCAATCTTCAAACCCTAGCCATTCTTCTCCACAACCAAATTTTATCAAATGATCAATAGATGCTTGAGAATGAGTTCTCAAGTCCCTTTTTATTCTTTCTTGTGAGATCTCAAACACAACTCTTACCAATGTGGGATAAATAGATATACTTTTCCTTTTAATAATTCATTTACTCCAATACTTTAAATTAATACCTTGGCTTAGGCTTCCATAAATTAATTAAATAAATGACCCATTCCCATGATAACTCAACCCTCAACTTAAGTGAAATTATAAAGTTAAATTATAACTTTATAATAAGCCATTTAATCATTTAATAATAATTTGGCCACCAAAATAATAATAACTCTCAGAATACTTATCCTTTTAATATGTTGTTTGAAACAAGAGTCACACCTATTATTTCCCCATGTGATCAAATGCACTTTCCAAAAATAGAAAGGGTCCTTCTCGAACAACATCACACTTACTATAAATAGTAAACGTGGCAAAACTATAGAAAATAAAGTCTGAATGATGCCAAACAAAAAACAAACCAAAGCATAATAAAAATAATTGTTAGTTTATATAGCAACAGTAATGTTTTTTTGTATGTGAAGAGCCTAGCTGGCTCTCTATTGCAAATTGGTTCTTCCTCCAGTCTAATTGCAATTTTGTGTTTTTTAATAACATATATGAATTTTGATAATTTTTCTAGACTTATGTAATTGAACCAACAGAAAAAATCAATACAATGTTTCCAAAGTATAAATAAATCTTTTAAATTAATTATGAGATAATGACAGCAACAAATTATTTATTCCCAAAGTTCACAAAGTAACAATTTCAATGCTTGCAAGAGTTAATGAACACACATAAATTTATAAGGCACCTTATTATCCAAATGGTTGCCATCAAATCCAAACAAGCCTTGACTCAAGACGGCCTTCTCCCAAGTCTTTAACGTAGCCCTGCAATGTTATTCTCTTCCATGAACCATATCACAACATTCTGGAAAAGAACCGCAGCCTCCTTAAGAAGTAACACTGCCCAGAATTGAGCCCAAACGAAAGGTGGATATGCTTCTTCTAACTCGTGCCTGCACCCTAAACTGCTGCCTCTATGTAAAGCTCCAGCTGCTATTAAATTCATACGGCAGCCTTGGTAGATAATTCAGCCTCCAAAGAATTTAATAATATGAATGAATATCAAATTCAATCAATGAAAACTTCAGCTCTGCTATAAATTGTTCAAACCTCCACAACTTGGTATACCTCAACACCAAGATCAACATCTACAGATTCAAAATAATTTCCAAAATTCAGTTTGCAAAATTCACCATCAATCAGCGATGATTCAAATTGCCAAAAAAGAGGAATCAGTCTTCAAACCCTAGCCATTCTTCTCCACAACCAAATTTTATCAAATGATCAATAGATGTTTGAGAATGAGCTCTCAAGTCCCTTTTTATTCTTTTTTGTGAGAGCTCAAACACAATTCTTACCAATGTGGGATAAATAGATACACTTTTCCTTTTAATAATTCGTTTACTCCAATACTTTAAATTAATACCTTGGCTTAGGCTTTCATGAATTAATTAAATAAATGTCCCCTTCCCATGATGACTCAACCCTCAACTTAGGTGAAATTATAAAGTTAAATTATTAATTTATAATAAGTCATTTAATGATTTAATAATAATTTGGCCACTAAAATAATAATAACTCTCAAAATACTTATCTTTTTAATATGTCATCTGAAATAGGAGTCACGCCTATTATTTCCCCATGTGACCAAATGCACTTTCCAAAAATAGAAAGGGTCCTCGAACAACATCACGCTTACTTAAATAGTAAACATGAAAAAACTATACCAAATGAAGTCTAAATGATGTCAAATGAAAGCCAAACCAAAGCATACTGAATCCTGAAGTAGATGCCCACTGAAAGAGACCCTCTGTCCATCCTCATTAGCCTACAAGGGTCACATGTTAGGCTAATCCGAAGAGCCTAAAAAAAGGGGGACATTACATTGTATTAATATAACTATAAAGATGTGTGTTTATATAAGCATGTTGATACAACATTCCCCTAAACATTCTCTTTATAATTGATTTGTAACCTCCTATATATTTTAATATAATTATCAGGGCTGCCTACATTATGTAGCATTTAAATGCTCTTTCATTCTTATTTCATCTTACAATCCTTACCAACATTGGTATCAAAACAGATTTATGGTTTTGAGGAAGCCAGAAAAGTAGGGTACAACACTGGTCATGAAAATCTGAAGAAAGCAGGAAGAGAAGGAAAGGCTTGATGGTGTCTAAAGGAAGATGTTGCAAACTATATAGGAAATTTATACCAACTGAAAGGATATGTCTGGAATCATGACCATGTGAAGAAAATGATTTGTTGCATGTAGTGGAAACACTAAACACCAAAAACTCAAATCCCTGTAAACATTCACATTATAAATTTATATTACAACTGATTTCTTATTCCCATAGTATTTCAATATAATAATCCGGCCTACACATGTTATGTAGTGCCTTATTGCTCTCTCATTCTCATTTCTTCATTCAATCCTTACGAATAAGGATTGCAATCCAAATTTGATGAATCACTGAATGTTATTCACCGTAGAATCCAAAACTAAGCAAACTAATTTTGTCGGATATATCATGTTTCGCTGTCCCTATAATAACATGTATTAATTTACATGTTACTAAAGGTATTTCTTAATATTTTTCTTATATTTGAGGATTTTTGTCCCCCTGCAACGTCTCCTCAACTTATGGCATATTTCCAACCATCCTTCAGATATATCTCCCTATACCCATGTACATAGCTTAGTAAAATAAAGGAACATCGACAATAACTGCAATGACATTTCTACCAATACAGTAATTATGCTTCTCAAAGCATATTTTCCAAACAGGACTTTTTTCACTACCCACATCACAATGATATGGTTAATTGAGATTATATTACATAATGATCACGAGGGTTCACAGGGCTAACAAAATAAATAAATAGTTGAAACAATCTACTGGGCACGAATTGTATTTATGGAAGGAAAGCTAAAGGACAGTCCTTGAGTACTCCACAAAGGACAACAAATGGTGAAAAGTAGTTGCTAGAAATATTCTTGAAGAGCAATAATTTGAAACATTGGGATACCATCATGAGAATCTTGCATTCATGTTGTCTGAAACACAAAGAAACTAACCTGCAATGTTAGATGTCCTCGTTCAGTCCTTGTCTTTTACTTCTGCCTCTACGTCAACCACCATTTTTGAGGGATCTGAAAAAAATACTAAGAACCATAAATAACCCATTTTTGAAATTTTTCTAGTGATAGCTCTCAAAAACATAACAGCAATAACGGAAGGCATATAATCAAACAAAAGCTATGAATTCCAATGCTAAGATAATTTACATTACAATCACCAATCACAAAAAATAGGAAAAATCAAATAAAACCTATGAATTTCCCAAAGTAGACAATTCTTGTTTCTTCCCATTGTCCACATGAATAAGAATGATGAGTTATCATCAAGGGCTATGACTTTGGTGATATCATTTTCCAAACATAATCCATAGATAGAAAATATGTATTGATTTTTGAGCATCATAATAAAACTAATTATTTTTGTTGCTATTATACATGCAAAATGCATCAACTATCCCATTGGATGCCTACACTACAAACCAACAAGAGATTGCTACTATTATGATATTATAGGTCAACTAAGGTGGTAATGTACTCCTCAATGAAGGTCTACCAATTACACAGGCGTTTCAAGATAATTATGACCATTACCAATCTTATCCTATGAATATTTAAAATTTTCTATACTTTCAAATTTTCCCTTTTTTTAATAGCTGTCCCCTCAATGATGATCTCAAAAGTCCATCTTAGAAACACATTCCGCCATCCCCTCCCATCCCCATCCTAAAAACTTGGTGGAATATAGATATCCATCCAGCTATGGACTTTTTAGTTGTTCCAATTCCTCCCATTATTGATTCTCTTTATAAGACGGGACAGGTGATTTTTCTTACTTCTCATTTTCAAACTTTGAACCAGCCGTCAAATATATATATGCCTCATGAATCTATAGTAATACAAAGTAAAGCATTCTCTGCCATAACCATGACCACTGTTGACATAATTGCATATGTCCTTGTGAATCTAATGGCACTACTAATTATGGCATGTTACGTCTTAGAGACAATCCCATGAATGGTGACCTAATGACTGGCCACCTCAACTTGTATGTGACCATCTCAAATACTTATATTATATTGTATACTTCAACATGTAGAATATGTTATATTTACTATGTGCCTAGAAGGTACTCTACATGCTCTAATCAGAGTCTTCTATAATATGTGATTTTCAAATCAATTGTTGCATTTTACCTACTTTTTTCTAAGCATTAAACCCCAATATTCAACATTATTTATAAGCCCGTTGAAAAAAAAAGTATTTTATATACAATAATGCAAATAATTATAAAAACCATGAACTACCAAAAAATTGAAAACATAAAGCTAACCTGCCGGTTCGCATTGGATTCAGTTCTGGTTTGAATTTGAAGTTTAAGTTTGCAATACGGCAGGTTCTTTTTCCCCTAGTTTGGTATGACTGGGTATGGGCATACATGTTTATATAAAATATTTATAGTTTATAAATTGTAATGTCCCCAATAGATTAAAAGTGGCTTAATTAAGTTAATTAATTGTCATAAAATTAAATCAATATCATAGTGATGACTTTAATTAATTAATTTAATTATAAATAAAATAATGAAGTAAGTCACTCTATTATTGTTTGCCTAATCTAATCTTCAAGATTTATCTTGGATGCCTTTATAAGGAGGCTGGCTGAGGATTGAAGCATCATGGAATGTATTTGATCTCTTCTTTGTTTTGTCGAAAGCTAGAAGCTGAAGGTAGATTTGTAGTTTTGGTGGGAGTAACCACTCACCCTAGTCTGCCATAGGAAATATCATCTAATATTTCACATTGTGCTCTAAGTTCGTGAAGTCTTCATTGTAGACGAATTTGCAATATTGAAGATGTCTACGGATCTCAGTAAATTTGTATCAGTTCGAATATTTACTTCTTAGTATCATTATCATTATTTGCATGGTGTGTGTTTTAGAGATTACACTCGTGGATTTGTGGCAACCTTCTTATATCGATAGATATTAATGTTTGACATGAAATATTAGCGCTTGAATATATTTTGGCCCTTTAAGGCTTACCGCATGTTATTGGTGATTAATAAATATTATCGGTGATGAAATATATATTATTGAGCAAGACTTATATAGGAGATATAGGAGCTTATATTACCACCTTCGGCATCGCACTCATGTTTGGGACTTGAAGATTGATATCCTAATGTTGTGGACTATATAGTGATCGAGCAAATTGATCGCTAATCTAAGATTGGAATAAGCTATCAAAAGGAAATAATGTTATTGGTATGGTAAATGGAGACTTCAGCCATAGACTCAATAAGGTGATAATTATTTGGAGGAAACCATAGAAAATTGGTAGCAACACTACAGTCTCAGAGATAAATATTTCAAGTTATTCCATTGGATATTTTGAGGTCTTCAAATTATACATATTTCTCATTGGGTTTGTGTTACTTCCTCAAGGAATAAATACAACCAAGCGCTCATACCACCATCATGGACATTTGAAATCACGACTCTACTGCTGAGTGTGTGAAGGGAGGTATCATCGGACATAATTAGTAGTTGGAGACTTTGATTGAATATATTGCAATCAACAACATTGTGGTGGATCAATTTAATATTGGTGATCAATCTTAGACTTGTGGTTCAGAGCTTGGAGCAAGTAACCGCAGTGCATCCAACTAAGACCTGGCATAGTTTTTTTAGTGCGTTCACTTTCACTAGCGGCCACTTCAGTGGTTCTGCATCTTTTATGGCCAGACTACCATGTTCTCTCAATGAACTCATATTGTGCAAATCTGAGTGCATCAAATTGCAAATTGTAGAAGCAACTATTTGTTTAAATGTTTGTGAACTATTGGTAGCAAATGAGTTTGGGATATTACAGTGATATTGGAGCTGGTGATCTTGCTAGTCTGTCTAGAGAATTTGGATCGAATCATGGCACCAAGCAATGGAATGGGAGATGCACATGTGGACATGATAGCCTTTATGAGGGAGCTAACAAGAAGTTAGCAGCACACAACAAGACCCTAGCAAGAGGACAATAGCAGTTGGTGAAACTCTCAAGTGCTTGGCAAAAAGAGAGATGAATGGAACTAATGGGATATCACACACACACATCAGTCAAATACAAGGTTGATGATGCTAAACTTTTCATAGAAGACCAAGCTACATAAGAATCAGTGTTCCTCATTGGTTGAGTTGCAAGGTCAGTTCAAGAAGGATTGGCTTGGTGGAGGGTTCAAGCAATACATGTCTCTCTCAAATTACATAGACTTGAGGATGAGGTATTGACCCTCCCAAGGTAATAGAGACTACAACAACAATCTAAGATGGAAGATTGGCGATGAGGATGATAGGCTACATGAAACCTTGCGCCCTAAGGAGGATGAAGAGATGCTTACAAGTTCACTTCAGCCACACGAGCATATGGACAAACAATAAATAGATATTGCACCTACAAGTAAAAAACACATAAGCCTACATGGTAGCCCCAAGCTTGAAGAGGGTGCTTGTGCAAAGTTCACAAAGCCAGCATTGATTGATCAGACACATGGAGACATTGATCCTACCAATATGCCTTTGCATGAGCCGGCTCCACAACAACTAATTGGTAAGGGGTCAATTTCAACTATGGATAGTGATGATTTTTGGTCATGGAGCGAGCTTGAATTCACTTGTTGCATACACATAGTTGCTTGGGAAGAAGATGCGTTAAGATCATTTGAGGCATTTTACCTTAGAAAGCTGATTGTAGAGATTAGGAGATGGCCTAAAAATAAGGTCCTACAATATGACAATGTCTGGTTTTTTGTTTTGGTTGGAGGCAATAAACATAATGAAGATGCAGATTTGGATTGGTAAGGCAGCATATGACTCTCAGCATCACAGACCAGCATGTGTTTAAGATGACAAAGACACTTCAAGGGATCATAGTTCTGGTTTCCTGAATTTAGTCAACAGTCCCTTATCAGCACATGGACATCTACATGGAGGAAGCAAGATGCAGCTTACTTTTGACACTCTGAATTGTCACTATTGGACAACAGCTGAATGGTGAGATAGAGTGATGAATGGGGAATGTGGCATCAGCCTATTTGATGTTTTGCATAAGTGGGATTTAGATGAGTTGCTTCATAACTCTGACCATAGTATGGTTTTTAACGGTGTGGTCTAGAGGAAGCTCGATGGGGATTTGTACTACGTTCCGCCTACACCCAAGAGAACTAAGTAAGTTACACTTGCAATCCTGATGCAGCATAGAGGCTTCAATAATCCATGTTTGATTTGGGATCCTGGGTTAGAGGGCAATCAGTTTGATTGATTGCTTGAGGGCAAGCAATCTTCGAATCTAGAGTACTATAATGTCCCCAACTATTCAAAAGTGGCTTAAGTTAATTAATTAAGTTGTCCTCAAATTAAATTAATATCATAAGGATGACTTTAATTAAATAATTTAATTATAAATAAAAGAAATAAAATAATAAAATCACTTTATTATTTTTTTTTTTTAAAGTAACTTTATTATTGTTGGCCTAATCTAATCTTCTAGATTTCTCTTGGAGGTCTTTATAAGGAAGTTGGTTGAGCATTGTAAAGCATCATAGAATGTATTCAATCTCTTCTTTGTTTTGCTGAAAACTAGAGGTTGAAGGTGGATCAGTTTTGGTGGGAGTAACTCCTCACCCTTGTTTGTCGTTGGAAATGTCATTCTGATATTTCATATTGTGCTCCAAATTTGTGAAGTCTCCATTCTAGACAAATTTGCAATATTGAAGATATCACAGCTCTAAGTAAATTTGTATCAATTTGAATATTTACTTCTCAATATCATTATCATTATTTGCAAGGTGCTTATTTTAGAGATTCCACTCATGGACAAGCTTCTTATATCAATAAGTATTAATGTTTGGCATAAAATATTAGCGCAGGAATATGTTTTGGCAATTTTCAGGTTTACTGTATGGTATTGGCAATTACTAAATATTGTCAGCAATTAAATGTAATGGTAATTGTATATTCAATAATGAAAATGGAGTTACATTTATAGGCAATTACATTACAATGTTTCTAAAATGGTCATCAGTCTAACAACCCTATAGAAGACAATCTTCAGGTGTTTTGGCCACAAATGCATAGAAGGCTGCCCCTTTCTAATCATGAATGCATAAAATGCTCTACACAATGAACTTGTTGTTGAGACCCTCCTTGATTCTGCAAAACTTCTGGAAATGATCAAGATAACCAAATTCCTTCCAACCTGATGTTAGGTACACAAAATTGTCCCTCCCCATAGCTAGAGAAACTGAGTTTAACTTTTGAACTTAAAACCACAATTTTGACTAGAAAATTGTCAAACTCCAACTACTTCAGAGAAATCGTCATAATTTTGTTCAAAAAATCATCAAAACTTTTGCAGCTGAGTACTACGACCCAAAACAAACTACAAAGAGTCACGATTTTTGCTAAGAAACCCAACAAAACCCTACAATAATTTTATTTTTTTAATTTTATTTTTGAAAAAAAACCTTGAGACCAACAACGGTAGTCATGATTTTGTTTTTGGAAAATATCAGAAAACCCAAAAAAAGATTTTGAGAATCAGAAAAACTAAACATCATTTTTTAGGAGAATTTTTTTTTAAAAAACATGATTGTTGAGGAGAAAAATTGATCAAAATCACACATGATTTTTGAAGAGAAAATTGATCAAAACCAAACAATTTGAGGAGAAAAATCAATCAAAACCCATACACTGAAACATCAAACATGATTTTTTGTGGAAAAAATCAGAAAACCCTCTTGCAAAGAAAGATCCCACAATTTTTGTGTGAAAAAATTGTGCAAAAAACAAAAATCAGGGAAAACCCTCCAGACGGTGCACGCAGAATAGAGACATCATGCAACAAAAGGAACCTCAACGAGTAGCATGCGCAAAATCTGAGGCACAAATCTACTCAAAATACAAAACTTCATTTTTGAGAAAAAAAAAAAATAGTAAGACCCGCAAAAGAAATGCGTGATTTTTATACAAAAATATCATTCAAAAATAAAACCCATGATGTTTCTCCAAAACCATGCAAAAACCAAAATCTAAAACCTTCACTTCAAAAGGCATAAACACCCACGAGCTAGAAAGCCTAGCCATTGTTAAAAAATGGCACTCAAAACTTTAAAAAAATACAGTTTGCAACTATGGAACAGGTTGCACGAGCCAGAACAAAAGATGTCTTCAAACAAAGCTAGCAAATGAGTCCTTGAAAATTTTATCAAACTTCAATGATTTTTTTCATTAAAATTTTTTTAAAAAAATCAAGAAAGAATTCTAGGAAGAAGGCCTCAAATTTTTATTAAAAAAATTGTCAAATCTTATAAAATACAATCGACCCGCTCTAATACCATGTAATGGTAATTATAAATTCAATAATGAAGATGGAGTTACATTTATAGGCAATTACATTACAATGTTTATAAAAGAAACAAACATAAATAGAAGAAAATAGTAACTATCCAAACTAAGATGACCATTAAAGAAACATTGCAATATTTTAACATTAAATATGTATTATCAAGCAAGACTTATATAGGAGATGAAGAAGCTTATATTACCACCACACTAATGTATGGGACCTCAAGATTGATATCTACAATTGTGGAGTATATAGTTATCAAGCAAAGAAATCAATCGCTAATCTAAGTTTGCCGCAAGCTATCAATAGGAAATAATATTATTGGTATGGTATATTAAGAGTCTAACCACAAACCTAATAAGGCAACAATTATATGGAGGAAACCATGGAAAATTTATAGCAACACTATAGTCTCTAAGATAAATATTTCAAGCTATTCCATCATATATTTGTCGCCTTCAAATTATATGTATTTCTCATTGGGCTTGTGCTACTTCCTCAAGGAATAAATACAGGCAAGCACTCATACCACCATCATGGACACTTAAAATCACAATTCTATTGTTGGGCATGTGAAGGGAGGTATCGTTAGACATTATTTGCAGCTGGAGACTTGATTGAATATTACAATCAAAAATATTGTCGTGGATCTGTTTAATATTGGTGATCGAGCCTAGACTTGCGTTTCATGACTTGGAGCAACCCCTACATATCCAACCAGCACCTGGCATCGCTTTGTTAGTACATTCACTTTCACTTGTAGCCACTTCAGTTATTCTACATCTTTTACGTCCAAACTACCACATTCTCTTTGTAGATGCTAAAAAATGGTCAACACGCACGGTGCTACTTTCGAGAAATTGTTGTGCCATTGTTCTAATTATTCCTCTATATCGCACATTCAATTTTGATTATTTGTCGACATTGTGTCATTCTTCATTTTAATTAAATAGCAAAAACTATTTAATTAATAATTAACATTTGTCCTTTAATTTTTCACCATATCTTGTCAATTCATTCTTAACCATGTTCAGTTAAATAATCTTGTCGAGTAATTAATCCTTTAGGGGTGAAAAACCATTGATTCGACCCCTTATCCTAATGTCCCATGTCTTGGTAAATTTATTTACTCCTTTATCCCCTTTTTCCACAATTAATTAATTGGATAATTTCCTAAAATGTGAGAGAATTAATAATTTTTAATTATTAAATTCCCCCTAATTTCCCCCTAATTTCTAACTCATGTCATACCACCTAATTTTTCTCTCAATCCCACTTTTCCTTCATATGACACTTTCCCCTAATTTCTCATATGACATTCCCACTAAATTCTCCCCCCTAATTTCTCCCATTTTTGCTCCCACTAATTCTCATTTCCCAAACCACTCACTAGTTTGTCATAGTTTGTCATTTGCCAAAATCATTAATCAATTTGTCATAATTGTGTCATTTTCTAAATGCACAATCCAATTTTCCATTTGCCAATTTTGAGTTCCCAAATGCAATCCTATCCATTGAATGAGTTTTAATCTCATCCATCTATTGGAGTCCTAAAACTCTATAAACTGGACTCTACATCCTCATTCTCTATGAACCACAATTTCGAGTATTCTTGCCATCATTATCGTTCTCTTGCAATTGCTTTCATTATAAGTGCATTTTGTCAAAATAGGAGCGAAAATTCAACATTTGGAGAAGAAAGAAAGAGCATCGAAGCTACATTGAGCGAATGCTTTGCTTAATTTGTTTTAATGTTTATGTGCTTTGTCTCAATGGCTTTAATGATTTGATTAGGATAGGTTTGCATGTATTTTAAGCTTTATGGTTGGCTTATTTCATGCATCAAACTACAAAATGAAGAAGTATTGTGAGAGACTTGAGAATATGTAACTTGTTGTTTAAAAGTCCATGAACTGTTGGTAGCAAACGGGTTTGCAATATTACATAAAAATACTTTTATTTTAAAAATATATAAATACAGCCTAAGGGCTACACAATCGGTGAAATGTTTTGATTAGGGTTGAGTTTAAGAAGAATTTGTTTGAGTCTTTGGAAATGAGAAAGTAAAGGAATTCATGTTGGAGCTTCTTATCAAAGAGAATGATGAGGAAATAGTAGAAAGTGGATATAGTTTTGAGGGTGAGCCAAGATATATGTCAAGTAGAAAGTAGAAGCACCCTTGAATATTCAAATTGAAGCTTCCATTTCTCAATTGCAGGAAGATTGGATTAGACAAGGGTGGATAATATTCAAAAGAATTCCACCAGGATCATCAATTGTCTATGAGACACATGATCATTTCATACCATAATGACAACCTAGAATTAACCAATGGTTTTACAATGCTGATGTTGGGCATTAGTTTATTGACAAGGGCAGAGTGATGAACAAAGTTAACTGAAGGGACGAAGGTCTGTGGTGCAATGCCTGTTTCAAGTGTGTTTCCTCCCATGTTGGAAGCTTTGTCATCTCCAGCCATGGCATGTATAGTTGTGTATTAGTACAATGGAAGACAATGCCACTTAGGAGTAGCCAGGTAATGTCCCCATTTTAAGAAAAAATCAATTTGTGAGCAATTAGCCCCATTTCCAAGTTTTTCCCATAAGCTACTAGGTGAGTTTGTGATAACTCCAAACTTCTTGGCAAAGAGTGCAGTTGGTCTTTTTGAGCTTTGTGGTACTTTCAGAACTGAGGATCAGCTTCTTGGGAGCTCTCCAAACTTCTTTGAGGAGCATGCTATTTTTAGCTGCTTCTAATCATCATCCTAAGACTTCAAGATCACTTTGCTATGATCAAAATTGCATTGTTACATTATTTTGATACTTTCCACAACTCAGGTAAATCATTGACCAATTAACTAATTATTACTTAAATTGTCTATTGTTGAAATATTAAAAAGGACAACTAAGTGTAATAGTCCATCAAAAAGGCATGTGTTTCAAGTTGGATGCATAGGGAAAGGAGTCTTTTGCAGATGATAAGTATAATTTATTTTTAAAAAAGCTCATTTTCAAGGGCATTGAAATTATTATTTTCAAATACTTGTTATTTCTCTCAGGAAATTATAGAAGGAGGTTGAGTGCTCATTTGCGAGTTTTGACTTGAAATGTTGTTTTCTTTGTTGATGAAGAGAACCTGAGTTCTTCCATAATTTTTTGAAGGTGAAAACCCTCTTGAAATTTGTAATTTTGGGGGCGAAAACCCTCTTATCTGGTTGGTGTGATTTCATCCAAGAACCCCCAGTGAGCTGCAAAGAAGATTTCTATTTTTGGGTTTAAAGTGTGAAGATTTATGAGTATGTTTTGAGTTGAGAAAATCTGATTTTGTTTGCTAAATGTTTTCAAAGCTTTTGAAGCATTTTTGGGGCAATTCAGAAAGTCTTCTAGCTGTCCATACACCTTGCCTAGTTGCACCATCATGTGGATTGATGGAGGTGATTTCATTTCAATTTTCTATTGTTGTTTGAGTTGTCAGATCATTCCTTATATTAACAATGACTCAAACTCGAGCTCTGATTTTGATATAGACCTACCTGTTGCATCTCCTGATTAGGTACAGCCATATATTTTCTCCAATTTGTCATTTTATTGTTGAAACAGGAAGCCTTTGTGCATTATAATATAATTCTTATATAATATGCATGCACACTGACAATGAAAGCATTTGAATTTTGTTAATTTGTTTGTCAATTCTCATGTGAAATCCCAAATCAAGTCTAATGTTATATATTGAGGTTCTACAATGTCTATGATGAATGCTTTATCAATTTGTGATATGAATATTTGAAAGTTTTCCATTGATTTTTAAATTCCCTGTTTTTTAATTTACCTATCCCCTAAACATGGCCCAAAAGTAAGCCTTTTAAATTGAAATCAAATAATAAAAGTCTAATATATTTTGACTCAAGAAAATATGAATGTTAATCAATGTAAGTGGATGGATTTTAGAAGTGATTATTGTTGAATATTTTGTCATTGCTGTCAAAGGTGAAGACCATAAAGGTATTGGTGAATAGATATGAAGATGGACACAATTCTACAAAGAAATCGTGGTCATACTTGTTGCTGCTGGACAATTTATTGCTGCTGACATGGTAATTTATTTAAGTCAATATGATATTATTCTTGGTGTATGGTGGCTATTCCTGGCGTATGGCAGCTACAGGTGTCTTTCTACTCTGACAACTTCAGACTTTGATTCTTGGCGGTTGCAGGTGCTCTGACAGCTTCAAAATATGATTCTTGGCGGTTTTATTTGAAACAGTCATTAATTTATTCATTATTCTTGTGGGCAACAGTTGTGTAACGTTTTGTATTACAAAAGGGAGTCATTTTGAATTTGGAAAAATTGATAAGTACTTCAACAGTCCCTTAGAGCATGCATGCAAAGTGCTGAAAATGTTTTCTGTTATTCACTATCTTCTTTTTGGCATGGAATAATATTTGGTAGTCATTTTCAGCATGTTGGAGATAAGTTGTCAAGAACTGTTTCAGGGGATGTAGAACAAATTTTTGTATGGTGATTGAAGTGATTAGAGTATTATGAAAAATGTTAATAAGTTTTAGTGCATTTGAGTTTGTGTGAAACCGGAAGTTGGCGCTTTAGTTGAATGAAGTTGGTGCTTTGAGGAAGGCTGGTACTCTTTGTGAGTTGGTGCTCACTTATGTAATCTGGGTTGCCGCCCGTTTGTTTAGTGAAAGGTATTGATTTGCTGTGGTGTTTTGCCTGAAAGGATTTTCCACAAGAAATTTGGTGTTTTTGTTTTGATGTTTGCTCCCTCTACTCTAATTCTCTGTTTCGTGTGGTTTTGTGCATTTAAAAGTTTAAAATATCGATTCAACTCCCCCGCCCAGCCTTCTCAGCATTTTCAATGTGCTCTTCAATTGGTATCAAAGCTGAGTTCTTTCAGAAAAAAAGAAAAAGAAAAAAAAGCTTAAATGATTGGAGGTTGACTCTACTTGCACACATGGGTTCTCATGAAGATCATATTAGTAAAGAAACATGAGAAATAGATTTTGAAGAGGAGCTAATAAGTGCTCTAAATGAAATCAAAAGACAGAGAACTTGAAGAATCAAAATTTGAAGTTGTTGCTACAAGTATGGAATGAGATGAATACCAAGACATCTCAAGCTCTTGGAGAAGTAGAAAAAATGATAGTTGATTTGAAGATTCAGGTTGAAGAAGAAAAGAAAAAAGAAGAAGAAATTAAAAAACAACTTAAGCTCAAGGAAGAAAATTGTGGAAGACTTGAAGCTGAAATTGTTTCACTTAGAAAGCTAGATAAATATTTGACATAATTGAAGCATGAGAAGATAAATCATAAAGATTTCATATCCTTGGACAAGGTCATTCGCTCACAAAAATCATCTAATGGTAAAGGTGGATTTGGTCTTGAATCAGGTCAAAGTTCTAAGTCCACAAAAGAAGAACAAAATTAGACCAACATTGAAAGCACAAAGGATTCACCATCAAAAATCAGAAATGATATTTTTGAAAAGTCTCATATCTCAAGACAAGCATGTATGAACAAGTTTAATAGTTCTTTCTTTTATGGTTATTGTTTCTCTTGCAATTATCTTGGACACAAGGCAATCAACTATAGAGTGTTTGCAACAAACGATTTCAGACTTATGAGTAGGAAGTCTTTTGCTCTTTTGAGGAACTACAATGCTATATATTATAAATACAATAACTTTGGTCACACTGCAAAAGTTTGTAGAAGTAGTATGGCAGATTTCTCTAAGAAGAAGAAGGTTGAAAAAGAGGACAAAGCCAAAGAGTTTGCTAAAGTTTGGAGGAAGGAGAACGAAGTTTTAGTGGAATCCTTGATTGTGCAAACAACCTTTCATGCACAAAATGAAAAAGACAAAAGGTACATTGATAGTGGTTGTTCTACGCATATGACTGGAGATCATAGTAACGAGAATCGCCATGAAATCGCCAGAATTGCCAGTTTAGTGATTTGATTCAACCTCCCCGATTTTTTATGAACCAGTGAATCAAATCGTCGATTTTATCCATATGAATCTGTTAGCAATAAAAGTTGTCATTAGTGTATTTCATCAAAACCATTCACACCGGTCGCTCACATTACTTAGACGACACCGGTAGATAAAGCACATAGTGTATGCACCGGTCAACTAAGTAGTTAGATAAACTGGTAGACTAAATCAAGTACTCAGTATCAGTCTTATTTAGCGTCCAACGACAAACCGGTACAAATCTAATTGGTAGATAAATCCAGTTCAATTTTTGTGGAACAGTTTGAGTTAAGAGCCTGATTATGCGAGACATCCATTACTCTAATGTGAAGTTAACCTTTCAACAGGAGTTAACTTTAAATTCTACAGATGATCTCAAGATAAACTCTAGATCACAACGCACAACTTTCTTGCGTTGTATATTTTATGGTCAAGTTTACTCCTTGGCGGTTCCGTGAGTCAAGAGGATCACTCTTGTATAAAGATTAGTTACAGGACGCAAAGTAAGTTGCTGTTGTTAATAAGTGGAGATTGTAGAGAGCAGAGGAAAGATATCTTCTGAGGAATGCTACAGTCACAAAGGTGAAGTAAGAAAAGAAGATCAACAGCCAGGCGAACAGGGGAAGAGGTCTACAAGTATGATCTAATCAGACAATCAGTGTCATTATAGATCACTGTTTTTAGAAGGTCTTACATCATATACAAATCCCTCTAATAGGGTGAACCTAATCGATTTGTTGTAAAAAATCCCTTAACAAGGTGACATCTTTGTTGATGTTCAAAAGTCCTGTGACCAGGCAGCTCTTAATAGGGCTTAGATCCTAAACGATCTTTTGTAAAAATCCCTTAACCGGGTAGCACCTTAACCAGTGCTTCGTATGCTCCTAACAAGGCACCTTCATTTAGAACTAGTGAAGTTGTGAGCTCTATCTCACCGTGGTTTTTTTCTCTCTAACCGAGG
The DNA here is from genome assembly GCA_027943335.1 of Chamaecyparis obtusa. Classification (NCBI taxonomy): domain Eukaryota; kingdom Viridiplantae; phylum Streptophyta; class Pinopsida; order Cupressales; family Cupressaceae; genus Chamaecyparis; species Chamaecyparis obtusa. Next base: position 92,390 of record BSBK01003546.1, read on the forward strand.
GTTTCCACGTACAAACACTTGAGTAGATCTGTGTGGTTTGGTTTATGCTTATGAATGACAGTTGCCTGTCTACTTTGCATTCAGGAATTTGTTTACAAGTTTTAAACAATGTGATTTAGTATTTTCTGATTCACCCCCCCCCCCCCTCTCAGTAACCGGTAAGGTATCAACAATTGGTATCAAAGCAAGGTTCTCTATACAATAAAAGTTTAACAACTTAAGAAAAAGATCATGGAGGGTTACCGGTACCAGAAACAGCTAGAGGAAGCCAATGACATTATTGCCTCGCTGGAGAATAGACTGAGAAAGTCACTTGCAAAGAGAAAAGAGTTGGCTCTGCAATTAAATGAGAGCAATGAAACCATCGACGAACTCTTTGGGCAGAGTGGGTTTGATGAGGCCGAGGAAGTGGTCTCCGAGCTTACGGAAAAGAATGAGATCCTAACCGGTCAGATTGCTGATCTCAAAAGGGAGCAAAAGGTGAATGCTCTAAGAATGACTGAACTGATTGAGCAGAAACGAAAAACTGAAAGCGAAAGGAACACAGCAGTCAAGACATCAACAGCCTCTGAAAAAGCAATGAACCAGGCAGAGGAAGCTGCAAGAGCCAATGAACTCCTCATTATGCAACTCCAAGAAGACTTGTTAATTGCCACCCAGGAAAATGCCAATATGCATAAAGCATGGCAGGTTAGAGATGAAGCATGCAAGGAGCTGGCAATCGAGATATATCAACTCAAGGAACAAATGAAAGTCCTTGAAAGAAGGAATGAAATACTGAGAAGATACAATGAAAGCTCGGTCAAGCTCGATGAGCAACTCAATGCTCAACGAAGGCACAATGATCACACTGGTCTCGGATTTACCGATGGAGTTGACAAAAGGAAGACGCTAGCGCAAAGAGGTAGGAAAAACTTTTACACCTCTTGTAAGCTTAGTGGAAAACCAGGTCATGACACTAATGACTACAGAAATGCACCGGTAAGAACCAACAACAGTTACTATAAAAACTGTTGCAAAAAGGGCCACAAGACCAATGAGTGCTGGTCTAGTCTCATATCCGTGTCCAACAGAAGTAGGGGAAGCTTCAAGGGATATTGTTATGCCTCCAACAAATTCGGACACAAGGCTGAAGAATGAAGATCAAAGACTATGGCATTCAGATCACCCAGACTGGTATTCTCAAAGAAAAGTAGAAACCAGAATACAACTAATCATCCAAACAAAGGGATGCATTGCAACAAAGAATCATGGAGCAAACCACCTAATCCAAGAGGGATGAATCCATGGAAAGCAACCGGTATAGTCTGCCATTACTGCAACAGAGTCGGTCACCTAGCCAAGGACTACTAGAACCAGATCAAGAACAGAAATAAAGGATCGAACAGACTAGTGGTGAAGATCTTGAGTTTTGACAAAAGGAACAACAAAGACAAAGAAACCAAGAAAGTAGTAAAGAAAATATGGTTTGTCAAGAAATCAAAGAACTTTGCTGAGGAGGCAATGGAGGCAAAATCATCATCACAAGATGGTGATATTTCTTCTGCTAACTAAGTCTTCAAGGCCTAGAGGAAACTGGTAGTACAACTATCGTTCCCGGTAGAACTAGTGAGTCCTATCTCACTCAGGCTACAAGTCAGACCAAAAAGACATAAGGTGATCAACCGGGACATGCCTAATCGAAAAAACCAAACTACCGGTTTGCAAAAGCGTCAAGAAAGGTTAGGGAAGGCATTTATTACTATAGCCGTTTAACAAATAGTTACCATTTGGTAATTACAGTTATGCCCTAATCCTATAAAAGAAAAGAAGGATAACTCATTTCCTTTTACCTTGCGATTTTATGTTATCTAATCTTTGCTCGAGCAATATTCTTGCAATTCGATCATTGAGTGAGATTACCTGTCAAACCGATCTAATCATCTCTAGCAACCAAGTGAGAGCAATGGCATCCTCATCATGAGAGGCAAAGCTTGTTCCTACAAAACAAGCAGATCGTAGTCCTCTTAACATCTCGCCAAATCAAGATAGGGAGATCGACATGGCTGGTGCGCTCTCCTCAATACCCAAAGGAGTGCTCCTGACAAAAGACGTAACTGTGTTTATTCATGCTAAGCAAGAAGAGCTAGGAGAAACATACATACAGAGCAAGTTTCGCTCACTGTGCTCAGATGGTAATCATCCCAGTGGCTACGCAAAGCTGGTATCGTTGGGAATCATAAATGGAGCCTCGTATCCAGTTATCTTCAAAGCTGAGTGGATTTGAATGGTTGTCAGTTGGGTGCATGATCCAGCATTTTGGCTTATGAGAGGAATCTGCACTTCGATCACAAAAGACGATCTTTACAGGGTAACTGGGTTCTGCAATCAGGGAGAAGCACTTACTCTAAAAACCATATCTAATGCAGTGGTGGCTAACCTGACAAAATCAAAATCCGACAAGCGATTGATGACCGTGACTAACATTGAGGATCCAGTTGTTCGGTTCACATCAGCAGTAATTGGTTACAAGGCATATCAATCTAGTAACCTCAACAGCATACCGGGTGGAGGCATACATGCAACCTACAAAATTGTTCACGACAACGCACAATATGATTTGTGTGAAATGCTAAGAGGACAAATCTTTGAAAACATGAAGAAGCTGGGCATCGTCAAGAAGAAATCACTGAAATTTGGAACACTCTTAGTTTGTCTTTACTTCTACTATTCTAATTTCTTTCTCGAGAAAGGAAAAGTAACATGGACAACAGATTGACCGGTCATGAAGCAAATCCGTGATATGGCTAATGAACTGGGAGACCAATTTGATAAGGAAATGGCCAATCACTTCAATGCATTTCAACAAAGAATGCATGCTAGAGAAAGAATCTCGTCAACTATTGTTGACAAATACAAAAATGAGATGTTTTCTGGTATCTACTGACTTCTGCATCATTCAAGCAGTAGACGAGTATGCACCTGAGTTTGGTTACAAAATCATAGCAAAGTTTGCAACAGTGTATGCAGAGGCCCTGGAAAACACACATCTGGATCTAGGTGCTCAACGGTTTGGAACCTATGAGGAAATAGAGAAGCACTTAAAGTAGGTGCCAATCAAGAATGTCTATGTCAAAAGATCACCCGTGCCAAAGAAGAAACCGGAAATAGCACAAAAGAAAAAAACTCAACCGGAGCCAAGCACACAGGAGCAAGAAGCAGAAGAAACCGATTCGGAGGATACGGTTCCGGTCGGCGAAAGAAAGAAGAGGACCGGCAAGCAAGCAAAGGTGGAACCACCAAGAAAAGGCATACCAACAATAGATGAATTTATAACAGGACTGAAAGAAACCAGAGGAATGGGTAATGTTAGTAGAAGATATACTTTGGCAAATGATGAAGACCGAAGGAAAATTGAAGATGCTATTGTTGAATGCATGCATAAGTTCAATCTAAGCCCTGTAGAACTTCAGAAAGTACTGCCTAAGGATCTATTGAATATCCTTCAAAGCAGGTGGAAAGCTTCTATGGAAAAATAAAAAGAGCTAAGGATTCAAGCTCTGCTAGAAGTGCAAAATCATCTCTCTAGAAGAAGCGAGTCAACAAGCTGAACTACACCAACAGAATTTCCTAATAAAGAAAAGAAAAAACCTCTTGTTGATTGGAGAAACCGAGAAAGTCCATGCTGACGGAGTAGCCATCTGGAGCAACCTACTTCAGACACAGCAACAAGCAGAGGAAGCACGCGAAAAGGCAACAGCTCCACCGGTTCATGACATCGGAAAGGGAAAAGGAGTACTCAGAGTAGACAAACCGGTCATCGTTGACATAACCAATGAACCGACAAATCCTACCCTTCTTGTATCTCTAGAAAAAGGTAAGGCTCGCACTATGACTGTCAATGACATTGTAGCTAAAATTACAAATTTTGGAGAAATAGATAATGCAGCTAAATGGTAGTGTGTTAGCTGAGGAAGACAAACAAGTAATAGAAAAAGCTCTTGTTGAAAGTCTACTAGACTTCATTAAAACTCCTAGGGATTATAGAGGCAAGTTTCCTCTCGAACTAAATAGCAAGCTTCAAGAAAAATGGCGAACCGGTCTGGAAAGAAACTCACAAATCAATAAAGCAGCACTAAGAAAAGCTAGACCTGACTTAAGTGATAAAAGTATCATGCTTCTTTTAGGAGATCATCTATGAATCTAGATACAAATTATAGAGTTGCCAAGATTCTCAATGGTTATGAGAATGAAGTCTTTAAAGAGACCTTGGATTTCTGGCAGCAGAATGATTTCAATACCCATGAAGAAACAGGTTCTCAAGATCACACCACTACAATTGTTGATCCACTTGTTCAATTTACTGCAACTCAAACTCTGATATCTAATGAGCAAGAAGTTCTCACAGAAAAGTTCACTTCTAGTGAACCGGTTGAATTGGGACAAACTTCTGTTAATCTTCCCACAAACAGATCAGATCAAAGAGGTGAAGGGATCCCTACAAATGATCTTCACATAGCTGAAGAACAGCTGCAATGACAAGCTCCATCAAAAGAGCTCTCACATCAAGTAGAAGATGCTATGCCTGAGATACACGTTCAGTAATCGGAAGCCAGACCAGAAGAGGGAAACAAGATAGACAAACAGGATGCAACAGAACATGAGCAAGCCCCAAAGGCACAAGAACAGAGTAAAGAGAAGGAACAAGAAACTCTTGCCAACTCCTCTAAAAGAAAGATCGCATCCTCTGAAGAATAAGCAGCAAAAAGGAGCAAAACAATCGATACAATTGTTGACATCAGCAAAATGTCAACAAGATAGCTGAAAGAACTTACTAAAAGAAAATAGGATATGGTTTTGAACAAAGTAAAAGATATCTTGTACAACTTTGTACCGGATGCTGATATAGACGAAGATGAACCGGTCATCGACCAGCTGGAAGTGCTGACTGCAACCATCGGTGAGGATCTGACTAATCCAGAAACAGTGGCAATTGACCACTATGCGCAAAAAAGAGTAGAAACTCTTAACAAGCAAGTTGCCAATATAAAGGCTATTCTACTAAACAATCTAAAAGTTCTTCAACAACAGATTCAAGTTGCAGAAAATTTGTTAAGCAGAACTTCAAATTTTGAGATTTTCTTAATAGATTTATTTGACAAAGCTAAAAGGACTTCAAAAGACATCAAAGCTTTGTCCAACCAATTTGACATCAAGACTAAAACGGCCACAAATTTCAACAGAGAAATGGCTAGTCTTGCTCTAGTCCTCAGCAAGACTGCAGAAGAAGAGAACAAAAGAATTCAAGACATTGTTGGATTCCAGATGTTTTTGGCCCCCACACTTGATATCATGATTCAAACAGCTACTTCAACTGATGTTCTGATCAATGAACTGGACTACAAGACTATCGATGATATGGAAAACATCATCGTCTCTCTCAAGGCTGCACAGCAAAACATTGAACATGTAACTGGTCAATGGGCACCGTTTCTACAAGGATATCTTCACACAGCTTCAAATGTGAAGGCAGACATAACCCTTTGTCTTATGGAGGCAAAAAGCGGAAGTTTATTGAAAATACGGAGGCAACACCTAGAGGCTTCAGTCAAGGGAAGTTTCGGTCACGAGCAAAGCATTCAATCAGACAAGGGGCAGTAAAGGGCAGTAGAGCAGTATTCTATTTCATTGACCAAGGTTTGAACAACTATTGTATGAATGGTTGTTGTTTTTGATTGTTTTGCCACCAATGACAATGAGGAAGATTGTTAGCAATAAAAGTTGTCATTAGTGTATTTCATCAAAACCATCCACACCAGTCGCTCGCATTACTTAGACAACACCGGTAGATAAAGCACATAGTGCATGCACCGGTCAACTAAGTAGTTAGATAAACTGGTAGACTAAACCAAGTACTCAGTATCAGTCTTATTTAGCATCCAACGACAAACCAATATAGATCTAACTGGTAGATAAATCCAGTCCAATTTTTGTGGAACAGTTTGAGTTACAATTTGAGTTAAGAGCCTGATTATGCGAGACATCCATTACTCTGATGTGAAGTTAACCTTTCAACAGGAGTTAACTTTAAATTCTACAGATGATCTCAAGATAAACTCTAGATCACAACACACAACTTTCTTGCGTTGTATATTTTATGGTCAAGTTTACTCCCTGGCGGTTCCACGAGTCAAGAGGATCACTCTTGTATAAAGATTAGTTACAGGACGCAAAGTAAGTTGCTGTTGTTAATAAGTGGAGATTGTAGAGAGCAAAGGAAAGAAATCTTCTGAAGAATGCTACAGTCACAAAGGTGAAGTAAGAAAAGAAGATCAACAGCCAGGCGAACAAGGGAAGAGATCTATAGGTATGATCTAATCAAACAATCAGTGTCATTATAGATCACTGCTTTTAGGTCTTACATCATATACAAATCCCTCTAATAGGGTGAACCTAATCGGTTCGTTGTAAAAAATCCCTTAATAGGGTGACATCTTTGTTGATGTTCAAAAGTCCTGTGACCAAGCAGCTCTTAATAGGGCTTAGATCCTAAATGATCTTTTGTAAAAATCCCTTAACCGGATAGCACCTTAACCAGTGCTTTGTATGCTCCTAACAGGGCACCTTCATTTAGAACTAGTGAAGTTGTGAGCTCTATCTCACCGTGGTTTTTTTCTCTCTAACCGAGGGTTTCCATGTACAAATACTTGAGTAGATCTGTGTGGTTTGGTTTATGCTTATGAATGACTGTTGCCTGTCTACTTTGCATTCAAGAATTTGTTTACAAGTTTTAAACAATGCGATTTAGTATTTTCTGATTCAACGCCCCCCCCCCTCTCAGTAACTGGTAAGGTATCAACAGAATCGCATGAATCGCCGATTCGGTGATTCATGCCAAAAATCGCCAAAATCGCCTCTTTGAACCGTGAGAAATCGGCAAAATTGGAGGATTGCTAAAAAGTCAAGTGAATTTTTTTTAAAAACACAAATATTTCTAATGTTTTTTTTTCCTTTCCTATTTGTTGTAAGTTTATACAAATATAACATTTAAGTATAAGTTTGATTTTGATTTATTTAATTTCTTATACTTTAAGTTATATTTGTAGAAATACTTTCAAGATGTTTGAGATAGGTTCCAGCTTCATAGGAGTTAAGATGCAGATTCTAGGTTTTGGGGGTTTTCGAAAAATTCCTAACTTAGCCAAATTTCAAGATTCAGCAAGCCTTTAGCAAGGTTACCTCCCACAACCCATCATGGCTTTCTAAGGTCAAACTGAAGGTGGCAAAAGGATTCAAGGAGGGTTTTAACTTGTTTTATCACAAATCACTTGGTTTTGATCCCATCTCTATGACAGACTTAGCTTAGCTCTCGCCCAAATCCCAGACAAACATGACTTCCCAACAAGCCAAAACCACTCAAACCTCATTTGCCGGACCTAGGGACTTGAAAACAGCCACCAACAAAGACTACCTAAGACCTAGTTATGAAGACTTTGACATTTGGCATTGATCAATGATCAAGCATCATAGATTCATACTATGAAACGATTTAGTTTTATGGATCTTACAGATACTGATAGACATATGTTTCATGGATCTTCATCTTACATACATTTATGATTTGATGTCTTATGGATCTTCATCTTACATACATTCTATAATTCGACTCATTATGATCCTTGATTTCTATTTACTTTAGCTACAATTTACATTTTACATGTAATGTGTAATGTCCCCATTTTTTGCAGGCTCTTGGGATTAGCCTATCATGTGACCCTCGTAGGCTGATGACGATGGACAGAGGGTCTCTTTCAGTGGGCATCAACTTCAAGATTCAGTATGCTTTGGTTTGGTTTTCGTTTGGTGTCATTCGGACTTCATTTGCTATTGTTTTGTCATGTTTACCATTTATAGTAAGCTTGATGTTGTTCGAGAAGGACCTTTTCTATTTTTGGAAAGTGCATTTGGTGACATGGGGAAATAATAGGTGTGACTCCTGTTTCAGACGGCATATTAAAAGGTTAAGTATTTTGGGAGTTATTATTTTGGTGGCCAAATTATTATTAAATCATTAAATGGCTTATTATAAAGTTATAATTTAACTTTATAATTTCACTTAAGTTGATGGTTGAGTCATCATGGGAAGGGGCTATTTATTTAATTAATTCAAGGAAGCCTAAGCCAAGGTATTAATTTAAAGTATTGGAGTAAATGAATTATTAAAAGGAAAAAGTATATCTTTTATCCCACATTGGTAAGAATTGTGTTTGAACTCTCACAAGAAAGAATAAAAGGGGACTTGAGAGCTCATTCTAAGATATCCATTATTCATTTGATGAAAATTTTATGAAGTTCTTGGCTATGAGAAATGGCTAGAGTTTGAGGATTGATTCCTTTCTTGGCAATTTGAGTCATCACTATTTGATGATGAATTTTGCAAACTGAATTCTGAAAATACAATTTTGATTATGGAAATTCAATTTGCTGCTGAGGTAGAGCAAACTGAATTAATTTCTCTACGGTGTTTACTATTATTGAGAAGCTATTTGTGAGTTTGGTCTTCATAGTTTGGAGAGAATTCTTCAGAAATTCAATAGCATTGTTGGGGGTTATTGTTTAGCAATTATGAAAGATGCTGGGTGTTATTGACAAGCATCTTTAAGGCTGCCATACGAAATTTTGGAAGGGCTGTACAGATTTTATGCAGGCTGTCATACGGACATGGCAAAGCCGTACACTATTGATTAATGATTGCAAGTTTGAGGGCTGAAACAAGTTGCTGCTGTTGTGAATTGGTTGGAGTTACACTTGGTTAGTTTTTGAAGATGTCATTGCAAAAACGGGAGAAGTTTAATGCTTGGTACCAATTCTTCATGTGGCTGCATTTCACTCCCAGCATGCACATTTTGTCAAGGTGCCATATTCTAAATTGTTTATTGTAATGGTTATTGTTAATGATAGGCTGGTTGAATTCCAAGTTAAATAAGCAATGAACTTGATATAAATTTCTATTGTTCATAATGCTTATGTTGAGAAATTCAGTGAAATATTATCTCTGATTTTTTAATTGAAATTTTGCAAATAAGTTATAAATATTTTGAATCTCTGTTAAATTACAAATAAAATTGAGAAAATAGTTAGTTTCCAGTTGAGAGCCAGTTGGGTTCTTTACAGTGGTATTAGAGCATGTTTGTTGCCATCCTGTGGGGAATGAATTATTTTATATTCTGATGATATTTTAAAAGTGATCAACACTCTCTCTTTTCCTAGCTATGGACAAATACAGGAGGCCTTGTTTTGGAAGTCGGCGTAGCAGTATGGGAAAAAGAGAGGAAATAAATGCCTTAGTGGAAAGTATGGAAAGACTTAGGGTGCATTAGCAGAGATTGGCGGAGAGTTTGTTGGATCCAGTGATAGTAGACAGGGAAAGGAGGTATATGGTCTCTGCTTTTAGGAGGCCGACATTGAGATTGCAGGGAAGAAAGCTTGAGTTTTCCTCGACAGGTGCCCTTGATGCAAATGTACCCATATTTAGTACGGCACCTACTAGTCCTATCTGCAGTGCTGATGATGGATTTATTTCACAGGAACATGTGGATGTTTCAGTACTATTGGTTGACAACAGCTCTGAGCATCAACAGGTTGAGGCTCCCAGAGTAGTCGCTACAGATTGTACAGAGGCAGCTGATGCTGTAGTTATCACTAAGTGTTCAGACTCTTCCGTGGAGGGAATTGTTATTGGAGATTTTTATGTCACCTATAGTAGTGTTGCTCCAGTGCAAGAGGTAGCTGCTTCCTCATATGGGACCGATGCATGTATGGAGTCTCCTAGCTGTGATGTTGGTGATTTGGGCATTACAGCGGAGTCAGTTGATGACGGTTCATGTTCCAACATTATTTGTGCACAGCCTGACGTTGAGTCATGTGTGCAGAGTCAGGTGTCAACAATTGAGGTTTTAGTAGGTGTGGATGCAGATGGTATAGACACATCTGATAATGCTTTTGAGGATGCTATGAGCCGCATTGGGGATGACACCCCTTGTGAGATGTTGGGTGATGACTGCGAGGAGTGTATGAGCTCTGATAGCTCTGAGGTTTATGATAGCAGTCATAGTGTCGAATTAGTGCAGGAGACGGTGGTCTTTTCTTGTATTGAGGATGTGAGCATAGAGCTATCTAGTGATTGATAATACTTACCGGTTACTAAGAGAGAGGGTGAATCAGTAAATACTCACAGTTATACCTTATTAATTCTGAACTTCTTAATCTTAACTGATAAACAGAATATAACAGTCATTCATAAGCATAAACAGAATCACACAGATCAATACAAGTATTTATACGTGGAAACCCTTGATTACAAGGGAAAAAACCACGGTGAGACAGAGCTCACAACTTCACTACTTCAGAATGAAGGTGCCCTGTTAGAAGCTTATAAAGCACTGGTTAAGGTGCTACCCGGTTAAGGGTTTTTACAAGAGATCTGTTAAGATCTAAACCCTATTAGGAGTTGCCTAGTTAAAAGACTTTGAACATCAACACAATGTTACCCTGTTAAGGGATTTTTACAACGAACCGATTAGGTCCACCCTAATAAAGGGATTTGAATATGCTTTAACTACTAATAGAATTGATGATCTATTATGACACTAAATGTCTGATTAGATCATACCTCTTCTCTAGTTGCCTGACTGTTGATCTTTGCTACCTCTGTGTTTGCAGCTCTTCTCTTAGAAGATGTCTCTTCTTTCCTCCATGCAATCACCCACAATCAACAACTTTCATTACGTCCTATGACTTACATTTATATGAGAGTTCACCATAATGAAACCCTTAACTCATAGAACCACCAGGCTGCAAACTCCGCAATAAATCATGCAATCAGCAAAAAGCTATGCACTCTGATCTGAAGTTTACCTTGCAAAACATCCGCATGAATAAAGCTAACTCTTGTTAAAAAGCTAACTCCACTTCTAAGCGGTGGATGTCCCGTATAATCCTACTTTTAACTCAAACCAATCCACTAAATCCGGTGCGGATCTTTAGGCCGCTTTAGACCGGTATAACCTATATCTGGTTCAACTTATGCACACTGAGACCGTGCACACTGAGACCGGTGCGTGTTCTTAGATCGGCCTACCGATGAGTATTATCGACTGATGCATACTTTATGTTTCTTGTCTACCGGTGTCTTCTAAGTGTTGTGAGTGACCGGTGACCCCTTACTGGTGCATAGTGTTTGTGGATGTACACTAATGACAACTTGAATTGCTAACAGTGATGACACTCATGATGGGAGTGTTACAGATGAGTCAAGTGACATAGATTCATGCCATAATGTAGATGATTCACATGATGACATTGAGTCATGTATGCAGCTAGAGTTAGTGGAGGAGTCGCGGATAGACGATGTGGACACTAGCATCACAGATATCTTTGATGTTGAGACTGAGGATGATGAGTGTTGCAGTGTTTCTGGCTTTTTATATATGACTTTGGGTGTGGACTCAGCGTTGTCATACGGTGGTGGTGGGTTCTAAGATTCTTTGTTATAGGGACTCATGGATGAGGATGGGGAAGCATATGAGTGGCAAGAGTTTGTTACAGCCAAGGCTTCCACTTTTAGAGAGGGGGTTACTTCTTCGGTGACTCATGAGGATAATTCTTCCTACAGCGAGACATGTTTGATTTATCAGACCTTGGGGGAGGACTCTGAGTTGTAAGTGAGTGAGGATGGATCCCAAGATCTGGATTGTCAGGTGGTTGCAAAAGATGAGGTAGCTGGAGATTGTGTTGAGTCGAATTCAGCAGCAGCTTCCTTTGGGATAGATGGGGACAAGTCTGATGTCTGTACTCAGTTTGTAGATGTGTACTCGAATGAAAGTACACAGAGTTTCGGTGATCTTGAGGGGAGTTTGTTGGATGCAGCTTCCTTCCATAGTGTGGACAGTGCAATTGAGATTGTACATAGGAGGCACGTTGTACAGAGTCATCATGTGACCAACCAGTTGAGAGTTGGTGAGAGAGATATTACTTCACTTCTCGAGCATTTTGATGCCACTCGTCAACTATTGGCTGTTTATGATTGGGGTGCTCCTATGACAGATGAGCACAAGGGTGGTTACCTTTCCTTGACAAAGATCCATTCTTTGCGTGAGGCTATCAGGATTTTGAGACAAGATTATTTACAGATGGTAGCCGACCGAGATCACCTAGTTGAGTGGGGGAGTACAGCATATGAGGCACTGATGGATAGAGAGGAGGAGGTGAGTGAGCTTACTAAGGAGCTCACAATGACTTATGAGGCTTTAGAGGGCACTCAGTGGGCTCTTCAAGAGTCGCAGTTTCAATTAGAGGAGGTGACCATGGAGTTGGAGCATGTACGGTCCACACCAGCCCCAGACCCAGTTCGGTTGCACATTGAGGTGGTTGGTGGTAAGTTTGCTTCTACGGTTGGGGATGCACAACATGATGTTGTGGCAGACACATCTGTTCAAGATGTGGGTGCACTAGGTACGGATGAGGTAGGAGTACCAGTGGAATCAAGCTCTCATGTTGATTTGCTTCCTTTTACTGGAAGTGAATCTATTTCTTCATCTCATATAGCTGATAGCATGGGACTGTTGGCTGTGCCACATTTTCAGAGGGATCAGTTGTGGGTTGCGGGGGAGCAAGTTGACGCTTCCACATATAATTTCTATTGCACCGAGTCATTCATGGAGTATTTACTTGAGAGTGCAGATGTGCGAGATGATTCATACAGAGTGTCTGAGGGTACTCTTATCCGAGGCTCTTGTGCTATTCGGAGGTTGGCAGGAAAGATTGTAGAGACCCTATCTACTATGCTTCCGCACAGGGATTTTGAGGTTGGGTTTGCTGAGAGGGTTGCTCAGGATCCTACCCAGCCTACAATTATGTGGAGTTAGAGATTGGAGCCATTTCATGATTCTCATTTGGGTAATGATGAGCCATTAACGGAGATTGGGGCTTTCTCCCGGCATTACACGGTGGGGTATGCTCATCATTTTTCTTTTGACTCACAGGTAGAAGATTTGATCTCACACAGGTGTAGACCGGCTCCAGTTTCTTACCATCCATTATGGGATGGATTAGCACCATCTTTTGCAGATGGAATTGGCAATTGCAAGTTAGACTACTTGCAGTATCCATACACCTAGAACAGTTTATCAGAGGTTAGAGTTGGTAACAGTGATTCAGGTACTTTTGGTCATTGTCTTCGTATCAGTGCAGTTGGGTGTGAGTGTCAGTTAGACAAAGATTCGAGTTTTGACAGAGTTGATGTTTCAGTTGGGTTGAGTTCCGCTGAGTTGTTTCCTGTATCGGCATCTGCAGTTGGTCTTCAGATGATGTTTTCAGTGATGTCAATTATTTGGGTGTTGAGTGCAGTTTCTCAGATGCTATTATTGGTACTTTTGATGCTGATGATTTCTTTATAGGGGTTTGTTGATGATAGGAACATTACACATGACCATCCTTGGGATCCAAGTGGGTGGTGATGTTGCTTTGTTTTTCCTAATTGCTTGAGGACAAGAAATCTTGGGAAGGGAGGACTTTAATTAATTCATGGAAGCCTAAGCCAAGGTATTAATTTAAAGTATTGGAGTAAATGAATTATTAAAAGGAAAAAGTATAGCTTTTTATTCCACATTGGTAAGAATTGTGTTTGAGCTCTCACAAGAAAGAATAAAAAGGGACTTGAGAGCTCATTCTAAGATATCCATTATTCATTTGATGAAAATTTTATGAAGTTCTTGGCTATGAGAAATGGCTAGGGTTTGAGGACTGATTCCTCTCTTGGCAATTTGAATCATCACTATTTGATGATGAATTTTACAAACTGAATTCTGTGAATACAATTTTGATTTTGGAAATTCAATTTGCTGCTGAGGTAGAGAAAATTGAATTAACTTCTCTACTGTGTTTACTATTATTGAGAAGCTGTTTGTGAGTTTGGTCTTCATAGCTTGGAGAGAATTCTTCAGAAATTCGATAGCATTGTTGGGGGTTATTGTTTAGCAATTATGAAAGATGTTGGGAGTTATTGACAAGCATCTTTAAGGCTGCCGTAAGGAATTCTGGAAGGGCTGTACAAATTTTATGCAGGCTATCGTACGGACATGGCAGGGTCGTACACTACTAATTAATGATTGCAAGTTTGAGGGCTGAAACAGGTTGCTGCTGTTGTGAATTGGTTGGAGTTACACTTGGTTAGTTTTTGAAGACATCATTGCAAAAAGGGGAGGAGTTTAATGCTTGGTGCCAATTCTTCATGTGGCTGCATTTCATTCCCAACGTGCACGTTTTGTCAAGGTGCCATAGTCTGAATTGTTTATTGTAATGGTTATTGTTAATGATAGGCTGGTTGAATTCCAAGTTAAATAAACAGTAAAGTTGATATAAATTTCTATTGTTCATAATGCTTATGTTGAGAAATTCAGTGAAATATTATCTCTGATTTTTTAATTGAAATTTTGCAAATAAGTTATAAATATTTTGGATCTCTCTTAAATTACAAATAAAATTGAGAAAAGAGTTAGTTTCCAGTTGAGAGCCAGTTGGGTTCTTTACATAATGTATGTGATGGATTTATCATTTATGTTCCTTGTTTATGTATGTTATCTTCTATTTGATGATGTTATAGTGCGTTTAAGTTATATTCAATAAAGGGTGCATGAAATAAGTTTTAAATTGTTAAAATCTCTAAATTTCAAGGGTTTTTTAAATTTGCCGATTCGTGGGCGATTCGCGATTTGATTTGGCCTTGCCGATTCCGATCCAATTCCGATTCTCGTTACTTTGCTGGAGATAATAGCAAGTTTTTCTCTCAATAAAGGACTAATGGAGGTATGGTAAGATTTGGTGATAATGCATTTGCAAAAGTCAAAAGTAAAGGTACACTTATTTGGGATGATGGTGAAACCAAAGTTGAGAATGTTTTGTATGCAGAAGGTCTAAAACATAATCTATTAAGTATGAGTCAAATGTGATCAAGGACACACTTATAGTTATCATATCAGATTGTTGTCAAATCAATAAATACAATTAACATATAGCTGATGAAAGTAGGGCTGCTAACAATCTATACACTCTTGATGATATAAAAAAAAGTAAGGAGTGATTTCACTTCATCTTTGAATTGTTGTTTCAACTCGAGGAGTTTTCATTGTCATATTCTTTCAAACCCATGTTAGTTATGTAGGTGTGATAGCCCTATCTGTAACTAATATTTAATAATTAAATATACCCATTAAACAATAATAAATGAATGATTGAATACATTAAGTAAAAAATTGAATAATGATAATTGTCAATTAATAAATATATAATCATAACAAAAACCAATTATCATTCTTAATAAATTAAATATCGTTCTTATTTCATAAGTTAATTATCATTTAATTAATTAATTAATTAATTAACATGCGAGTGAATAAACATAAGTCACGATAGTTGTTTCCGTCGACCATAGCTACGAAGTATATTGTTAAATGGGTATCGCATAAACTTCATCACCATTACGATTCTCAAGAGCCACGTAGATGACACTTCACCTCCACATAGACAGACTGAGGACAAGGAATAGTTAATAATGCTTAATCGCATCAGTGTATGGCAACGACTAATTACATTGCTTGTTTAATAAATTCTATTTGATCGTGCCTCTTTCCAACATTGATACGTCAGCTCGAACAAACACCATCACTCTAGGTAGATGATATTCCCTCCACGTAAGACTAACGCAAGGAATGTTAATAAATAGGAGTTTCAATATCAATGATTCAGATAATAATTAGCGAATGATAAACGTAATCTAGCAAACAGTGATTACAAATGGATAGGTGGTGAGGAGATGTGTCCTTGGGCATTGTATCCTTTCATTCCTCCCCAAACAAGATATAAATGAGCAAATCACCATCTAGCACAATGGGGGACACACACTCAGCAATAACATCGAACAGGACAATTACAAAGGGGTATATAGGAGAAGCTATTTAACAATAATAGCCAGTAGAATATTGTTTCAATAAGCCGCAATGACATCTACAGAACCCTCATGGAAGAAATATACAAACTATTAATCAGGTTTGACAAATGTACTAAATTGGTATGTGTAGAATAATTCTGATTATGCATATCAATAATCATAGCAAGCATTGTTAATAAACAATTATTATAATCAATTATATATATATGCTCAAGACTTGCTATTATTAAGTCTGAGAAGAAGTGCAAAGATGTATTCAAGGAAAGGCCTATGTAAATCAATCTAACGGGTCATTTTCAAGATAGGTAGGGATCAACAACCCCGAGCGCCTTGCGGACAAGTCCAAGAAAGGCTTAACGGCTTGGATCTGTAAAACCTTTTGGGAAACCGTTGAGTTTGGTATCAAAGCAACTTTGTATATCTTCAGCATTCTTCTAGACTGGAGTAACAACAAGGATAGCATGAACTTCTCAATTTACATATAGTTTATCAATTGTTTCTATTAATTCATATACAATTGTTATCTTCCATAATCTAAAGAATTCAATTCAAGTATATTAAAACATAGTCCCATTTATGCATAAACTAGTTGAACTTACTTGGGGACATTACAATTAGTATCAGAGCATTCTTCCTACCATCCTGTGGAGAATAGTTAAATGCAAACTAGCCAAAGGACTCACAAGGCATTAGAAAGAGAAAAGAGGAAACTAGTAAAATCTAAATCAAATAAGACAATGGATGAACCAACCAGTGAAGAAATGAGGTCATTCATGGAAATAACAATCAAAACCTTAATGGAACAGATGGAAGCTCTAAAAAATATGAATGCTTCGATTAACAAACTTAGATCACACCCTAGTGGAAGGGATGTTAATATAAATCACTCAGAAAATAATAGGACATCCATACCAAGAATTAAAAACCCATCCTTCCTACCTAGAAGAAATACACTAAGGGAGGAAGAAGGAAATAATCAAACCTATCATAGCACGAAGGAACTAGCAACAATGTACTCAAGGTTAAATCCTGAAATAAAGAGGGATGTATCCTTTGGGGACTATTGTGAAGCAAAAAAATTAGAAGCCCCTAGAAAGGAAAGAGAACGGCCTAATAAGGACTTAAAGAAAAAGGCAAATAAGGTCACTATACCAGATTTTGACAGGTCTGGCAAAACCACAGCCTATGGATGGTTGCAAATATTAAATACATTCTTAAACGCAATCCAATTTGCCGTCCTACATTTGGAAGATGCAACCCACGATTGGTGGCATCATGGCATCCGTACCCAAGGATACGAGAACATAACCTCCTATGAAGAACTCTCAAAGAAACTAATTAAATGGTTTGACCGTAAACATCCCCAAAAGGATTTCAATTAAATTAACTAACAAACAGGGTCAGTAAATAAATATATCAATAGATTCCAAAGAATATCTACAAGAGTCACAGGGTTAGATGAGGAAAAACTAACCTATCTATTTATAGAAGGGTCAAAAGAATCGATAAAGGGATTAGTGGCCACCTTCAAACCAACTACCTTGGATGATGCAATAGAAACAGCCTTGAATGTGGAACCATCATCCGCAAACATCAAGAGTTCAAATGGTCATACTAAAACCTTCCAAAAAAGGGACCATCACCATAAGGGCAACCCTGTTATTGATGAGTTAAAAAAGAAAAATCTATGTTTTAAATGTTGAGAGCCATGGTAGAAAGGTCACCAATGTCACAAAAGGGGGTTGAATCCATGTCGTAGATGCAAGGAAAGATGGGAATGTGGCCACAAATGTAAAATCCAAGTTCACCAATTTGAAGCAACTTCCGGGGATGGAGAAAAGGAAAGGCCCAAAAAGAAAGCTAAGTATGAGGATGATGATGATGAAGAACAAGTAACCATAGCCACTATCACTTCTCGAAAGACCAAACACCATCCTTTCCGGATGAAAGGTACCCTTAAAGGACAAAAATTCATTGCCTTAGTGGACAATAGAGCTTCTCATAACTTCATAAGTGAGTCATTGGTGGCATGGAGGAAGGTTATTGATGAAAGAAGATTCAAAATCAAATAAGGTAGCATGCATGAAGTGGTTATGCCTTAAATATTTCTACAACAAAGTCATTCAGTTTAGGCCCACAAATGTAGTTGGGTGAAGCTACATTTGGGAAGTTCAAAGAATCTTTTCAAAAGATTTTTGATAAGCTTGGGAATAAAATAGGCCTCAATAATTTGTATATAATAGGGCATATATTACATGATTACAATTGTTGGTACATGAGGTTTCAAGATGCAACAATGTTCTGAGGCAAAAGATGCAACATCTCACAAGTACAAGATCAAGACTCAATGGGCAGTTTGATATGAATGGATATTTTTCCAACTTCTTGGAGCATCATGTTTGTAATTGCTTGAGGACAAGCAAATTTTAGGGACAACTTGTCATGTCCCTTTTTTTCAAAAGAAGATAAACTTGCTAAAAATAGTAAGTTCTCATTATCCCAAAATAGTAAATTAGGACCACATGATATTTTGAGAAATAATATTAATTTAATATTTATTTGTTGTTGTAAATTCAAATTTCTCACAACAAACAATGTTAATTAGTAACTTCTTCTTTTCGGAGCATAAGTAGTGGATTAATTTTAGAAAAGTTTCCTTGACAAATCTGGGCATCTTTGTGCATCTAGTGGCTTTATGGAAGTTGCCATAAAATGATTATGTCCATTTAAAGCAAGTTTCCTCCATTTCAAGTAGAGGATTTTGGTGCCCCATTTGAGTTTCAAAATTGAAAATTGTTTTCATATATGCTTGGTTTTGGCTCCAAGTTTCATCATTCTTATTGCAGATTATATCAGAGCTTATGATTATTTCTTCAATGGCTGATAAACAAGTAGAGGAGACTTGTAGAATGTGATGTTTGAAGGTTTCTAGGTGATCTAAGGATGGGAGTCAGAGGATTACCAGGTGATCTAAGATGGGAGTCAAGGATTACCATAAAATAATCTCATTCAGAGGTTATTATTGTGCTGAAAGATTTGGTAGTTAGAAAAGTTCTTAGTATTTTGGGTTTGTAGGTTGCATGTGAGGGCTTAGGAGCTGTAGTTTGATTCTAAATGTGTTGAGGGTTTCAAAAGTTCATTTCAGCCTTGAGGCCATGGACTTTTTGTTATTTTATGTAGTTTCATGATATTTTGTCATTAATAAAATTGACTTGAAGTTTGGTGAGTTTATCTTGGAGTTTGTGAGTTTGCAGTATATTTCAGGCTTCATATTTGCTCATTGGTTTGGACTGATTTGTAGCAGAATTATATTTCTGTTATATCAGCTCGAGGACGTGGATTTGATGAAAATAATATTTTATTTTCTATTATTTACTTGCATGTGAAGTTTGGTGAAGTTTTGCATTGATTTAACAATCAGGTCTATAAATCAGGTCCATAGTTTGTAAGATTTAGTGCTAAATCTTTGTGTGTATTTCAGTTTTGGAACAATGAGGATTTGGAATGATAAGTAACTTGAATTTTTTTGCCACTTGCTGCAAATTT
Organism: Chamaecyparis obtusa; assembly: GCA_027943335.1. Taxonomy (NCBI): domain Eukaryota; kingdom Viridiplantae; phylum Streptophyta; class Pinopsida; order Cupressales; family Cupressaceae; genus Chamaecyparis; species Chamaecyparis obtusa. The sequence goes on from BSBK01003546.1 coordinate 111,921, forward strand.
AAGTTAATTTCAAAAATTTATCAATTTGGGACATTACAAACTGTTTAAGGAGATGGAGTACAAACTTTTGTATGGTGATTGACGTGATTAGAGTATTATGAAAAAGGTTAATAAGTTTCAGCGCATTTGAGTTTGTGTGAAAACTAAGATTAGTTATTTAGATGAATACAGTTGGTGCTTTAAGTAGGGTTGGTGCTCTTTATGAGTTGGTGCTCACTTATGTAATTTGGGTTGGTGCCATTTGTTTAATGAAAGTTATTGATCTGTCATGGTTTTTATCCCTAAAGGGTGTCCCATGAGAAATTTAGTGTTTTCATTTTGATGTTTGCTCTGTTTTATGTTGTTTCAAGCATTTAAAAGTTTAAAATACCGATTCGCCCCCCTCCCCTCTCAATATTTTTTGTGTGCTCTTCAATTATGACCTTCATATCTCCTATGTGAAGGGTGTTAACATATTAGTTTATCTCTTTCAAGAAAACTCAAACCAAAAAAGTATGAGCTTAAACCTCTCTTGACATTATAATGGGAGGTTCATTGAGATCTAAACTAACCCTAGCCACTAGGCTATTGACAAAAAATCTGATTATTCAAATTATACAATGTTTCTTATAGGTGTCTTGCACAAATGAAAAAATTAGTTTCTTGTCTTTTTTCCTTAGGTACAAGCACAAAACTAGAAACAAATCTTGCCTAACAAACATGATTTTACAAATTTTGAATGAAAGCAATGAAACCAAATGTGGCCACAACAACTTCCTGCTATATAGAGCAGAGAAAAATAATCAAATGCAAACAAGATTTGAAAAGAAGAATTGTAGAACAAAATTCTTCTATTGAGAGGGAGTGAATCAGTAAAAGATCTAAATTTTTTATCCTTGATCAATTAAAATAACTATAAAACTAGAATTGAAAAGCATGCAACCAGACATAGAAGACAAAACACATTAAGCACATGGAAAACACTGAATGGATGAGAAACCATGAAATGGTGCTAGGATATAGTCCTAATCCAGCCTCACAAAGAAAAACGTGTACAAAGCTTTAAGGGCACCAACCCAAAGGAATCACCAAATTCCTTGCTTGAGAGAATCAACTCCAACAGAAACACCAACTTCTCAAACCAAGCAACAACTCAGCATCCTTGAAGCACCAACCATAAGGATGTCACAAATACAAAATGCCACTGATTTACAAATCAGCAATATTACTCTCCACAATATCAGACGACTGCAAACAAACTTTACAATATGAGTAATATCAATCTTCAGATATATTTATACAATCTCATCAAAATACTTATGATATATAATTGCTATTACTCAACCTTCACAAATATGAACTTATTCAACTCTCTCGAATTATTTTCACACTTCCTCATACATATTCACACCATTTCAATAAATTGTATCACTACAGCCTTCACATCATTAAATCCATTCACCACTCTGATTTCTCACAATTGCAGAGATAGTTTTCTTCATGAAAGAAACTCTCAACACATTCTCAACAAATGGTATGTCTCTTCTATAACAGTCTTCTTGCCAACAATACATCCTCACACTTCAATCAATTACCACACACACCACATTTATACACAACTCTTTAACCATCAATCAGGTATAGATGGTTACTAGAAATAAGTTATAATTCCTCACAACTCTCCCAGTTATAACTAATCTCAGTTATAACCAACAACTAATCCAGATTAGTATGCTGAGATTCCGATTGTTTGCAGGTTGAGACGGCATGTTTTGACAGAATGTTCTGTAAGTCATAATCATTCCAGAATAAAGATATTATATCAATGAAAATCTTCAGACATTCTCCAAATAAACGGTGGTGTGATCTGTTACCTTTGTTTGCAAACTTTATTTGTTTGTTTAGTTTGTGATCATTTCATTTGATATCAATGACAAATACTAATATTTAATCTAGAAGGCTTGCCATCAAAATGTATATTTTATTACGTCCAAGTTTTGTAACACTTGCAATATTGAATTGTGGGGCTTGCCACCAAGAAGCATTTATTTATAAAATCAGCCCACCGCATGCTCTCAGCTTACTCACATTGGGATCTTGGTGATCAGAGGGTGTTAAGGCTCATGTATCATCCATCGTAAAAATGCAAAATTAGAATAATTTCAATTAAGGACATTATAGGCTGGGGACCTCTTTGGGGGGAAGTCATAGATTCTGTTACTGTTTTATTTCTTCAAAGTTCAATTTTTTTCTCTTTCGAAATATGAATGTGTTTCTTTCATCAAACAAAGAAAGCTTAGCAATTAACTTGTCTTTCAATTTATCCAATCCAAATAAATCACATTGGATAGTGTTCATTGATTCAATCAAAAATATATGGCATCTAGAAGGAAAATAAAATAAGCATAATATAGGAGCGCAACTTTTTACCTTGTTCTCTTTGCCCAGAAGTAAAAGCATCAAAAGATTGTTTGACCTTCCCAAAACGATCTGTTGAAAATCTTGGAGATTCCCTCACAAACTCCTCAACTGAATATATGAACAATCAAAACTAAATGAGTGTTAAGAAAACAACATTTCTTCCCCTAAATATGCATAAATGCATTCTTCTAGATTATATATGTTAAATTAAAATACATAAGGGTATTTCTCACTTGAGAAAATGCATATGTATCCAACCCTGCATGAGTTTTTAAGATGAGAGTTGCAATTACATAAGGTGCACCCAAAAAAAAATAGAATCAAAATCAAATGCCTATAAGAAAACTACAAAGAAATGAGAAGAAACATAAATCATTGAACATTGAGTTTCACTTGTCACCAAACAAATAGTATAAGAATAGGGAAGTACTAAGGCCACAAAGATCAAATTAAGAAAATTGCATGTTTTTGTAATTATGGAGTATCTTGCATCATGTGTAATACATTTTGACTTCCTATTTCAATATCATTATTGCTTGCATTACTTTCAACTACCATCCACATTATTAATCTTGTCTTAGCAAAACTTTCTCTTCTTGCAAAATGTAACACATTTCCTTTTTCTATATATTGCATTTATTTATTTATGGGAATTTAATATTTATGTTTTCCTTGTGTTTACACTTAAAACTGTAGCCCTACATTCCTTAAGGATTGTCACAAAAACTAGGCTTTGGAATGAAAGCCAATCTAGATTAATGTGACGGGGCTCATAATTAGAGTATACGAAATTAAGGGCCAACTAACAAGAGTAGACAGCTCTTCTACACTTCTAGCTATGCAAAACCATGGAGGATAATCTTAAAGGTCTACACCAAACAATTAAAGAGATATATCATGCACAAATAGGTCTTCAAAAAGGCATATCCTTTGTACATGAAAACCCAAATATTTCTCACCAAGCTCTCACTATATTGGTTGTTGATATTTAGTACCTATAGAATTCTATTGTACCGTGTGTGTGTGTGTGTGTGTATGTATATATATATAACATTGCACATCTAAGAATGTGAAACAAGTGTATACTCTTTAACATTAATCCACTTATTCTTTGCTCGCTGCCTATGCAACTAGAAATCCTCACAAGTATGACTTTCAAAAAGCAACAGATTTGAGCTCTCAAAGGATTCAACAAAAACTATAATGCTTTGTAATACATGTAGATAGAACCTAATCTATTCCCAAACCACAAAGGAGGGCAAAGACATTTGAATAAAATATTTTATTATTTAACCATTTAGGACCAGTGAAATATACTGCCCCAAAATATTTAACAAAAAACTTGAAAATTTTAATCAAATCTTGTCATGCAATCATTTCGTCACACAGTTTACATTCTAAGACAGTATAGAGAGATTAATGATTATTGTAATGTTCAACACATAATCATTCTTTTCAACTATAGATGCTGATAAAATAAATTTTCTGAATTATACTTACACCAGACAAAATATATGAACTGCAGAAAGACAATGTTACATTCCCACACTGATATTACAAAATAAATAATTTTTCATAAAATGAGTTGTTGACCTGGCTGCAAAAGTCAACAATCCTCATCAGCATTAATATGACATACTAGACTTCCCCTTGGTTACTGTACGCCATCCCAGCACCAGGTGTACTAATGCCTTTGAATCGTATGCCAACTTTATAGAAGCTGTGACTTCTTTAAATGGACATAGGTTATCAGTTGATGCTATATTGCACTATAAGTTGTTGTGGGGCCTATTATAGGCTATGGTTAATAATGGGAAGTTTTTAAATACTTCTTGAAATGTATTGCTCCTTTTTTATGCTTCCACAATAAGTACCATTAGGTAACTCCCAACAGATAAATATATTTAATTTTATTTTTCATAGCACACACAGCACATAATCTTTGTCCAATATCACTTTGCACACAACACTTACATTTCTGATTCTTTCACCATTCACACACACCAAATACACAAATTTATTTTCCTCGAATCTCAAAGACACGAATTGATACTAATGATGACTTATGATAATTCGACCCAAACAGGTGACCTACTCTAAATAGATGCTCTATCCAAAATAGCTTGGGTCATAGTTTCGAGACTCACCAAGACTCAGCAAATCCTGATTCAGGTGACCCTTGGCGAGTATGGGGGGGCCTAGACTCGAACTGGTTGAGTCTAGGCAAAACTCGTTGACTCTTGGAGACTTGTTGGACTCACCGAGTCCAAGCAAGTCTAGATGCTCAAACTCAGCCAAACTGACCTTTTTCTTCTATTTAAGTCTTCAAATTTTAATGTTTTTTAGGTTTTGTGATTCCAGAATGTTAATGATTTGTAGCTTCGGTCGGACAAATCCAATCGATGAAATCAAATGCTTAAGTGGCCTTAAGCATTTGATAGCTATTCTCTTTATATTATTATTGTCATGAGAATTGCTAAATACCAAGGTTGCACGGGGATGGGGGTACTTGGGTACATCAATTTTTTAATTTAATATAATTTAATTTAATATTTTATAGAAAGTCTGAAAACATGAGTCATGACATTGAGTTTTCAAACCAAAAACAAAGATAAAGTTTGCAGATGTAATGTATTGTTTTCAGTTTCAGATTGCACTATGTTTGTAATAATATATATGTTAAATGTTTAGATGCATAACAGAGAAAACAAACTTTAAACATGAACAAGAAGATCATAAATCATATAGAAATAACATATTGCAAAAGATAAACTTCTAACTTGAATAGCGATAAAGTTTACTATTAATCAGTATTGCATCAAAGTTTCAAATTGATTACATATTGAATTAAGCTTGATAAACAGGAAGCTGATAAGCTGATAGGCAAACAAAAAACTGAAACAAAAATCAGAAATCTTAATCAAGTTTGTTAGCTATGATGCTCTCCACCAAGTACCCACAAAGTACCTAGTATGTGCGTACGTGTACTAGTGCCCGGTACGCGTCCCAAGGGTGTGGGTACAAGTACCCATGCAACCTAGCCAAATACTATATATATGATTAATAATTATTAGATTGTTATATATACATATGTATAAATATATATATCTATTGTAATAGATCATATATATATATATATATATATATATATATATATATATATCAAAGTAATGAGAATCGGAATCGGCTCGGAATCGGCAAGGCTGAATCAAATCGCGAATCGGCGGTGAATCGGCAAAGTGAAAAAACCCTTGAAATTTAGAGATTTTAATGATTTAAAATTTATTTCATGCACCATTTATTGAATATGACTTAATAAGCACACTATAACTGTCCATCATATACTTTACACATAAAATGTAAATTGTAGCAAAAGTAAATAGAAATCATAGGATCGTAATGAATCAAATCATAGAATGTATGTAAGATGAAGATCCATAAGACATCAAATCATAAATGTATGTAAGATGAAGATCCATGAAACATATGTCTATTAGTATCTGTAAGATCCATAAAACTAAACCGTTTCATCGTATGAATCTATGATGCTTGATCACTGATCAATGCCAAATGTCAAAGTCTTCATAACTAGATCTTAGGTAGTCTTTGTTGGTGGCTGTTTTCAAGTCCCTAGGTCCGGCAAATGAGGTTTGAATGATTTTGGCCTGTTGGGAAGTCATGTCTGTCTGGGATTTGGGTGAGAGCTAAGCTAAGTTTGTCATAGAGATGGGGTCGAAACCAAGTGATTTGTGATAAAACGAGTTAAAACCCTTTGAGAATCCTTTTGCCAGCTTCAGTTTGACCTTAGAAAGCCATGATGGATTGAGGGGGGTAACCCTGCTAAAGGCTTGTTGAATCCTGAAATTTGGTTAAGTCTGGAATTTTCAAAATCTAGAATCTGGATCTTAATTCCTATGAAGCTGGAACCTATCTCAAACATCCTGAAGTATATATATTTTATAATTTATACAAATATAACTTAAAGTATAAGAAATTAAACTTACATGTATAACTAAGGCAAACGACCAAACAAATAATAAAAAAGTTTTGTGTTTTTTTTAATTCTTTAAGTTAAACTTTTATGCTACCACGGCCAATTCACGAAGCCGAAAATCTGCAATTTTTGCCTGAATCGCCCATGAATCGCGATTCATGCGACTTAGGCAATTTTGGGGGTTTGAATCGGCCGATTCCGATTCTGACTCAAAAAAAATCGAGAGGGGAGAGTCAGATCGCCGAATCGCCTGAATCGTGGCGATTCTCGTTACTTTGATATATATATATATTACAATTGTTATTATTTTTCTAATAATTATTTATCACATATCATAATAATAATCATCTTCAATTATATCGATGTTGAATATCGACCAAACGTATTATTGTTGTTGATAATATGAATGGATTATGAGATTGATATCTATCTAAGCATTATCGATTACTGTCAACACTTACATTGCATATTGATTATGGTAATAGATATACATATCGACTTTGGTATATCGATCACCATAATTGATACGCATATCAGTCACCATAACCGATATGCATATCAGTCACCATAACCAATATGCATACCGACTATGTAACATACTTGTTGTCGAGCACAATGACAGTGAATGAACTATGAGGATATCGAACTTGTTACCGTTAACAAATGATAATAATATCAATTATGATATACGATTCATTAGCAATGAAACAAATCAGTGTTAACGTTGACAAATTGATTAACTAGACATGTCACACATAGAGATATGTTCACGTAGGGGCATGTCCCTATAGGTGTAATGTCCCTTTCTCCGTGTTAGGCCATTATGGTGCTCGATTAGTCTATCTTCCCATCCGGATACACTAATGGCTTTTTTCAGAGGATGTCAGCCAGTCACAGGCTTCAGTGAGCGAATATCTTTTATTCGGATCCCTTTTCTATAGTTAAGTCACTTTATTTTATAAAGTGAAGTTATAAAAGTTACTTTATGTCTTAAGTCGCTTTATATTAAAAAAGTAACTTAAAGTGACTTTATGTGAGCGCACTTTATCCCACATTGCTTAGTTTTTTGTGCTTTCCCTCATATCGAGGTTATAAAAGCAAAAAGTACGCCTTGGGATCAGGACCATGGATTTTATAAACTAAAGAAAACAAACAAGTTGCTCACGTGACTGGATATTATTTTCTTAAGGATGGAAACCCTTGAGGAAAAATTTGAGGAGTTGGACGCAATCCTAGCATCTCGAAAATGGTGGAATCATTCAGATTTCATTTTCAGAGTTCAACGCATTGGCAAGGAAGAAGAACTTCATTCCCAGCATCATTGTCAAATAAAGGACCAAGTGCATATGTATTTTCAGTTCGAACCAGGTTTACAATAAGGAGACAAGTGGATAGAGGTAGCTATTGAAGTTGCTATTGGCGTCTTGGAGCTGAGTGTCGGGTTTGGCTCAAGACTTCTAGGCAGGTTACGTGGAAGAGAGCTTGTTGGGTGCGTAACAGGAAGCATCCACGCCTTAGCCCGACTGCAAGTGAGAACACACTCCCTGTCGTTCCGTCAAGCGTCAAAGAGACCACTGTTTTCACTACTCGGGTGGTATGGAGATCGGTTGTGCAGGAGTTTCCTTGACACGCATGACTATTTAAAACAAGGGCGTCACCGAATGTAAAGACAATGCTGGTGACTAGTAATACAGAGAAAGTCCCAGGCGCTTGTTGTAGTGCTAAAACAGTCATCTCCATGCTTTCGAGTGATGTGCTGGAGGGAGGCTTTTGGGTATGTGCAACATTGGATGCACACAGGTGGAGGAATGACTCAACTAGACGTAGGCCTGTAGCAGTCCATTCCTGTTCTTTGCTAGCTGCCACAACATCCATTTTTCCGCAACCTTTCTGGGGTCATGCTAAGGTAGCTCTGAATGTTATACCTTGAATACATCTTAGCAATACGATTTGAACTAGCTTATGGTTTGGTTGCTTATTAGATATAATTTATCCAATATTAGAGGTGTCTTTGAAATTCAGTGTAATACGTTTCTTTCCTGCACTATGATATTGAACAAGAATGATACATGTACATTGTGAAAATAAATAAGCAGCACCGTCCTCCAGAAGTTATAAATCTTGCAGTTATTTTATTATAAATTGCCAAGATAGGATATTACAGTGGTATCAGAGCCTTTAGTCTTGCCATCCTAGTGCGCTAGATTTTCAGTTGATAACAGGATGATGCGACAATGACTATGTCGAGTAGGCATGTATAGCAGGCACAGACAGTACAACTTTAGACATAATAGAGTTGAACAGGGACAGCCAGAATCTTTAGTACAGGTTGATATAGAGTGTTAGGAAATCAGATCTTGGGAATATAATTTACTGTTTTATATATACACTGATAAATGACGGTTCTGATATATATATATATACTGTGATGCTTTTATATTTATACTGAATATATTATATTATATGTTGTGACCACAGGTGATAATAGCAATGTACTATGTTATTGATTGTATTATCCTTGCGATCACAGCATACATATATATGCCGATGATAGGGTGATGGCAAACATCATGTCCCTTCGAAAGTGAAAGGGCACGTCCCATGGTCACTAATTACATTAGTGCTAGCGACTGTTAACAACAGTCGCTAGCACTAATGTAAGCAGTGACTTACATTAGTGTAGTCGGCTGTATGTTTAGTGCCATTCATTCATACATTCGACTTAATAGTCGATGCTTATAGTTATGATAGATATCGAACATAGTTCGATCAATATTAATGTAATATCATAATATTGTATTATGATATTATCATTATTATATTATAAATATAATAATGATAATATGATAATAAATTTCAACTCTTTAATGTATAGTATATATATATATATATATATATATATATATATATACGAATGAAGCTATATCTTAACACTCCCTCTTAGCGAGTGAGTATAAAATATCAAAAGTCTATCATGACATCTGCCAATTCGGGACGCACAGTTAATGTAGTCTCATCATGAAAATAGACTTGAATATCATGATCTCCGCATATTCGGGACACACAATGAAGTAGTCTATCATGATATGGTTTCGTTATTACACATCCAGTAACAACAAGAGTCAAGATCTCTGCACAATCGGGACACACAATTAAGTAGTCTATCTTGACACTTTGGTTAACCAAGATCGTCACCTTGAAATGTTAACCCACGCACAAATGATCATTTACACAATATTGCAATATACACATTTTTTACATTTATTCATGAATAAAAAACTTATAAATAAAGGGGGTTTAAACCATACATCAAACCTTGATCATGCCAAGTTTGTTTCTGAAGTATTCTATCTTCAGCTTTGCCAGTGGCTTAGTGAAAATATCAACACTTTGTTCTTCAGTACTAATGTACTCTAGCCTTATGATATTTCTCTCTACCATATCTCTTATGTAATGATATGGAATCTCAATATGTTTGGACCTGTTATGAAAAACTGGATTAACAGATAACTTGATACAACTTTGATTGTCACAATGAATCACAGTTGGATCTAGAGGTTTTCCAAACAATCCAAATAATAGTTTTCTTAACCATACTGTTTCACGTGTTCCCATGGATGCTGCCATATATTCAGCTTTAGTGGAGCTTAATGCTACTGCTGACTGTTTTCGACTGAACCAAGAGATCATAGCCGAACCAAGACTGAAACAACACCCTGTAGTGCTTTTTCGATCGGTAGTACTTCCAGCCCAATCAGAATCAGAATACCCTTGAAGATTGAGTTCTACCTTTTCATACTTTAGCCCAAATCCAATAGAGCCTCGTAGATATCTCAAGATATGCTTAGCTGTCATTAAATGTATTTCCTTGGGCTCACACATAAAGTGACTCACAACATTGGTTGCATAACAGATGTCAGGTCTAGTGTTCACCAAGTGCATAAGAGAGCCAACAATTTCTCTAGACAATGTAGGATCAGAGGGTTCAGACTCTTCTGCTTCAACTTTGAGTTTGTGCAAATTTGTTTCCATAGGTGTGGATAAAGGCTTACATTCCATCATTCCAAACCTGGTTAGAATATCAATAGTGTATTTTTGTTGATTTAGCAGAATATAGCCTTCCTTTTGAAACACTTCCAACCCTAAGAAATAATGTAAGAATCCTAGATCTTTCATGTCAAATTCAGCAGTCAGTTATTGCTTACATTTTGCAATAAGATGATCTTCTCTTGTTATTAAAAGATCATCTACATAAAGAACTAAAATAACCATGTTGTCATTTGTTATCTTAAAGTAAATGTTAGGATCTGCATCATTTTTAGAGTATCCTAATTTTGAAAGATAGTTGTTTATCCTTTCATACCAAGCTCTGGGAGCTTGTTTCAACCCATATAGTGTTTTCTTGAGTTTGCAAACATATTTTGATGCATCATGTATAAGGAACCCTTATGGCTGCTCTAAGTATACTTCTTCTTCAATGGTGCCATTTAGGAATGCCGTTTTCACATCCATCTGGTGTATCTTCCAACCTTTAGATGCTGCTATAGCGATAATGGTTCTGACTGATGTATACCGAGCTACAGGGGCAAATGTTTCTTCATAATCAATACCTGCTTTCTGTGAGAATCCTCTAGCAACAAACCAAGCTTTATGCTTCTCAATACTTCCGTCAGGAGCATATTTAGTTTTGAATAGCCATCTAGAAGAGACAACGGTTTTATTTTTAGGTCTAGGTACTATGTCCCAGACATCATTCTTTATTATAGATTGATATTCTTCAATCATTGCCTCTCTCCATGCTTGATTAGATAGTGCTTCCTTTGGATTTGATGGTTCTGATTTATTGATTTCTGTTATAAGAGCTGCATAACATTTTTGAGTTCTTGTCCTTTTACTCTCATGAGATATTTCATTAGGTTCTACATTATTTTCTTTAATTATTTGCCTTGCCCATAATGGCCTTTTCTTACCATTGATTTCATTAGTATTCTCATTTTCAATGACAGGGGATTCAGGTTCTTCTATATCCTCCCTCTCAATTGCAGCAATGAGATCTTCTTCTATCTCCAGGATGTTATCTTCTTCAAAGTTTTTAAATGTGTTATTTTCAACAAATTTTACATCTCTACTCATCTCAACAGATTTTTGTCCCGGAATATAGATTCGATACCCTTTTGTGTTTTCACTATAACCAACAAGTATGCCTCTCTTACCTGATGGTTCTAGTTTAGTCCTCTTCTCTTTAGGTACATGAATGTATACGAGACATCCAAATATCCTAAGATGACTTAGGTCTGGTTTGATCCCTGTAAATGCTTCTTCTGGTGTTATGTTTTCTAATATGGAGTGTGGACACCGATTTTGAATATATACTGCTGTATTTGAAGCTTCTGCCCAAAAAGAAGTATGAAGGTTTTGATCGAGCATCATGGCTTTTGCTGCTTCGATTATGGATCTATTCTTCCTTTCTGCTACTCCATTTTGTTGAGGATTATACGGTACAGTATACTCCCTCTTAATCCCAACAGAATTACAAAATTCTTTAAATATGTCAGATTTGTATTCACCTCCATTATCTGATCTTAATACTTTTATTCTTTTATCTGTTTGATTTTCTACTAATGCTTTAAATTCTTTGAATTTAGATAGTACCTCACTTGATTCTTTAACCTTAAGAAAGTATATCCAAGTTTTCCGAGAATAGTCATCAACAAAAATAATATGGTATAGTGATCCTGTTAATGACGGTGTTGACATGGGTCCACATAAATCAGTATGAATTAATTCTAATATTACTTTAGATTTGTGCTCACTTGTAGGGAAAGACCCTTTTATATTCTTTCCTAGTGCACAACCTTTGCAAATACCAGGATGATTATTTTTAAAGTGTGGAAGACCCGTAGTAATCTTGTTTATTAAAGGTAGAGCATTATACCTTAGATGTCCCAACCTTCTATGCCATAATTCATTGTGATTTGTGATTTCATGAGTTAGTGCAGATTTCTGATCATTACATATTTTATAAAGACTACCATCTCTTGTCCCTATGATTGTAGCATTCTTCATATTTGAATTCTTAGGCCATAATAGAACTTTGTCTTCATTAAAGGTGACCCGAAATCCTTGGTCTGCTAGTCCTGATATAGACACTAAGTTTCTTTTGATTCCAAGTACAAATAGAACATCTTTTAGTTGTAGAGATACTCCATTCTTTATCTTTATGGTACAGGTCCCTATTCCTTTCACTGGGTAGGTGGAGTTATCCCCAATAGTCACTTCTTCGGTTGAATAATTTTCAAGTGTCTCAAACTGATTTTTGAATCCGGTTATATGTCTTGATGCACCACTATCAATTATCCAAGTTGTATTATTGGAATTTAGTTCACTTGAGAGAGCTGTAAAGAGGAGTGGAATTTCTTTTGCTTCAGCTACGGAGGCTTGAGTCTTCTGCCTTTCAGGACAATGTCGATGAGTGTGCCCATATTTATCACATTTGTAACATTGGATTTTAGAAAAATCTCTTTTGAATCCCCTCTTTCTTTTAAAGGATTTTCTCTTTTTGTTGTGGGACTTTGTGTTGAATGCTTGTGTTTCTCCCTCTTTCTTTAGACCTATTCCTCTGTTAATAAGTCTTGATTCTTCTTGAGTACAGTCGTTCTTAAGTCAATCAAATTTTGGTAGAGGTGGACGTGTGCTTATGCATTGAATAAAATTCTCCCAGGATGTTGGTAATCCCCTTAGTGCTATTAGAGATAATTCCATGTCTTCTATAGTGTTACCAATGGAGAATAGTTTATCTCGTATTTCAGCAATTCTTAGGAAATAAGATGTGACTGTTTCACCTTTATTCATCTTTATGGTCAATAGTTGTTCCTTCAAGGTTAATATTCGACTTGTATTGTTTATCTCATATGTTTCTTGAATTTTCTTAAAAACCTCATATGCTGTTGCTAATCTTGCTATACTTGGGAGAATAGAGTCTTTAACTGAATCAACAATTAATTTCTTGGCTTTATTGTTCCTCCTTTTCCAAGTCATTTTCTCTGCTTCGTCTGTAGGTATTTCTTTTTCCGTTTCTATGAAAGATTCTAATTCCAGTTCTTGTAAAAGTGTGGTGATTCTAGTTTTCCATGATAGAAAATTTGATGCTCCTTCCAATCTGTCCTCCATCCTGATTCCGGTGGTTATTTTGATAATTTGTGATGACTCTTCTCCTTTAAATAATATTTTGTTTTGTATTCCTAAATAATAATTCAAAATTAATTCCCTTTAACTCTGCTCTGATACCATGTTAGGAAATCAGATCTTGGGAATATAATTTACTATTTTATATATACACTGATAAATGACGGTTCTGATATATATATATACTGTGATGCTTTTATTTTTATATTGAATATATTATATTATATGTTGTGACCGCAGGTGATAATAGCAATGTACTCTGTTATTGATTGTATTATCCCTACGATCACACATACATATATATGCTGATGATAGGGTGACGGCAAACATCATGTTCCTTCGAAAGTGAAAGGGCACGTCCCATGGTCGCTGATTACATTAGTGCTAGCGACTGTTAACAACAGTCGCTAGCACTAATGTAAGCAGCGACTTACATTAGTGTAGTCGGCTGTATGTTTAGTGTCATTCATTCATACATTCGACTTAATAGTCGATGCTAATAGTTATGATAGATATCGAACATAGTTCGATCAATATTAATGTAATATCATAATATTGTATTATGATATTATCATTATTGTATTATAAATATAATAATGATAATATGATAATAACAATATAAATTACAACTCTTTAATGTATAGTGTGTATATATATATATATATATATATATATATATATATATATATATATATATATATATATACGAATGAAGCTATATCTTAACATAGAGGACAGTCATACCGAAGTAGACGAGGAGATTATATTTGAGTAGGGTACTCGGGGTACAGATATGGCTGAGGACACAGATAGAGAGGCTAGGGAGACATTGAGGGCCATACGTGATGGACAAGATCACATTGTTGATGTATTACATCAGCTTACAGGGATTATTCAGCAGTTGATAGTAGCACCCAAGAGACCCCTGAGCCATCATAGTGGGTAAGGGAGTATAGCAGGATCACCTAGAGCAGCTAGATCACCCACTTGTACTTCAGATAGGCCCCTTATGCCAACCTTCACAGAAAATAATGCAGAGGAAGAGATAGCACAACCTGAGACAACAGTCGTTCTTCCTGATAATGTGTTGGCCATGCATGATGAATGGGATATGTTGCTTGATCGCGTCAAAGCTGATTTAACCTTTGTCTAGTACATGGCTCAGAAGAGAGAATTTGGCAGGGCTCAACAGGATAGGAGACCCAGGGGTCAGAACAGGGATTTAAAATATGCAATGAACAAATTAGCCCTTCATACATTTTATGGTAGTGGTAAGACATCTACGAGAGCTTGGATTCACAAGCTAGACACCTTCCTAACCCTCAAACCCATGTCAGAAACGGAGGCTATTAAGTTGCGACCATGCATTTAGAGGGAGCAACATATGACTGGTGGCATCATGGCCTTGTCACCCAGGATCATGGGTTGATTACTTCTTATGAGACTTTCAGCACGAAATTGATTACCCTTTTTTACGAGAAAGACATTGAGGTTTACTACAGGGAGTTAGCCCAGCTGAGACAGAGTGGGACTTTGGACCACTACATTGATGAGTTTCAAAGGATTTCCATTATGGTTCCTGATATGTCTGAGAAGAGGAAAGTGATGCTATTTATTGAGGGCCTACAGGATAGATTCAGAGGATTGGTTAGAGTCCTCAAGCCGAGCACCTTGGATGACGCTATTAAGTTAGCACATGATTTGGATTCACCCTCCTCCATTTTGCAGCCACCTAAGAAAACTTTTAAGGGATCCTCTTCATTCCAAAAAAATAAAAATAAAAATAAGAGTGCACCCCCGAGATTGGATTTTGAGACAAGAAATTAATTGAGAAGAAAGAAATTATGTTTCACATGTAGAGAGCCTTGGACTCCAGACCACAGGTGCCTTGGAAAAGGCAAGATACATTACATTGAGGTGGTTTCCGATGGTGAATGCGAGCAGCAAGAGGGCAGCGATGTTGAGGACAGCGATGAGGAGGCTCAGGAAGAGCGATCTGAAGAAGGGAAGAAGAGGGAAGATCCCCATGAGCAGCCTCCTATTACTTTAGCATCTCTTTCAGGTATTCCCACATGTCACCCATTCCGTCTAAAGGGAGTGATTAGAGGACAGCGAATCATTTGCCTCTTAGACACAGGTGCTACTCATAACTTTATCAGCACATGTATGGTTTCCAGGAGAGGATTTCACATAGACAGCATTTCCAAGTTTGAGGTTAAGGTGGCCAAGGGAGATTTGTTGAGCTGTACAGGGAAGATTTCCGAACTCCCAATTCATTTTGGGGATTATCTTCTAGAAGCTGATTTCCACGTCATTGACTTGGATAGTCTTGATGCCATTTTGGGTATGCAGTGGTTATAGACCCTAGGAAGATACACCATTGATCATAAGTTAAAGCAGTTGCAGTTCATGCAGGGTGATTAGCTAATTGTGCTTAAGGCCATGTTAGATGGCGGGTCCCGGTTGGTTTCGGCTCACAAGATGGAGGCCATCATGAGGCATAGCGATATGGAGTGGGCAGCCCAGTATTTCATATCCTCTAAACCCATGCTAGATTCAGGACAACAAGTTCACATTGATATTCAGAATGTGCTTGATAAGCACAAACAGGTTTTTGAGGACATCCCTCCAGGTATACCTTCAAACAGGGGCTTTGAGCACATCATTGAGTTGGAGGAGGGCGCCAAGCCCATGATCATTACCCCTTATCATCACCCCAGACACTAAAAGGAAGAAATTGAAAAGACGATTAAGGAGCTTCTAGATATTGGACACATCAGGCCCAGTTCCAGTCCCTTTGCTTCTTCAGTGGTTTTGATGAAAAAGAAGGATGGTACTCTTCACATGTATATTGATTACCGTGCACTTAATAAAAGGACCATTAAGAACAGGTACCCCATTCCCCAGATTGATGAGCTATTAGATGAGCTACATGGGGCAGTATTGTTAGCAATTTAAGATTGTCATTAGTGTAAATTCACAAACACCATGCACCAGTAAAAGGTCACCGGTCACTCACGTTACTTAGAAGACACCAGTAGACAAGAAACAAAGTGTATGCACCGGTAATTGAAGAAAAGAGAATACACCGGTAGACCAATCTAAGTACACAATACCAGTCTCAGAGTGCATACAAAGTTGAACCAGGAATAAGGTTACACCAATCTAAACTGCATAAAGATCCGCATCAGATTTTGCAGAGCAGTTTGAGTTAAAACCGAATTATATGAGACATCCACTGCACAGAAGTGGAGTTAGTTTTTTAACAGAAGTTAGCTTTATTTTAACGGATGTTTTGCAAGGTAAACTCCAGATCAAAATGCAAAGCCTAACTGCTAGTTGCATGATTTATGGTTAAGTTTGTAGCCTAGCGGTTCTATGAGTTAAGGGTTTCATGACGATGAACTCTTGTATAAATATAGGTCAAAAGACGCAAGAAAGTTGTTGATTGTTGGTGATTGCATAGAGCAGAGGAGAGACATCTTCTGAGAGAAGAGCTATAGACACAGAGGTAGTAGAGATTAACAGCCAGGCAAACCGGGAAAGAGGTATGATCTAATCAGACATTTAGTGTCATAACAGATCACTGCTTTTATCAGTAGTGAAAGCAAATTGAAATCCCTTTATTAGGGTGGACCTAATCGGTTCGTTATAAAAATCCCCTAACAGGGTAACATCTTTGTTGATATTCAAAGTCCTGTAACCAGGCAGCTCCTAATAGGGTTCAGATCTTAACAGATCTTTTGTAAAATCACTTAATCGGGTAGCACCTTAACCAATGCTTTGTAAGCTCCTAACAAGGCACCTTCATTCTGCAGTGGTGAAGTTGTGAGCTCTGTCTCACCGTGGTTTTTTCCTTCTAACCGAGGGTTTCCACGTATATAACTGGTGTTGATCTGTGTACTTACTTTTATGCTTGCATATGATTGAATTTTTTAGAAGAATATTGTTCAAAAAAGTATTAAAAGTAAAGAAATAGTTCTTACTGATTCACCCCCCCCCCCCTCACTAACCGGTCGATACTAACAATTGGTATCAGAGCCAAGTTCTCTACTTCAAAGTCTAAATACTTGAGAGAAAGATCATGGAGGGTTACCAGTATCAGAAACAGCTTGAGGAAGCCAACGACATTATTGCCTCTTTGAAAAATAGACTGAGAAGATCACTTGCAAAGAGAAAGGAGCTGGCTCTACAGTTGCATGAGAGCAATGAAACCATCGATGAGCTCTCTAGGTAGAGTGGATCTGATGAAGCTGAGGAGGCAGTTTCTGAACTCAAGGAAAAGAATGAGATCCTGAGCGATCAAATCTCCAACCTTAAGAGGGAGCAAGAGGAGAATGCCCTAAGAATGACTGAACTGATTGAGAAAATGAGAAAAGTTGAAGATGAAAGGAACACAGCAGTCAAGTCTTTGACTGCCATTGAGAGAGCAAGGGACCGGGCAGTGGACACTGTAGGGGCAATGAACTTATGCTTCTACAACTTCAAGAGGACATGCAGAGTATCACTTGGGAAAATGCCAGCATACACAAGGCATGGCAAGATAGGGATGATGCATGCAAGAGACTGGCGATCGAGGTGTATCAACTCAAGGAACAAAAGAAAGTCCTTGAAGAAAGAAATGAAACTCTGAGAAGATACAATGAAAGTTCGGTCAAGCTCGATGAGCAACTTAAAGCTCAAAGAAGGCACAAAGACCAAACCGGTCTTGGATTCACCAGTGAAATCACCAAAGAGAATGGTGAATCTTCTAGAGCCAAGATAAACAAGAAAGCAAAGAAGAAGTTGGTGGCACATAAAGGCAAGAAGACCTCTAACATATCTTGCAACCATTGTGGGAAATTGGATCATAAAACAAATGACTGCAGAAAAGCACTGGTAAGGCCCAACAACAACAACTGCAAGAACTGTTGTAAAAATGGCCACAAGACCAATGAATGCTGGTCCAGCCCCACATCGGCGTCCAGTGGAAGTAGGGGAAGCTTCAAGGGCTACTGCTATGCTTGCAACAAATTTGGACACAAGGCTGAAGAATGCAAATCGAAGACTATGGCATTCTTGTCTCCAAGACCGGTATTCACCAAGAGAAACAAAAACCGAAGCACAACCAATTGTGCAAACTGTGGAACACACAACCACAATGACTCTTGGATCAAGTCACCCAATCCAAGAAGGGTGAACCCATGGAAGAGAACCAGGATAGTCTGCTATCACTGCAACAAAGTTGGACACCTAGCAAAAGATTGCAGGAACTGATCGTTCAACAAGAAGAAAGAATTGGTAAAATCGGTTAACAAGATCAACAAGGAAGAGAAGACTGAGAAATCAAACAGATAGATTTGGTTCAAAAAGGAATCAAAGATTTCCGCTGAGGAGAAGACAGAGGAAAAATCATCATCTACAGATGGTGATATCTCTTCAGCAAACTAAGTTGTAAAGGCCTAGAGGGAACCAGTAGATCCTCTACCACTCTCGGTAAGACTGGTGAGAAACGGACTCACTCAGTCTACAAGGAGAACCGGACAGGGAAGAAGTAATAAACCGGAGTTTGCCCAACCGATAAAGCTGGACAAACAGTAAGAAAAAAAAAATGGAAAGAAAAGTTATGCAAGGCATTTATTACTATAGTTGTTTAACGAATAGCTACCGTTTGGTAATTACCGTTATAACCTAACCCTATAAAAGAAAGGAGAATTACTCACAAGTTCTTACTTTGCTTACTTTGTGATTTACGAATTCTTGTGCCAAGTAACATTCTCGCGTTTTGATCACTGAGAATTACTATGTATAATACCGATCTAAGCTACTTTCTGCAAGCAACTGGTTAGCAAGAATGGCCTCATCATCCACTACCGTAAAATTGATGAAAGGAGATCAGGTGGACAGGCCAGCATACAACATTTTGCCAGTTCAGAATAGAGAGAATGACATGGCTAGTGCGCTCTCATCTGTACCAGAAGGAGTCCTCTTAACTGAAGATGTCACCGCGTTTATTCACACCAAACAAGAAGAAATTGGTGAAACATATATTCAAGGCGAGTACCTGTCACTGTGCGAAGAAGGGAAACTTCCTGACAAATATGCCAAGCTCGTATCATCCGGATTGATAAATGGAGTATGCTACCCAGCAATCTTCCAGGAAGACCAAGTCAGACTGGTGCTGAGCCGTCTTCACCAACCAGGGTTCTGGCTCAACAAAGGTGCATGTCACGAGATCACCAAAGATCTCCACAGAGTAACTGGATATAGTGACAAAGGGGAAGCACTGACCCTACGTACCATTGCCAATGTCGTTGTCAACAAACTAACTAAGTCAAGATCTAATGGTCGACTTATGACCGTGAACGACGTTGAGGATGATGGAGTACATTTTGCGTCTGTTGTTATTGGGTACAAGGTTTATCAATCAAGCGATTTCAATAGCATACCAGGTGGAGCTATTCACGCCAGACACCGGATAATGCATGACAATGCCCAATACAACATCTGTGCAATGCGTCAAAGACAAATATTTGAAAACATGAAAAAGCTTGGAGTTGTGAAAAAGAAATCCATGAAGTATGGAACCCTTCTGGTGTGCCTATACTTCTACTACTTAAATTTTTTCTCGGGTATTGGTAAAGTGACTTGGAGAACTGATAAACCAGTCATGCATCAAATTGCTGAAATGGCCAATCGACTGGGAAACCAGCTAAGTAATGCGATGATTGAACACTTTGAGGCATTTCAATTAAAAATGTATGAAAGAGAGAGGGTGTCATCAACTATTGTTGACCTGTACAAGGACGATGTATGCTTTCTGGTTACCATTGACAACTGCATCATTCAAGCAATGGAACCGAGAGACGTATATGCTCCTGAGTTGGGATACGAGATCACTGCCAGAATTGCTAAGGCATATGCTGATGCTCTAAATGATACAAACCTGGACCTCAACGCAAATCAGTTTGGCACTTATGCTGAGATTCTATAGAATCTGTCAAAGAGGGTGCCAATCAAGAATGTCTACAAGAGAACCCCCACACCGAAGAAGAAACCGGCCACCGAGCAACCCAAGGCTCGAAAGCAAAAAGCAAAACCGGTATCTAGTGCCCAGGCAACAGAATAAGAGGAGACAGATCTAGAAGATACAGTTCCTTTAATCAAAAGGAAGAGGGGATCAAGCAAACCAGTAAAGGAGGATCCACCGAGAAAGGCCAAACTATCAACTGATGAATGTGGCTTTACTGAAAGAAACCAGGGGAATGAGTTCAATAGTGTCAAAATACAAGTTTTCTAATGAAGAAGACAGGAGAAAGATTGAAGGGGTTGTGCACTGCCTTCACAAATTTAATCTACATCCTACCGAACTCACCAGAGTTGTACCGAAGGATCTCCTTGATATAATTGAAGCTAGACGGAGTGCTTCAATGGAAAGAAAGAGAGCTGAGGATTCGAGCTCTTCTAGAGGTTCAAGACCATCTCACTCTGGAAGAAGTCACAGAACAGGCTGAACTACATCAGCAATCTTTCTTAACAAAAAGGAGGATCGGTCTCATGCTTGTTGGTCAAGTTGAGATAGTGCATAAAAGAGTTCAGATATGGACCAAACTTCTTCAAACCCAACAGCAAGCGGAAGAAGTAGCTCAAAGAGCCACAGTTCAACCGGTCCCTAACACCAATAAAGGGAAAGAAGTGCTTCGGGTGGAAGTACCGGTCATCGACATCACCGATGACAAGAGCAATGAGCCTGCACGACCAGCCATTCTCATCTCCTTGAGCAAAGGTAACACTAAACCTATGACAGTTAATGATTTAGTTGGTGAAGTAATGGACTTTGGAATAGTAGACAATGCTGCCAAGTGGTATAGTGTATTAGAAGAGGATAAAGAAGCAGACATTATAGCAATAGTGGAAACATTTCTAGACTATCATAGAACTCCAAGGGACTATAGGTCCAAGTTCCCACCGGAACTAAATAACAGGCTACAATCAAAATGGCGAACCGGTCTAGGCACAAACACCAGAATCACTAGGGAAACATTGCTAAAGGTCAGACCTGGACTCAGTGAAGAGAAAATAAAGCTTCTATTAGAAGAAGCATCCATGAGACTAAAAACACCATATAGAGTTGCAAAGATATTAAACGGATATGAGAATCAAGTTTACAAAATGACTCTGGACTTCTGGCAATAGTATGACTTTAGTGCATTGGAGAAACTAGGTCCTCAGGATCAAACTGAATGAGTGCAAGCACCACTGATCGGACTCACATCTATTGAAGAGCCTGCCACCGGAATTGAAAAAGGTCAAACAAAGGAGTTCACAGCTGGTGAACAAGTAAATGTTGAACAAAGGATAGACAACAATATACCCTTAGGAGAACTTCATACTGCTGAGGAGCAACAACAAGAAGTCTTACAGGAAGAACAAGAATAGGATGCTGCAGTCAATGAGCAAGCAGAAGAAGAAGCTCAGACCGAGGAAGAACCACCTACAGAACAAGTTCTACTTGACGCAGAGGTTCAACCAGGAGAGGACAAGCTTAAGGGACAAGAGGAAGAAATCCTAGTGCACACTGAGAAAGCTCAACCGGAGCAAGAGCAAAGGCAAAAGCTACAAGATGACATACCAAGCTCCTCATCAAAGAGGAAGTTGTCTTTTGTTGAAGAGAAGGAAGTTAAAAGGAGTAAGGTCACTAATACAGTGGTAGACATCAGCAGGATGTCAACTAGACAGCTCAAGGAACAGACCAAGAGAAAACAGGACATTGTCCTGAACACTGTCAAGAACATATTGTGCAACTTTTTTCCAAACGTTGACGTTGATGAAGATGAACCAGTCATCGACCAGCTTGAAGTTCTGGCACAGGCAATCGGTGAGGATCTAACCGATCCAGAAACAGTGGCAATCGACCACTATGAGCAGACAAGAGTGGAGATACTGCACTAGCAGGTTGCAGATATCAAGGTAAATGTATCAACCCACCTAAGAATGCTCCAACAACAACTTCAAGAGGCAGGAAGTTTGATGAGGAGGACATCAAACTTTGATGTGTTTTTGCAAAATTTATCAGAGAAATCTAAGAAGGCCTCAGAGGAGATCAGAACCTTGTCCTCTCAATTTGATATCAAGAATAAAACTGCAACTTCTTTTAGCAGAGAAATGACAAGTTTAACTCTTACACTGAGAAAATTTGCTAAAGAAAAGAATAAGAGGATCCAAGACATTATTGACTTTCAGATGTCTCTGGCACCAACTTTTGACATTATGAATCAAACAGAGAATTCCACAGAAGCTCTAATCAATGAACCAGCTTACAAAATTGTGGAAGATATGGAGAACATCATTGTTTCTCTGCAAGCAGCCAAAAGAACATAGAATATGTAACCGGTCTATGGGCACCATTCCTTCAATTTGCCAAAATAATATACAAAGACATCTTCACAAAACTTCAAATCTGAAGGGATGTCAGACCCTTTGACCTATGGAGGCAAAAAGGGGAAGAAGAGCAGAAAGGAAAAATAGAGGAAAGACTAGGAAATAGATAAAAGAAGAGAGTGAGCAAAAAAAGAAAAAATCGAAACAGAGTGGACAAGAAGAAGAGCGGACAGAGGAAAGAGAGGAACGAAGCGGAACAATCACTGGAGCACTCAGACAGGGGAAGTGTTCTACAGACTAGATAATTGTCACATGTAAGTGAGTATGGTTTTGTGTATAGTTTTGCCACCAATGACAAAGGGGAAGATTGTTAGCAATTTAAGATTTTCATTAGTGTAAATTCACAAACACCATGCACCGGTAAAAGGTCACCAGTCACTTGCGCTACTTAGAAGACACCGGTAGACAAGAAACAGAGTGTATGCACCGGTAGTTGAAGAAAAGGGAATATACCGGTAGACCAATCTAAGTACACAGTATCAGTCTCAGAGTGCATACAAAGTTGAACCGGGAATAAGGTTACACCGGTCTAAACTGCATAAAGATCCACATCGGATTTTGCGGAGCAGTTTGAGTTAAAACCGGATTATATGGGACATCCACTGCACAGAAGTGGAGTTAGCTTTTTAGCAGAAGTTATCTTTATTTCAACGGATGTTTTGCATGGTAAACTCCAGATCAAAACGCAAAGCTTAACTGCTAGTTGCATGATTTATGGTTAAGTTTACAGCCTGGCGGTTCTATGAGTTAAGGGTTTCATGACGATGAACTCTTGTATAAATATAGGTCATAGGACGTAAGAAAGTTGTTGTTGATTGTTGGTGATTGCATAGAGCAAAGGAGAGACATCTTCTAAGAGAAGACCTAAAGACACAGAGGTAGTAGAGATCAACAGCCAGGCAAACCGGGAAAGAGGTATGATCTAATCAGACATTTAGTGTCATAACAGATCACTGCTTTTATCAGTAGTGAAAGCAAATTGAAATCCCTTTATTAAGGTGGACCTAATCAGTTCGTTGTAAAAATCCCCTAACAGGGTAACATCTTTGTTGATGTTCAAAGTCCTATAACCAGGCAGCTCCTAACAAGGTTCAGATCTTAACAGATCTTTTGTAAAATCCCTTAACTGGGTAGCACCTTAACCAGTGCTTTGTAAGCTCCTAACAGGGCACCTTCATTTTGCAGTAGTGAAGTTGTGAGCCCTCTCTCACCGTGTTTTTTTCCTTCTAACCGAGGGTTTCCACGTATATATCTGGTGTTGATCTGTGTACTTACTTTTATGCTTGCATATGATTGATTGTTTTTAGAAGAATATTGTTCAAACAAGTATTAAAAGTAAAGAAATAGTTCTTACTGTTTCACCCCCCCCCCCCCCCCGGTCTCAGTAACCGGTCGGTACTAACAAGTATACTTTTCGAAGATAGATCTTCGATCAGGGTACCATCAGATACGTGTCCGAGAGGAGGATGTTCATAAGACAACGTTCAGATATCAGTATAGGCACTATGAGTTTCTAGTGATGCCATTTGGGCTCACTAATGCACCTGCTAGTTTTCAGCCCTGCATAAATCACATATTCAAAAAGTAATTGTGCAAGAGTGTCTTGGTATTCTTTGATGACATATTGGTCTTCAACAAGACATGGGAAGAACACTTACGACACTTGGATGAGATTCTTAGCATCATGGAGAGTCAGCCTCTGTTTGTGAAAGAATCCAAGTGTGAGTTTGGATTGACTAAGATTCTCTACTTGGGACATGTGATAGGGGTCGATGGAGTTAAGGTTCACGAGGAGAAAATACAGGCAATTCGAGACTGGCTACCATCGAAGAATGTGTCGAATTTGAGGGGTTTCCTTGGATTGTGTTCTTATTATAGGAAGTTCGTAAGATTCTCTCAGACAGCAGCTCCCCTAACCGATCTTACTCTGAAATGGGCTTTCAAGTGGACATATGAGGCAAAGGTAGTGTTTGATAGACTTAAAGACGGTCATGAGTACTTGCCCGGTTCTGTCACTAGGGGACTTCTCTTGTCCATTTGTTCTAGATTGCGATGCTTCAGGGAATGGGATTGGTGTAGTATTGATGCAGGACAAACATCCCATAGCGTTCGAGAGAAGGAAGCTCAAGGACAATGAGAGATTGTATTCCACTTATGACAAGGAGATTCTTGCCATTATGCATGCCTTGGCCAAATTCAGGCACTACTAATGGGTGGCAAGTTTACAGTCAAAACAGATCACAATAGCCTGCGCTACTTCTTGGAACAGAAAGAGTTGAATGAAAGATAGCAAAAGTGGGTCAGTAAAATTCAGGCATACAATTTTGACATTGAGTATGTCAAAGGTAAAAATAACATTGTGGCTGATGCACTTTCCAGGAGGCCCCCAATAGCAGCTTGTTGTGCTTTGTCAGAGATCTCCGCAGATTGGAAATCCCATTTGCTGGTTGAGTATTCTAAAAATACTCAAACTCGTCAGATTTTGGATGGTCAGCTTTCAGATGACAGGTACAAGGTAGTCGATGATATTATTTCTATAAGGGTAGGATCTACCTAGTCCCAGGTTCTAGGCTTAAGGCTAAGGTAATGAAGGTTGTTCATGATGAGCCCACAACAGGGCACCCGGGGTTTTTTAAAACCTACAGGCAAGTCAGAGGGAGGTTCTCATGGAAGGGCCTTAAGGATGATGTCCTTCAGTATGTCAGAAAGTGTCAGGCTTGTCAACAGAACAAGTCCGAGCATGAGTATTCGGCCGGTTTATTGCAGCCCCTTCGCATTCCAGCTCAGAGGTGGGAGGGTATTTCGATGGATTTATTACTAGTTTGCTGAGAGTGCAGGACAAGGATAGCATATTTGTGGTGGTAGACAAACTTACTAAGTTAGCTCATTTCTTCGCTATTGCAACAGATTGGTCAACTTCGCAGGTAGCTCAATTATTCTTCCGAGAGATTTTTAGGCTACATGGTCTCCCCAAGACCATTATGAGCGATAGAGACAGTAAGTTCCTCAACACCTTTTGGCAGGAGTTGTTCAGATTGGTAGGCACCGAGTTGACTCCTAGTACGAGTTACCTTCCACAGACAGATGGCCAAACAGAGATCATAAACAAATGGGTGGAAGGTTATCTCTAAAATTATGTAGCAGGATAGCAGAGGGCATGGGTTAAATGGTTGTATTTGGAGGAGTTTTTCTACAACTCCACCTATCACATGACCATCGACATGTCTCCATTTCGGGCTCTTAAAGGCAGCAAGCCACTATCACTCATAGACGTGGCTCTACAGGACAGCAGGGCACCAATGGCGAGAGACTGGCTACAGGATCATCAGGATATTCTTAGGTCGCTCAGGGAGAACACTCAGAGGGCACAGAATCATCAAAAGATGTGTTGATCAACATTGGATAGAGCGGAGCTTTGAGTCAGGGGATATGGTTTACCTTCGTCTTCAGCCATACAGATAGAGTTCGCTGAAAAAGAGTGGGTCAAAGAAGCTCAAGCCCCGATTTTATGGTCCCTATCGCATATCTAGGAGGGTTGCTGAGGTGGCTTATGAGCTCGAGCTACCGGAAAACAGCAGGATTCATAATGTATTTCACGTTTCTTGTCTCAAGAAGGCGAGTGGGCAGCAGATAGTCCCTTTAGTTGGATTACCCCTGCTTGATGAGGAAGGTAAATTGGTTTTGGTTCCAGCTGAGGTGATTGAGGTGAGAAAGGAAACTATGGAGCAGAGCTATTAGAGAGTATTTGATTCGCTGGAAAGACTTACCTATCGAGGACGCCACATGGGAGGGTGAGTCTATTCTGTAGCATCCTGCGTTGCGATTGCTTGAGGGCAAGCAATCCCGAGAAGGGAGGGTTGTAATGTCCCCTTCTCCGTGTTAGGCCATTATGGTGCTTGATTAGTCTATCTTCCCATCCAAATAGAGTACTGGACTCTTTCAGAGGATGTCAGCCAGTCACAAGCTTCAATGAGCGAATATCTTTTATTTGGATCCCTTTTCTATAGTTAAGTCACTTTATTTTATAAAATGAGGTTATAAAAGTTACTTTATGTCTTAAGTCACTTTATATTAAAAAAGTAACTTA
The DNA here is from genome assembly GCA_027943335.1 of Chamaecyparis obtusa. Taxonomy (NCBI): domain Eukaryota; kingdom Viridiplantae; phylum Streptophyta; class Pinopsida; order Cupressales; family Cupressaceae; genus Chamaecyparis; species Chamaecyparis obtusa. Next base: position 139,007 of record BSBK01003546.1, read on the forward strand.
AAGTGACTTTATATGAGCGCACTTTATCCCACATTGCTTAGTTTTTTGTGCTTTCCCTCATATCGAGGTTATAAAAGCATAAAGTACGCCTTGGGATCAAGACCATGGATTTTATAAACAAAAGAAAACAAACGGGTTGCTCACGTCACTGGATATTATTTTCTTAAGGACACAAACCCTTGAGGAAAAATTCGAGGAGTTGGATGCAATCCCAGCATCTTGACAACGGTGGAATCATTCAGATTTCATTTTCAGAGTTCAACACATTGGCAAGGAAGAAGAACTTCATTCCCAGCATCATTGTTAGATAAAGGACCAAGTGCATATGTATTTTCAGTTCGAACCAAGTTTACAATAAGGAGAAAGGCAGATAGAGGTAGCTATTGAAGTTGCTATTGGCATCTTAGAGCTGGGTGTCGGGTTTGGCTCAAGACTTCTAGGCAAGTTGCATGGTAGAGAGCTTATTGGGTGTGTAACAAGTAGCATTCATGCCTCATCCCGACTGCAAGTGAGAACGCACTCCCTGTGGTTCTGTCAAGCATCAAAGAGACCACCATTTTCACTACTCGGGTGGCATGGAGATCGGTTGCGCAAGAGTTTCCTTGACATACACGACTATTTAAAACAAGGGCATCACCGAATGTAAAGACAGTGCGGGTGACTAGTAATACAGAGAAAGTCCAGGGCGCTCGTTGTAGTGCTAAAACAATCATCTCCAGGCTTACAAGTGACGTGCTAGAGGGAGGCTTTTGGGTATGCGTAATGTTGGATGCACACAGCGTGGAGGAATGACTCAACTAGACGTAGGCCTGCAGCAGTCCATTCCCGTTATTTGCTAGCTGCAACAGCATCCATTTTTCCGCAGCCTTTCTGGAGTCATGTTAAGGTAGCTCTAAATGTTATACCTTGAATACATCTTTAGCAATACGATTTGGACTAGCTTATGGTTTGGTTGCCTATTAGATAAAATTCATCCAATATTAGAGGTGTCTTTGAAATTTAGTGTAATACATTTCTTTCTTGCACTATGATATTGAACAAGAACGATACATGTACATTGTGAAAATAAATAACCAACACAGTCCTCCAGAATTTATAAATCTTGCAATTATTTTATTTTAAATTGCCAAGATAGGATATTACAATGGGAGACATGTCTTTACAATAGCATATATATTATGATTTCCATTGTGATTTGGAAAACACAGAAAATAGATAAGTGCCATTACAAGTTACAGCAGTGATAAATATATATTGTACCTTCTCATCTATAAGCGAGATAATATACTTACTTGGACATTGCTCTCTCATATAGATCTGCATCTTCACAGTGATATTCACATTAGAGAAATAAAATTAAAATTCCTCTATCTTATATCTGATAAGAATTTAACATGGTATCAGAGCTAGCGTGAGTAAGATCCGATCAGATTTCAAAGAAGAAACAATCTAACTGCCATTAAAATTTTCTAAAATTCTATTCAACAAAATGTTGAATGGTGTTAGACCTAAGGATCGACTTGAAGGAGCTGCAAATTTTGTAGCTTGGAAATTCAGGAAAATGAGAAACCGACGAGGAAAATAAGAAACCGACGAGGAAAATAAGAAACCGATGAGGAAAATGAGAAACTCCAATGGACAAGGAACAATAGAAAAGCTATGAAATTGTTGGTGGATGGAGTAAAGGATCATATAATCCCCATTATCTCAAAATTAGAAACAACATATCTAATATTCACGACCCTAGAGAACATGTTTGAGATAAATAACACTGGCAGGGCTCTTGCTCTAAAACAGCAACTCCACCATGTCAAGATGAATCGGGGAGAGACTATCACCTCGTACTTCATGAGGATAACAAAGTTAACGAGCCAGCTATCCACATTTGGTCACACATTTGATAGAAAAGAGTTGACTATGCTAGCTCTCAACGGACATCCTACTTCTTGGGAATCGTTTATTTAAGGGATAAATGCACGACCAAAACTTCCCAAATTTGATTGTTTGAAGAATGATTGCATTCAGAAGAGTCAACGTTAATCACTAGAGGAATTGGGTTGAACTCTACAAATGAAGACATTTAAGTCCTAAACTCTTAGTCTCACAAAAGAGGGAAGAAAAATAACTCCAAGAAGAAGGCAAGGACTCAAATGGAAAGCATTCATTCAAAAGAAGGGACCTATCTAAAGTACAATGCTTTAGATGCGATAAATATGGTCATCTCACTATGAAATGTTTGTACAGGCCTAAACCACAAGCCTCAATCACTAAAGTTAGTAAGGCAAGCATGGATTTTGAAAGACTTGTATTTTACTCAGCTCTATCCAGTCAAGTATCTACCAGTCTTAATACATGGGTAATAGATAGTGGGGCATCTCGACATATAACAAGATTCAGAGAGCACCTCGACACCTTCGTAGAAAACTCAAATGAGGAAGTCACAATTGGAGATGATTCCAACTACCTTGTGAAAGGAATTGAAACATGCACCATTCAACTAAAGTCGGGCATCTCTCTTCAACTAACTAGGGTTCTAATTGTGCTAGACATCAAACGTAATTCGGTTTACATTTTAGCACTTGATGACAAGGGATATCAAATCACCTTCATGGATGGAAAAGTCCTATGTAATGACCCTTACTATAAAGGCCACTAAAAACCCCCAAATCTGAACTCTGGCAATTCGTCAAACAATTGGTATGCACTGAATGGTTTTGCTTGCAATGATGAGTTTCAATGTGTTTATTGTTTGGGCATCCAATTGCAATTGAGATAACAATACCAGTATAGGAATGTAATACAATTAAACAACAATGCAAAGATCTCAAACTAGAGTATCAAGAAACCTTCTAATTCTGATTACAATTCTCAGAAGATATGACTGTGACATGTAATAATCAGATTACCATACAATGACCTTTTACCATGCTATAACAATGTAAACAGTGCCCTTGCTATGCATACCAATCCAATACAATGATATATGGTAATGACTGAAAATAATGGACTGATTATATGACTGTTGCAGCTACTGAGATATGGCAACAATTGTATGAACAGTCACACATGAACAAACCCTTGCAATGCACTATCTCAACCTAACTACAATATAGCAATGTCTGATTACCAATTGACTGTTTTCAGATTATGAATGACTGTGACAATATTCAGACTTCAAGATAATGAACTATCAGCGAGGTCACTTGCATTGTGATCAATACTAAACTGATTACAAAGTGTAGCAATGACTGGTTATAACGGACTGTTTTTTCGGATTTGCTTTTTCGGACTGCTTTTTCGAATCTGCTAAAAACGGCCTCCTATAATTTCGGACATCAAATTCTCAATGAAGTACCAATGAGATGGCTGAGTACCAACTCCAAATTTGCAACCCTTCAGTAGATATTTCACTACCTCAGTTATGCCAATCCAAGGGAGTGATTCGTTCCCAAAGATCGAATAGAATTTGCAGACCAAAGACTACAAATTGCTTCACAATGAAGAAGTAGAAGAAAATCCAAATCCAAGCATGTAGAAATGAAGCCCCAAGCCCTCTATTTATTCTTTTCCTTGAGAAGTTGCTAGAACTTCTAGAAACATCCAATTTTAATGTACTTTATAATAAAATAACATTATAATAATAAAGTACATTTCTCAACTCAAAATTATAACAATGTAAGCCCAAATGTCTCATAACTGAACGTAGGCTCTACTACAACTGGATGTAGGCTCAAACTGGATGTAGGCTCCACTACAACTGCATATAGGCCCAAACTGGATGTAGGCTCTACCGAATGTAGGCTCTATCAGCAATATGCAATCAAATGATCAACATAATGACCCTCTCTCCAAACCATTTGCCTACGAGAGTCGATGATAGGCAAATCCGTCATGCCAAACGATGTTAGCTAAAATGGGGACATGACAATCCGCCCTTCCTGAAATTGCTTGTCCCCAAGCAATGGCTAAACAAATAATCAATCAATCCACCTGGATCCCAAATGTAGTCATGATCTAAACTGTTGTCAATCAACGCAAGCTCCTGCAATATTCTCTGAAATATAATCAAGAGGAATCCATAATCAAACTGGCAAATACAACTCAACCAAACTCCAACATCACAACTGCCAGTGTCAGGAACCCACGAGAAACAAACTCTCAAAATATCAGAACCCAAGTAGAGATGACAACTCAAACTGCCAACATAGTAAATATCACCAACACATCCCACTGGCCTATGTAGAGCACACAATCCAACTCTGCAACAACAGTGGACACTCTCGAATAAAACTGCACCAAGTACGGAGAATCCACACACTGTACAACTCCTGAAGTGAAAACAACTCTGCAAATCACCGACCACTGTCTCATAACCATAACTCCCATGTACCGCTGATGGCGAATAATCATCACATGATAGATAGCAAGAACTAGAACCCAAACCAAATCTGACGGCCATCAACTCCTCAACACCATGCACAGGTAATACAACCCACTGCGGCTGATCACCAGCTAAGTCAAGAGATGACATAGCCAAAGGAGTAGAATCAATAACAACAACCGCTGAGGTATCACTCCCAAACTCCTGCTCTAAGTCATCCACTATCAAGATGTCAACCGCAGAACCTATCGCCATGTCATGCCCATCACAACACTCATTCTGAGGCATCAAACCATCCCATAACTGATGACAAGCACTAGGAACCAAAGTACATCTACGTATCATCATCTCATCATCATGGTCATCAAAGGTAAACTGATGAGCATACCTCATACTGTAATGTCGATAGAATGCGCCAATCTCAGTCAGTGGCTCAGACTGCAATCCAGATGAAACTAATTGCAATTGATCACTAACCAAGCTGGAACTAACTACTACCTCCGAAGACACCGCCAAGGGAGTAGTATCACTAGCAGGAACCATGCCAACTACTGGCTTATCAACATCAAACATGATCTCTAGTACAACATCACTAGTCTCCATGCCATCAGTAGTAGAGACCACCACCAAGTCAAACATACCACAATGCTCAGCTGCAACACCCAACTCAACTGAACCTGCCTCCAGTGGAAACGAACCAAACATGCCAATACTAGTATCGAGGACAGATATATCCTCATCTCCATTGCCTCTATCAACCTCGACCATGGACATCCTCGGATCACCAGACACCACGGTCTGTGACTGTACAGTATCTGGTAAAGACTGAAGTCGCTCTAACTCCATGGTCACCTCAGCCAAATGAAACTGTGACTCCTCGAAAGCCAACTCTGTACTCTCAAGAACCTCAGAAGTCACCTCGAGCTGCTGAGTAAGCTCACTCACCTCCTCTTCCTTGACCAATAATGCATCGTATGTTGTACTGCCCCACTCTATAAGATGCTCTCTGTCGGCTACCAACTGCATATAATTCTGCTTCAAAACCCGCATAGCCTCTTACAAAGAGTGGATCTCTGTCAAGGAAAGGTAACTGCCTCCCTGATCATCACTAGTAGGAGAACCCCATCCATAAACTGCTAACAACTGACGAACAGCATCGAAATGCTCGCGAGCGGCAGAAATGTTTCGCTCACTAACTCTCAGCTGACTAGACACATGATGGCGTTGGCTAGACTGTCTCCTACAATCCTCCTCTAATGCACTGTCCAAAAGAGTAGACTCAAAATCACTGATCTCTGCAGTACTACCATCCATACTCTGCAAGTCAACTCCAAAGCTCACATCATCATATGGAGTATCAAAAACTGTAGCATCACTGTACTCCGCAGTAACAAAAGAATCTGCCGACGAAGATAAGTCCTCAGAACTATCCACAGCATACTCCTGGATGTCATCAATACCCATATGATCCTGGGACTCATCTGTAAATACTAACACCTCAGATGTACCAGAATCATCACAAACCCACTGCACCCTGAGTGGTCGAGTGGAAATGTACACAACTCCTAACATCGGTGTATAGAAACTAATATCAACATCTGACAAGCTGCGGGCACAAGAAAGGACAACACCATGCAATCTGCTAATCAAATCCATGATAGCACTCAAACAACTACTGCAACAAATAGGTGATAAAGATCTCCAATCAACACAATCCCAAACACCAATATAACGATCCCGAATCCACATCCATAAACTAGAATTAGCTGGTAACTCAAGCAAACACCTCACTTGAGTAATATGACTAATACCAACTAACTCCACATATATGTCTGATACTGTACTCATTACAATCTCTGAATCCAGAATGTGAAGGCTAGACATACTCATATCATCATCAACATGGGACCTGACTGTAAAAGAAAGCAGAGTCCCTGCCACACGTGCTAACTCCTGAACTGAACTCGCTTCAAGACAAAGCTCATCCACATACCTGTCTGATACTGACCCTGAATCCTGGATGTGAATGAAAAGTGTACTCTCACAACTATCAGCAACCACATGTGATCCGCATGTCGCAGAAAGCTGAGTATCACGTGTGTAAGATGGATCTGAACTCAACTCTACGCCATACCCATCCACATGTCTCTCTGCGGCACTATTCCAATCAACTGTACTATCCTCGATCACTGTAACATCATCAGGATCAACCGTACCACAATCACTATCAGTGTCAATAACACAATCTGGTGTGCCTGTGATGTCTCCCTGTATCAAATCAGCATGTTTCTTCGAGTCCTGTAATGCCAATGGAGTACTCAACAAAGAGGCTCGAGTGTCCTCGAACTCTCGAGAAAGTCTGCCAACTTCCTCCTCCTTCCTCCTCAAGGCATCTAAATGGTCTCTGGCAAGGCTAAGAAGATGGTCACGATCTGAAAGATGTAAATAACTCATCTTCATCGTTCCCATTCCTTCCCTAATTGCCTGTAAATCAATACAAGAGGTCTGGACCTGTACTCCCTTATGTCTACTCTGTGACTGAATCATCCGGATATGATCCTCCATCATTTTCCAAATCCTGTCATGATGAGATAATGAAGTCACAATCCCATCCTCACTTACCCTAAGCTGACTGGACAAAACATGTGAAGTGCTATGTGCCTCAACCTCATGTGACGAAACATCTAACTGTGCCTGGTACTCTCTCTCAGCAAAGTCATGAATGCCCAATGTCTGCTCATCTCTACCAGGTATCTCACCATCATGCACAACAGCATCTTCATAATCATCATCTAAACCCACTATGCTATAGTCACTGCCTGTCGTAAACAAACCAATCTGAGCACCTGTGACATCATCCTCAAGCAACCTGTATACAACTGTCTCAACTTGAGTACCAAGTTGACAGTTACTATCAACCTGCATAGTGTCCTTCACCACTTCCTCCTGTGGCTCAGTAGAAACTGAAACATCTGTCGGAATGCTAACTTGTTTCTCAAAATCCTCATGAAGGTTTCTGGTAACTGTGTCTGCCGATCTCATGTTATCTCTCCTGCGAGAAGATCTGCCAAATAAAAATCTAGTCAACTTATCCACCTTGGCTGGGCCGGATAGCATATCATTCATCCAACGATTTCTTTTTATCACAGACTCATTCAACTCATCAATTTCTTTCTTGATCTCAACCCAACTGTCTGAATGATTATTTTTTTTGCTGCTTTGTGGTTCCTCTTCAGAAAGGTAGGCATTGTAGGACGGTTAACTGACCATGAAGTGTACCTCTTCCTTTCCATTCTGCAATCAATCGAGTGCTGGTCACTCATACAATTCTGTTCTTCCCCAACAGGATGGCAGGAAACCGCTCTGATACCACTGTAATGACCCTTACTATAAAGGCCACTAAAAACCCCCAAATCTGAACTCTGGCAATTCGTCAAACAATTGGTATGCACTGAATGGTTTTGCTTGCAATGATGAGTTTCAATGTGTTTATTGTTTGGGCATCCAATTGCAATTGAGATAACAATACCAATATAGGAATGTAATACAATTAAACAACAATGCAAAGATCTCAAACTAGAGTATCAAGAAACCTTCTAATTCTGATTACAATTCTCAGAAGATATGACTGTGACATGTAATAATCAGATTACCATGCAATGACCTTTTACCATGCTATAACAATGTAAACAGTGCCCTTGCTATGCATACCAATCCAATACAATGATATATGGTAATGACTGAAAATAATGGACTGATTATATGACTGTTGCAGCTACTGAGATATGGCAACAATTGTATGAACAGTCACACATGAACAAACCCTTGCAATGCACTATCTCAACCTAACTACAATATAGCAATGTCTGATTACCAATTGACTGTTTTCAGATTATGAATGACTGTGACAATATTCAAACTTCAAGATAATGAACTATCAGCGAGGTCACTTTCATTGTGATCAATACTAAACTGATTACAAAGTGTAGCAATGACTGGTTATAACGGACTGTTTTTTCGGATTTGCTTTTTCGGACTGCTTTTTCGAATCTGCTTAAAACGGCCTCCTATAATTTCGGACATCAAATTCTCAATGAAGTACCAATTAGATGGCTGAGTACCAACTCCAAATTTGCAACCCTTCAGTAGATATTTCACTACCTCAATTATGCCAATCCAAGGGAGTGATTCGTTCCCAAAGATCAAATAGAATTTGCAGACCAAAGACTACAAATTGCTTCACAATGAAGAAGTAGAAGAAAATCTAAATCCAAGCATGTAGAAATGAAGCCCCAAGCCCTCTATTTATTCTTTTCCTTGAGAAGTTGCTAGAACTTCTAGAAACATCCAATTTTAATGTACTTTATAATAAAATAACATTATAATAATAAAGTACATTTCTCAACTCAAAATTATAACAATGTAGGCCCAAATGTCTCATAACTGAACGTAGGCTCAAGAATGAACGTAGGCTCTACTACAACTGGATGTAGGCTCAAATTGGATGTAGGCTCACTCTGGATGTAGGCTCCACTACAACTGCATGTAGGCCCAAACTGGATGTAGGCTCTACCGAATGTAGGCTCTGTCAGCAATATGCAATCAAATGATCAACATAATGACCCTCTCTCCAAACCATTTGCCTACGAGAGTCGATGATAGGCAAATCCGTCATGCCAAACGATGTCAGCCAAAATGGGGACATGACATCCTAGCTTGACCTAAGAATTCAAACATCAAGAAGGCACAAACCATCGGAATCCAATATGGATGTCTATACAAGCTTTGCACTTCTCCTTCACAAGCATTAATCCATGAATCTTCTAACACTTGTGAATTATGGCATAGAAGATTAAGACATCTCCATTTTCATGCTCTACCCTAAATAGAGAAAATGGTGACAAGAATACCTAAGCTGAGTCAAGAAAATGAAGGAATCTGCAAAGGGTGTGCCTTGGGAAAGAACACTAAAGGTACATTTCATAATAGCGAGTAGATCTAACAATGTATTAGAAATTGTTCATTCTGATTTATGTGGACCTATGTCAGTACCCTCGTTAGGAGGATTTTTGTATTATGTTATTTTTGTAGATGACTATTCTAGGAAGACTTGGATATATTTTTTAAAGTGTAAAGAGTCAGATGAAGTCCTTAAAAGGTTTAAGGAATTCAAGCCTCTAGTAGAAAATATATATGGTAAAAATATCAAAACCTTAAGATCAGATAATGGGGGGGAATACATATCTGATAACTTAAAGAAATTCCGTAACAATGTTGGGATTAAGAGGGAGTTAACTGTTCCATACAACCCTCAACAAAACCGGCTAGTAGAAAGGAAAAATAGGACTATAGTAGAAGCAGCCAAAGCCATGATACTAGACCAGATATTTGTTATGTTGTAAATGCACTAAGTCAGTTCATGTGTGAACCAAAACAATTACATTTAGTTATAGCAAAACACATTTTGAGATATTTTCGCGGAACAATTGGATATGGCTTAAGGTATAAGGATGTAGATCTAAACTTACATGGATATATTGACTCAAATTGGATTGGAAGTGTAGTGGATCGTAAGAGCACTGTTAGCAAATTTAAGTTGTCATTAGTGAAGTTAGATGCAAACACCATTCCCACCGGTATAGGTACACCGGAAGATCACTTATATTACTTTATAGGCACCGGTAGACTATAATAGAGTATTCACCGGCAGAATAAAAAGAGGAGATGCACCGGTAGACCAAACAGAGTACTTAGTACCGGTCTTATATTGTATACAGGGATGGACCGGGTATAAGATTGATATCGGTCAACAGCATGTCAACCCGCACCGGTGAATGCGGAGCTATTTAAGTTAAAACCGGAATATACGGAGCATCCACCATTTAGAACTGAAGTTAGCTTTTTAACAGGAATTAGTTTTATTTCTACGCGGATGTTTCAAGGTAAACTCAAGATCAGAATGCAAAGCGTTTTCTTTGTTGCATGATTTATGGATGAGTTTACAGCCTGGCGGTTCTATGAGTTAGGGTTTCATTAAGATGAACCTTACATAAATACAGGTCATAGGACGCAAGAAAGGTGTTGTTGAATATACAGAGCAGAAGAGAGATATCTTCTGAGAGATGAGCTACAGTCACAAAGGTGAAAGGCAGAAAGATTCAACAGCCAGGCAGAACTAGGAAAGATCAACAAGTATGATCTAATCAGACAGAGAGTGTCAAGTTAAGATCATTGCTTTTGTATTGTGAAAGCATATTGAAATCCCTCTATCAAGGTGAACCCTAATAGGTTCTTTGTAAAAATCCTTTAATCGGGTAACATCTTTGTTGATGTTGAAAGTCCTCTAACAAAGCGGCTCATAATAGAGTTAAGATCTTAACTGATCTTCTACCAAATCCCTTAACCGGGTAGCACTCTTGCAAGTGCTTCGTAAGCTCCTAAAAGGGTGTCTTTATTACTACAGTAGTGAAGTTGTGAGCTTTGTCTTACTGTGGTTTTTTCCTTCTAACCGAGGGTTTGCACATTTACATGATGTGTTGATCTGAGTATTTCTATTTTTGCTTGTGGATGATTATTTACATTCTGTTTATCTTACAAGAATCTTTATACAAGTTTTAAATTGCAATAGAAATAGTATTTACTGATTCACCCCCCCCTCAATAATCGGTTAGGAATAACAATTGGTATCAGAGCTTAGTTCTCTTAGATATAAAGCTTAACCGCTTGAGAAAAAGATCATGGAGGGTTACAGGTATCAAAAGCAGCTTGAGGAAGTGAATGACATCATTGCCCCTCTAGAGAATAGGCTGAGAAGATCCCTCGCTAAAAGAAAGGAGTTGGCTCTACAGTTGAGTAAGAGCAATGAAACAATTGATGAACTCTCTAGACAGAGTGGATCAGATGAAGCTAAGGAGGTAATCTCTGAGCTCATGGAGAGGAACCAGATCTTAACCAATCAAATCTCCAACCTAAAGAGGGAGCAAGAAGATAATGCCCTAAGAATGACTAAACTGATTGAGAAAAAGAGGAAAGTTGAAGATGAAAGAAACACTACAATTAAGTCACTAACAGCCTCTGAGAGAGCAAGGAACCTAGCAGAGGAAGTTGTAAGGGAAAATGATCTTGTCGTTTTGCAATTTCAAAAAGACATGCAAATAGTCACTCAAGAAAACGCCAACATGCAAAAGAGGTGGCATGATAGAGATGATGCATGCAAGAGGCTGGCAATTGAAATGTATCAACTGAAGGAACAAATGAAAGAACTTGAAGAAAGCAATGAAACCCTAAGAAGATACAACAAAAGCTCTGTCAAGCTTGATGAGCAACTCAAAGCTCAAAAAAAGCACAAAGATCCCACCGGACTTGGGTTCACCGGTCAAGACACCAAGGAGATTGGGAGTCATTGGGAGCCTACAAAAGCAAGAAGGAAAAGAAGAAACCGGGAGAACAGAAGGGTAAAAAGACCTTCAACATTTCTTGCAAACACTGTGAGAAACCGGACCAAAAAACAAGCAACTGCAAAAATGCACCGGTAAAGCCAACTAACAGTTACTACAAAAAATGTTGCAAGTATGGCCACAAGACCAATGAATGCCAGTCGAACCCCACAAGTATGTCCATTGGAAGCAAGGGAAGCTTCAAGGGCTATTGCTATGCATGCAACAAGTTTGGACACAAAGATGATGAATGCAGATCCAAAAACTATGGCATTCAGACCCACCAAGACCAGTATTCCCCAAAGGAAACAAGAACCGAAGCACAACCAACTATGCTAACTGTGGTATGCATAGTCATAATGACTCTTGGTGTAAATCACCTAACAATAGAAGGGTTAATCCATTGAAGGCAACCGGGATAGTCTGTTACACCTGCAACAAAGTTGGACACCTAGCTAAAGACTGTAGGAACCGGTCAATGAATAAAAGGAAAGGATCGGTAAAACGGGTGGTGAAGACCTCGTCTCCCAATGAAAAGAACATCAAAGGAAAGGAGACCAAGAAAGATGTAAAGCAGATTTGGTTCAAAAAGGAATCAAAGAGCTCCGCTGAGGAGAAGGTAGAGGGAAGATCATCTACTGATGGTGATATCTCTTCAGCCAACTAAGCCTACAGGGCTTAGAGGGAACCGGTAGTCCATCTACTGTTCTCGGTAGAACTGATGGGTATTAAACTCACTCAATCTGCATGAAAGACCGAACAAGTAAGCTCAACCGAAAAAGCCTGAATACCAGTTGGCGAAAAAGGAAAGAAAGGTTAGGTAAGGCAATTAATGTTGTAGCCGTTAAACAATAGTTAACGTTTGGTAATTACCGTTATGCTCTAACTCTATATAAAGAAAGGAGGATTACTCATTTACTTTTACTTTGCGATTTTGTGATTAACAAATTCTTGTGCTTGAGTAATCTTCTCATGCTTTGATCATCGTGAGATATTGTCTGTAAGACCGATCAAGATACTTTCTGCATTACCGGTTGATAACAATGGCATCTTCATCATTTGTCGCCAAGCTGATTCAAGGAAACCAAATTGATAGACCTGTCTATGATATCATGGCGGTCCAGAACAGGGCGAACGACATGACTGGTGCACTATCAAGAGTACCTGATGGTGTTCTCATGACGGAAGACGTGACCGCTTTCATTGACGCCAAGCAGGAAGAACTGGGAGAGACCTTCATTCAGAGCGAGTACCTCTCGCTATGTGAGGACGGAATGCTTCCAGACAAATACGCAAAGTTGGTGTCGTCTGGGCTAATCAACGGAGTTTGCTACCCGACCATCTTCCGACCTAACTGGATTCGACTGGTACTCAGTCGTCTTCATGAACCGAGATTTTGGTTCACAAAAGGAGCATGCAATGAAATCACAAAGGAAGACCTACATAGAGTGACCAGGTACAGTCAAGAAGGGGAAGCACTAACCCTAAGAACTATCTCCAATGCTGTCGTTGCTAAGCTGACAAAGTCAAATCTGATGGTCGACTTATGACCGTGAACGACATCAAAGACGGAGTTTGGTTTGCATCCACTGTGATAGGTTACAAAATCTATCAGTCCGGCAACCTAAACAACATACCGGGAGGAACCATTCATGCCGCTCACTGGATAATGCATGAAAACGCCAAGTACGATCTCTGCGGAATGCTTCGAGGACAGATATTTGAAAATATGAAGAAGCTCAACATTGTAAAGAAGAAATCCATTAAGTACGGGACCCTACTAGTATGCCTTTACTTCTACTATGCAAATTTCTTCCTGGGAATTGGAAAGGTGACATGGAGAACCGATCGACCGGTTATGCACCAGATAAGCGAAATGGCCAACCAACTGGGAAACCAGTTCGCTAAAGTTATGACCGAATACTTTGAGGCATTCCAACTGAGAATGCACGCTAGGGAGTGGGTGTCGTCAACTATTGTTGACTCATATAAAGATGTATGTTTTTTGGTTTCCATCGATCACTGCATTATTCAAGCAGTGGAACCAAGAATGGGGTATGCTCCTAAACTGGGTTACGAGATCACCACCAAGATAGCCAAGGCATATGTTGACGCCTTGACAGAAGCTAACCTAGATCTCACTACCCACCGGTTTGGTACATTCGAAGAGATTCAAGAGAATCCGAAGAAAAGGGCACCAATCAAGAATGTCCACTAAAAGGACCCCCACACCAAAGAAGAAACCAGTGACAAAACAACCCAAGGCTCAAAGGAAGAGAGCTAAACCCATACCCAGCACTCAAGGAGAAGAACAAGAAGAAACAGAAACTGAAGAAACAGTTCCTCTAGTCAGAAAGAGTGACATCTAGTAAATCGGTGGAGGATCCACCAAGAAGGAGAAAGCCCACAATTAATGAATTTGTGGCAGGATTGAAAGAATCTGGTGGAATGGGTGCTGTCAACAGAAGATATCAATTGGCCAATGAAGAAGATAGGAGAAAAATAGAGGAAGCAGTAGTTCACTGTATCTATAAATTCAACCTCTTTCCTACTGAACTTCATAAGGTTGTACCTGATGATCTCCAAGAAATTCTTGAAGCTAGATGGAAAGCTTCAATGGACAAAGAGGAGTTGAGGATTCGAGCTCTGCTTGAGGTCCAGAACCATCTTACTCTAGAAGAGGCCACTCACCAAGCCGAACTGCATCAGCAAAATTTCCTGACAAAGAAGAGGATCGGTCTAATGCTTATTGGAGAAGTTGAGAAGGTTCATGAGGAAGGAGTGGCAATATGGACCAAACTTCTTTAAACCCAAAAGCACGCAAAAGAAGCACGCCAAAGGACCACTGTACCATCGGTCCCTAATACTGGAAAAGGAAAAGGGATTCTACGAGCAGAAGCACCAGTTAAAGAGAAGATTCCTACTGGACTGATCATCATTGACACCATTGATGATAAAGGTAGTGATCCAGCTCGCCCAACCGTTCTTGTCTCTCTGGAGAAAGGTAAGACTCGCACCATGACTCTCAATGATATAGTTGATGAGGTGATGGATTTTGGAGAGGTAGACAATGCCGCTAGATGGTATAGTGTGCTAGGAGAAGAAGATAAACAGGCAATAATAGTAGCTCTAGTGGAAACTTTTATGGATTACCACAGAACTCAAAGGGACTATAGGTCCAAGTGAACCGGTCTAGGCACCAACACTAGAATCAACAAGGAGACACTGTCAAAAGTAAGACCTAGTCTCAGTGAAGAGAGAATCAAGCTTCTACTAGGGGAAGCATCAATGAACTTGGATACCAAGTATAGAGTTGCCAAGATACTCAATGGGTATGAAAACGAAGTCTATAAAGAGACTCTAGATTTCTGGCAGCAGTATGATTTCAGTGCACTTGAGGGATCAGATCCACAGGATCAACCTGAACCAGCACAAGAACCACCGGTTCAATTCTCTTCTCATGAAGAACCTACAACCGGTGAGGAGAATATTCATACAAAACAGTTCACATCTGGTGAACAGATAAATCTGGGAGTCATCAATCAAGATGACCACCGACAACACTACAGGTGTTGAAGAAGAAATTGTTGTGGGTGATCTGCATACAGCTGAAGAGCAGCACAAGGAAGAAGACCCACCGAAAGAGCAATTTCCACAAGAAGAGGATGCTCAACCAGAAGTTGAAGTTCAACTGGAAGTGGAAGCACAGAATGAGGAAGAAGTACCAGCAGCAAAATTCCTACCAGAAGAGGAGGCACAACCAGAAAATGTGGCATTACCGAAAGAGTTAGCCCAACCGGAGGATGATGAAAACAAAGAACAACAGAATGAACAGGAACAAGAGTTACCTGTACACATTGAGAAACTACTAGTACAGAAGCCTACACACAAGGATTAGGTAGATGTTCCAAGCTCTTCCTTGTCCAAGAGGAAGCTATCTTTTGCAGTTGACAAAGAAGCAAAAAGGAGCAAGGCTACCGAGACTGTGGTTGACATCAGCAAAATGTCAACAAGGCAGCTAAAAGAGCTGACTAAGCCGAAACAGGACATGGTCCTAACCAGTGTCAAGAACATCCTAAGCAATTTTGTACCGGATGCTGACATTGATGAAGATGAACCTATAATAGATCAATTGGAGATATTAGCACAAGCAATTGGAGAAGATCCAACAGATCCAGAGACAGTGGCAATTGATCATTATTAGAAGAGGATAGAAATTCTCCACAACAGGTTGAGGAAATAAAGGTCACAGTATCTACCAATCTAAGGGTACTTCAACAATAGATTCAAGTTGCAAGAAGTCCGATGTCTAGAACTTCAAATTTTGATACTTTTATGCAAGATCTCACTGAGAAGTCAACAAAGACTTCAAAAGACATAAGAGTTATGCCTTCCCAATTTGACATAAAGAACAAGTCTACAACAGACTTCAGCAGGGAAATGACAAGCCTAGCTCTCATTCTGAGAAAGGCATCTGAAGAGAAGACCAAAAGAATCCAAGATATTATTGGATTTCAATTATTTATGGCTCCCACATTTGATTTAATGCAACAAACTACCACAGATGCTGAGAATCTGATTGGAGAACTGGACTACAAGACTGTGGAGGACATGGAGAACATTATTGTCTCTCTCAAAGCAACACAGAAAAACATTGAATATGTAACCGGTCAATGGAACCCATTTCTTCACTCAGCAAAGACAATATACAAGGATATCTTCACAAAGCTTCAAATGTAAAATCATAAGTGAAGCATAACCCTTCATCTTATGGAGGCAAAAAGGGGAAGAAGAAGATATTGATTGGAGAAGCGAAGACAAGAGAAGAAGACTTCAGACAAGGGTCAGGAGGTCAGAGATCAGAACAGAAGAGCTAAAGCATTTGAACAGGGAAGTATGCAACCAGAGGAGCAGGCAATACACAATTAGGGGAAGTCTAAAGGAAAGAGAAGTCTACAGGACAAGGTATTTGTTGTGACGAGTAAGTGAATAATGGTTTTTCTACCAATGACAAAGGGGAAGATTGTTAGCAAATTTAAGTTGTCATTAGTGAAGTTAGATGCAAACACCATTCCCACCGGTATAGATACACTGGAAGATCACTTATATTACTTTATAGGCACCGGTAGACTGTAATAGAGTGTATGCACCAGCAGACTAAAGAGAGGAGATGCACCGGTAGACCAAACAGAGTACTTAGTACCCGTCTTATATTGCATACAGGGATGGACCGGGTATAAGATTGATACCGGTCAACAACATGTCAACCCGCATCGGTGAATGCAGAGCTGTTTAAGTTAAAACCGGAATATGCGGAGCATCCACCATTTAGAACTGAAGTTAGCTTTTTAACAGGAGTTAGTTTTATTTCTACACGGATGTTTCAAGGTAAACTAAAGATCAAAACGCAAAAATTTTTCTTTGTTGCGTGATTTATGGACGAGTTTACAGCCTGGCGGTTCTATGAGTTAGGGTTTCATTAAGATGAACTCTA
The DNA here is from genome assembly GCA_027943335.1 of Chamaecyparis obtusa. Classification (NCBI taxonomy): domain Eukaryota; kingdom Viridiplantae; phylum Streptophyta; class Pinopsida; order Cupressales; family Cupressaceae; genus Chamaecyparis; species Chamaecyparis obtusa. The sequence continues at coordinate 156,318 of BSBK01003546.1, forward strand.
CATAAATACAGGTCATAGGACGCAAGAAAGGTGTTGTTGAATATACAGAGTAGAAGAGAGATATCTTCTAAGAGAAGAGCTACAGTCACAGAGGTGAAAAGCAGAAAGATTCAACAGCCAAGCAAAACCGGGAAAGATCAACAAGTATGATCTAATCAGACAGAGAGTGTCAAGTTAAGATCATTGCTTTTGTATTGTGAAAGCATATTGAAATCCCTCTATCAGGGTGAACCCTAATAGGTTCTTTGTAAAAATCCTTTAACCGGGTCACATCTTTGTCCTTACAAAAGCATATATATTATGATTTCCATTGTGATTTCCAACATTAACTTTCTCATTCCCAACACCTTGCACTCCTTCAAAATGACTGTTCTAAAATCTAATCTATTGTCCCAAACACAATTGCAAGCTGAATATAATCAATAACAATAATTTGGTGCCTATAAATCCAACAAACACCGAAACTAGTTGGCCAAACCTATCATTGCCTCCATCTGTGGCACAAAATTAACCTTGACGATGAGCTGATTGGAATGAAATTATTCAAATCTGCAGTTGACCAAGTCTGAATTTTCAAAATACAACATTTGTAAAGAAAAACAATCACCGCAACACTGAATAATCTTTGGCTAAAATGAAATTACTGATCACGCCCTCAGCTAGAAGTGTCTTCCACAAAAATCACCAACTCAAAAGGAAACCAAATTTTACTCATAATCTCTCTCCAATCCACCTTAAGAAACTCAAATGGACTCATGTACAGGCTCAATATAGAGGTAACAATGGCATTATACAACATTTTAAGTCCACATCTTCCTATGGGATGCTACTTCCACCATCACTAGGAACCAAAAACCCATTAAAATGGTCTTTTGCATTGATACTAGCACAAAGTGACTGCATGTCACTGCTGCGATACTTTAATTTTCATGTTCACCTACCAATAATGCATTGGATGATGCCTATAGATTCAACATCAATGGTACCCACCCCATCAAACTATAGACCACAATAGTACTCCCTCCTTTTTTGTCAACTCACAAGGTCAACAGTCAACCCATGGTGATCCAATCCAATATAGTCCATTGCAAGAAGTAAACCATCAACGATCTTGGTTGACCCAATAGACAATTATGTTGGATTCACCTCATAGTCAAACACCACACCTGGATCCCACATCTCACTTGTATCATCAAGAACAAGAGTCAACTCATCATCCAAGTCAAATAGTGGATTCTCCATAGTCAAATCAGCACTCATCACAAAAAGTGGGGTGTGAACAAAATGGAAAGTATTCCCACTTTCTAACTTAGACCAGCCATCCTCTTGTCCCATCCCTAAACATGTCAAAGTAGGACTTTGCTCTGAGTCAAAGTCTTGAGTTTGGTCAAGCTCTTCAATCAAGCAACTATTGCCAGTTGCAAGTTTTTCGTAAAAAAACCACCTGCACACAGATTCTAAGGATCAATGAGGGTTTGACATGTGCCATATCTTGACTTAGCATGGGTTGACCACCTTTACACTACTTGAATGCTATAAATAAGGATCTTGAGCTCTTTTGGAAAAAAATTGAAAGACTTCTTTTGCCAAAATAAATTAGAGGGAAGTCAACAAGTGTTTTCAAGGTGAATGCTAAGAAAGTTGCCTAATAACACGAGATTGTAAGGCTTATGCCAAAGCATGTATGAAGCCATATATGTATGCTGAAAATATGATATTATTCGGTTCATTGTACTTTCACCGCAATGTTTAGTTGCAAGCTAATAAAGACATTCAGATTTGTTGTTTCTAAGTTTCATTTTTGTTGTTTGGTTCACTAGTTTGTCAATCCCGTCAGTCTTGACCTACACCGCAGAGGTATATCTTTATTGGGTGCATTTGTGATCTAAACTATATATCAGCATTGATCAACAAGTTAATGTTCTCTAATGATGATTTGTGATGCATTTCATATTATTTTGTAACATCCTACATGATAGCACCACTAGTGGTTCCATCTTGTTCTTTATTGTATGTGCTTACCTCGCTAAATAAGTGGAAGAAGCTATGATGTGTAATTGCATTTCACTGAACGGGTGACAAATGAATGTGTTGTGTCATACAATTGTGCACTCTGCTAAATAAACAAGAAGTTTCTATGCTCATTGTAACTACACACTCCGTTGAATAAGCAATTAAGTTCTTGCATGGCACACTCTATTGAAGAAATGAAGTTTTGGTCATCTGTACCACCTATTATGTTTTCTTTCAATATTATTTCTTTTAGATAATTGGTCTGATCATATACACTATATATGCTCTCGTCTTTTTGCCCATATCAAGAACTAGGTGATCAAAAAGTGACAAGGACATTGCATTGCAATTTAATTTGAGTTGTAAAATTTTTTAAAATAAAGATAAAATTGGGGTGCTTGATACAAATTTATGATCCTAATTGTTCCTAAATTCATGTGAAGGCTTCAAACCCTCACATCTATTCTATTTTTCTTTCCTATTAGTTAGTTAACATCCCAAGATTTGTGTTGATGAGTTATAGGGTGATTTAATGGCATCTTATTTGCTACTCCAAATGAAAAGGTATTAAAAGGATATGCGGCACAATATTAACTAATCAATCCCTACATATCTATCCGAAGCAATCCTCATTGGAATAATACCTCTCATAATATCTTTATTATTTCTAATTTAATGGTCAATATTGTAACTTATGTAAATATTAGATAGTTTCTAATTTATGATTCTCTTTCTAGAAACATTGTCTTTGTAGATCCTATAAATGATCATTTAATCACTCATTTAATTCATTCAATTATTTATGGAAACATGGAATCATTGTGGCATTAAAAAAATTGAAAAAATAATTTAAAAATTTTTCAAGTAAATTTTTTTCTAGTTAAAATTTTTTCAAAAGATTTTTCTAGGGGTTTCTAGTGGAGTTCATGGGTTTCTGGTGGTCATTTTGCCTTATCTATTTTTTGCAAAACCACCTGAGCTCTTCCCTTTTTCTGCAATTCACAGCTTGAATATTCAAGTCTGTTAGTTTGTGGCTCCTAAAAATGCGACTTCCAGTAGTACTTTTCCTCTGTGACGAAGAACACAATTGTTGTGGCCCATTTTCCAAAGGTTTTCGGCTCTCAAAAAAATAATTTTTTGGTTGTTTATTAGGCTTTCTACAGATTGCGACCACCAATTATCTATTTGTGGTAGTGCTCATTTCCTATATTCGACAACCCATTTCTTAAAATTTTTGGCACTTGCGACCTATTCATTGGTCGTTTTTTCAACAAATGGGATTTTTTCTACATTTTTGTGGCTCTAAGATTCGCATTTTTTCCCAGCTTCCTAATGCAACTTCTCTCGAACTTGTGGTCGGTGTTTTCTACAACTGTAATGTTGTTCTTTGTGGGTTTATGGTTTCATCATTTGTGTTCTTGGCAACAACTCCTAGTTTTTTCCAAATTTCTTTGTGTTTTTCATAGATTTGCACACCCTCTTATTCCAGTCGGCTAGGGTCTTTTACAAAACCATTTGAAATTTTGGATGGAAATTTTTTTAACCTACATATTCTTTGTGGTTTTTCGTGAAGATTTTTGAGGATCACCCTTTGAAAGCTGTTGATTAGGGTGTCTGACTTCCATTTGGTTCCCCTGATGGGAGGGATGATGCAGACTCTGAATTTGATAATGCACTACCTAAATTTCCTCCAAATGTTGTTCCTCTTGTTCTAGTTCTTCCTCTAGCATCTGATGTTGGCTCTTCTACTCTTCGACCTAAATGGTGGACTAAAACCATCAATGATCTTAAACATGATGAGCTCGTCGAGGGTAGATCTTCTAGAAACAAGAGCAAGCAGCAAAATACAGTCAACTTTTCTCTCATGACCAACATTCATAGTATTTTTGTGCCTCAAACATATACCAAGGCTAAAGGGATTCCTATGTGGGAAAAGACTATGGAATTTGAACACTAGAGTCTTCTGAAGAATAATACTTGGGTTCTTTCTGATCTTCCTCCTGTGAAGAAGCCCCTTAACTGCAAATGGGTGTATGTAATGTTCCCTTTTCGGGCACATTATTTCGTGCTACGTCGTTAACCATTTCATCATGTTCCGGTGGGCTAACTGAGGCTTTTTAGGGATCAGTGTGATATTGGGCCTAGGTAATTCCATTTTTACGCCAATTAGAGCAATTTCCGTAGGATTTCCAGGGTACTTACTATTTATAGTAAGTCGGCAGAGTTCAGTTTTCTTGGCATTTCAATATTGGACTTGGAGCGTCTCATCGAGAGCTTTCCAGCAAGCTATCACACGTCATCTTTCAAGTTCGTTTGGTCCTCCATTTTAATGCCAGAAGATTCCTTTATTATTATGTCACTTTATGACTTAACGGTTATATTAATTTAAAGTGACTTAAAGTGGGAATATGAAAAGACACAGAAGGGAAACTGAAGAGTCACAGTTGCAGCTTTAAAAGAAGGATTGGAGTTTCATTTGGAGATGCTTAGTTTTAAGAATTTATTTCTCTTGGAGAATCCAGGAAGCTTCAGCTTTCAATTCTGAAACCTGAGGACGGAAACCTTTAGGCTTTCTCGGTGGATTGGAAGGAAACCCAGTTCATCTCTGAGGTGGATTCACAGCAGAGTTCACCATTGTATTTACAGGTTCTTGATTAACCGATCTTGTTGTTGCATTATGTGTTTCAGATTGGATTATTTTATAGTTTCATTGTTGTTGTATAATACAATAACATTTTCTGAGAGATTTGTTTGTTTGAGTTTTTCACAATAGATTGGTGGAGCAGCTTCCTTGAGGTTGGTATGAGATCCAGGTATTTTGGTCACAGCATGCAGATACTGATTGCTCGAGGGAAAGAAATCTTTGGGAAGGGATGATTTGTAATGTCCCCATTTCAGGCACATTATTTCATGGTGTTGTTAGCCATTTCATCATGGTCCGATGGGCTAACCGAGGCTTTTTAGGGATCAGTGTGGTATTGGGCCTAAGTGATTCCAGTTTCAAGCCAATCAGAGCAGTTTTTGCAAGATTTCCAGGGTACTTACTATCTATAGTAAGTTGGCAGAGTTCAATTTTCTTGGCATTTCAATATTGGACTTGGAGCGTCTCACCGAGAGATTTCCGGCAAGCTATCACACATCGCCTTTCAAGTTCGTTTGGTTCTCTGTTTTAATGCCAGAAGATTCCTTACTTTATTATTATGTCACTTTATGACTTAAGGGTTATATTAATTTAAAGTGACTTAAAGTGGGAATATGAAAAAACAGAGAAGGGAAACTGAAGAGTCACAGCTGTAGCTTTAATAGAAGGATTGGAGTCTCATTTGGAGATGCTTAGTTTTATGAATGTATTTCTCTTGGAGAATCTAGGAAGCTTCAGCTTTCGATTCTGAAACCTGAGGATAGAAACCTTCAGATGGACGGAAACCCAGTTCATCTCTGAGGTGGATTCACAACAGAGTTCACCATTGTATTTATAGGTTCTTGATTAACCGATCTTACTGTTGCATTTGTAAATGCAGGATCTCTGATAGAGATATAAACTATAATTGCAGACTGTATAAATTCAGATTTACTTACTAATACAACAGTTTGACTGTCTTGTTCTTAATGATGCAGATCTTCAAACTAGAGTGACAGCCTGTGTGAGACAATATTCAAACTTGAATAGCAATAAAGGATCGACGAACTTGTCTAGAGTAATGTCTTTGTTTTGCTGGAGAGAGAGCGATCGCTAGGACTGTATATGCCTTGTTATTGATAGCAATCCTCCATAATTGGTCTATGTTATATATGAAGAGAGTCATGTCCCCGTAGAGACATGAGTCTACATGGCCAAAGGTCACGTAGGGTCATGTCCCTATGTGGGCATAACTGATAGCTGATCGGTGCATAACAAATATATTCAAGAGCCTCGATAACACAATAGTCTCTTCAATGATAAGAGCCCGATTTGATAAGTAAAGTCATTTATGAATAATCAACCATATATATATATATATATATATATATATATATATACATATAAACACATATGTGTATATATATATTATTCTTATCAATAATATAATGCATAAAACAATGTTCATGTAAATCATGAATTCAAATGCTCAGTATCACTTCGACTAATGTTATACATCAACACTCCCTCTTAGCAAGGGAGAAGTGACAAAAACTTTATGAGATATCAGTATTAAGGATATCTATACACAACACATTATCTGACTTTAACACTCTAAAATAGTGACTTGTCAAATAATTACAATCACCATGTTATGAACACTATCATAACATATATTATGTGTTAGCAATATGAGTTGTCATTAGTGTATTTCACAAATACCATTCACACCGGTAAAAGGTAACCGGTCACTTACATTACTCTAAATGCCACCGGTAGACTAAGAACATAGTGTATGCACCGGTTGACTATATCGATAGATACATTGGTAGACCGAACCAAGGGTCTTATATAGAATACAAGGACAAACCGGGTATAAGGTTACACCGGTCTAGACTACCTAAAGATCCGCTTCAAATTATGCGGAGCAGTTTGAGTTACAACTGGATTAAACGGGACATCCACCACTCTGTAGTGAAGTTAGCTTTTTAACAGGAGTTAGCTTTAATTCTACGGATGATCTCAAGATAAACTCTAGATCAGAACGCATAGTTTTTATGTGTTACATGATTTATGGATAAGTTTACAGCCTAGCGGTTCTATGAGATAAGGGTTTCATTACGATGAACTCTTGTATAAATAAAGGTCATAGGATGCAAGATAAGTTGTTGTTGATTGTTGGTGATTGCACAGAGCAGAGGAAAGACATCTTCTGAGAGAAGAGCTACAGACACAGAGGTAGCAGAGATCAACAGCCAGACAAACTGGGAAAGAGGTATGATCTAATCAAACATTCAGTGTCACAACAGATCATTGCTTTTATAAGTAGTTAAAGCAAATTGAAATCCCTTCATTAGGGTGGACCTAATCGGTTCATTGTAAAAATCCCCTAACAGGATAACATCTTCTTGATGTTCGAAGTCCTATAACCAGGCAGCTCCTAACAGGGTTCAGATCTTAACAGATCTCTTGTAAAATCCCTTAACCGGGTAGCACCTTAACCAGTGATTTGTAAGCTCTTAATAGGGCACCTTCATTTGGTACTAGTGAAGTTGTGAGCTCTGTCTCACCGTGATTTTTTCCTTCTAACCGAGGGTTTCCACGTATAATACTTGAGTTGATCTGTGTAATTATGCTTATGCTTGTCAATGATTGTTTACATTTTGTCTTACATAAAAGGATCTATTTTACACCAAAGAAAATAAGTATATTCTCAGTAATTACTGATTCACCCCCCTCCCCTCTTAGTAACTGGTAAGTAATAACAATTGGTATCAGAGCCTAGTTCTCTATACTACAAAGTCTAACAGCTTGAGAGAATGATCATGGAGGGTTACCGGTATCAGAAACAGCTAGAGGAAGCCAGCAACATTATTACCTTTGAAGAATAGTCTAAGGAGATCACTTGCAAAAAGAAAGGAGTTGACTCTACAATTGAATGAAAGCAATGAAACCATTGATGAACTCTTTGGATAGAGTGGATCTGATGAAGCTAAGGAGGCACTATCAGAACTCATGGAAAAGAATCAAATCTTGACCAATCAGATCTTTAACCTTAAGAAAGAACAAAAGGATAATGCCCTGAGGATGACTGAATTGACTGAGAAAAAGAGCAAAGCTGAAGATGAAAGGAACTCAACAGTCAAGTCTTTAACAGCTTCTGAGAAAGCAAGGGACCAGGCAGTGGAAGCTGTAAGGGCAAATGAACTCTTTTTGCAACTCCAAGAAGACATGCTAATTGTCACCCAAGAAAATGTCAATATGCACAAAGCATGGCAGGATAGGGATGATGCATGCAAGAGATTGGCAATCGAGATATACCAACTCAAGGAACAAAGGAAAGGCCTTGAAGAAAGGAATGAAACCTTGAGAAAATACAATGAAAGTACAGTCAAGCTTGATGAGCAACTCAAAGCTCAAAGAAAGCATAAAGATCATACCGGTCTTGAATTCATCGGTGATGACACCAAAGACACTGGTGAGTCTTTTGGAGCAAAAGCAATCAAGAAGGATAAGAAGAAGTCGCTGGCACAAAAAGGTAAGATTACCAAAGGTGAGTCTTTAATTTCCCTAAGGATATTATCAAAAATATCCCTAACATACAAGAGCAAGAGCTTAGAAAGGAGAAATGGCTGGTATATAAGAAGACACTGGATTTTGTCCAGCATTTTGACAAGGGATATGAACCCCTAAAAGATAGCACTTCTTTTGGCAAGAAAATAGATACCCTTATGAATCACTTTGAGGGTATTATCCAAACCCTAAATGAGAAAAAGGAGAGAAAGTTATGAAAGTTGAGCCAGAGATGGCTAATTCATTATTGAGCAAACTTGCATTTGGTAAAGTATTACCCCTGGGTAAATACATGGTGCAAAAGAAGGCTGGTTACAATGTGGTGGTACCAGGACCAGACAAGGAGCAAACAAAAAGAAAAGAAGATATCTCTTCCACATCACAGCAAGTGGAAAAACATGATGAGGTTGTAGAAATTCCAGACTTACCTCAAGATCAACCAATTGAAGATGTTCTTGATTCCCCACCTCCCTCAAAGAAACAGAAATTAGAAGAGAGGCCTGTACATGTTGAAGAGGATTACTCTCCATCCCAATCACCTCTAAACATCATGGATTACCAAGAGGTTACAAAACAAGTACAACAACTGGGAGCTCTAGGTCAAATTTTTATGACCTATGAGGAGATAAATGAAGGGGTGCCAGAGCCACCAAAGGAACCTGAATTAGATTTAATAGTGGGAGAAATGGTAGGTACAGAGCTGGATCTAATAATAAAACAGGCATGTGATGAGTTCTTAGCAAATGATGCCTTTGTAAAAGCTAGGCCTTCATGCAATTTTTGTGGAAGTTGCACATGAGTCAATTCCAAGAAACATGTGAGAAGAGGCAAGAGGAAAATCCAAATAAGGATTTGAAGATCGTAGAAACTGAGGTGAGGAAGGAAATGACTGAGAGATTTGAGATCACTCCAGAACAAGGGAGAGAATTGGTAAGAAATTCAGGAGTGCTTATCCTCCCATAATGGGACATAGTTGATGATGTGGTCTTAGATGTTAGAAAGCAGACAACACCAATTCACAAGACCAGGGAGGAGGCAGAACAGGCTATTAAAGGAGTCACTTTCAGTGATGATCATCAAGCCTTGTTCATGTGGTCCTTGAAGAAAAATGAGAATAACAAAGGAAAGAAGGTTACCAAGGGTGATCTTACAGGTAGCCTTATAGTTAAAAGGGTCATTGACACTTCTTTAGTTGAGGCATCAAGCATGGTGATAGCAACAACCCAACTTACAGAAAAGGTGGCAGAGAAAGAAGCCAAGGAAAAAGAAGAACTCACACTAAGGCTGGAAACGGTGTTGAAGGCTTATGGGGAACTGAAACAGGGGATATATGAAAAAGATATATTAATTGCAGACTTGAAGAAGAGGTTGGGAGAACAGGGCCCAATTCAAACATCAAAACAATTGCAGATTTCTTCTTCCCCTACTGTACCTTCTTCTTCAAGCCCTATTATTGAGTACCCCCTCTCCCCTCTACCCCCTTCCATAGGAGATGAAGACATAGAACAGAGAGAGAAGCAAAGATATGAAAAAAGGATAAGGTATACAGTTCTACATTTGTTGCTAGTGTAAAGCCTAAAGAAACTTACAGGATGGGTAAGCAATTGTCTGACATCTTGGTTTCTTTTAGGAAAGAAAGGGCCACTGTAAACCCAATTTTGGATAGGTGGGTTGTTAGGGAAAATAAATTAAAGTCTTTCTTTTCTACAATTAAGAGTCAGCATATTGTGGATGCACAGCTGACAAATACATATAAGTTTATTAAAGACCTAATTGAGTTTGAAATCAAGAGGGACAATTTGAAGAGAAAGACAGAGATCCTAAGGGCAAGATATTTCCAGGACAATTTTCAAATGTTTACTGGTTTTATCAAAGCAAATGGAACTATAAAAGACAGGGAGCAATGGTTAGAACAAATTGATAGCAAGGTGTCAGCTAGAATAAATACCATTTTGAATACAGAAGACAATACTCCTTTTGTACAATTAATTGAAATCTTGCAGGATGTCAAAATACATTTCACTAATGTAAGGAATGAGGTACACCAAGTAGTTATGGATTGGGACAGATTGCTACCTAAAAGGGATGAAGTTCTGGCTTTTCATTGGCCAAGTGAAGATATTTATGCATCTTGGGAAACAACATATCCTTTAGAGATTACCAAAGAAGAAGAAACATCTGTTGAGGAAGCAACAGATGGCAGTGCCCCAACTCCTTAAAAGCAAAACAAACAGTGCAAGGAACTTCAAAAGCAAGCACGGATGCTACATCTAGCAAAAGTTGAACTGCCCTTAGGAACTGTTGCAAGATTTTGGCACTCATATCTACAAGCCACTTTGCAAAATTGTAACAAGGTGTTATATTTACCTTCTTTGTCTTATGTGGTGGACACATTTTTGTCTTTTCTAAGAAAGATCCGAAGCTTGTATGCAATCCTTATTTCTATAAAAGGATTACCAAGATCATTTTGTAAGGACCGAAACTTGGACACTCTTACTGACAAGTTTTGAGTCTAGGATACTGTAGATTGTATTAGACAAATTTTTGTAAAGAACAATATTGCTGGTTCTAGTTGAATATCCAGATAGTTTGCATTTTAAAGCATTTTGTGTACACATGATATTGATATAGCATTTTGAATAAAATCCATACTTTATATCTCTCCTTTGTGTATTTCTCTTTGAGTTATGAATTGTTGAAATTCATTGCATGGATTTTTTCTATGTATGTGTTAATATTCTTCAGCTCTGATCCAGGATCAGATTAAATAAGCTTTAGATATAGCATAAATTCTTTAAGTTTTACATAAGGATATAAGTAGCGTGAATTTGGGATTCCTTTGATAAAATCCACCACAGGGCGATAGCATTTTAAAGGACAAGGTCATCAAAGTTCAATATATTTGTTTATGTATCACATTTTTGCAGTGAAGGTGTTACCCAATGGATAAGGCACTGGCCAGCAGTGGAGCTATTTTATAGAGATTAGTGCTTGAAAGGGTCCTATTTGTATTCCTAACATTTTGATATAAATTTGTCGAAATTCTTTAAAGTACATTGACTTGCAAAGTTGTATTCCACTAAATGATAATGGAGAATCAATGAATGAATGCTCATCATTTAGTATTTTCTTATCATTTATCTATTGTTATATAAATCCAGTCTGTTATTGTTGAAGTAAGGCTTGTTGTTACTGGATTAGGAGTACCCTCCTTGATTTTGCAGAGCTAGAAGTGCAAAGGGCAATCTTGTCCCTATAGTTGGTCCAATCATCATAGAACTCCATATTTGGATCTAACCCATCCTAAAACCCTATAGGTATATTGGTTGCTTAACAAAAGCATAAAGTCCAGTTTGAGGAACCAACTGTATGCTTGGAATCCACCTTGAAAGGAGAATGAATAGATCTTGAAGATGAACAAAGGATCTTGAAGGAAGATCACACCACCATGATGGATAGATCTAGGGTTTGAATGATGAATCTTGAATGTTTGAACCAAATCCCTTCAAAGGCTTGAATGCTTGAATCCTTGATCTTCAATGGAGAACTTGAATGCTTGAATGCTTGCTTGAAGGATGATGATGACTTGAAAGAACCTTGAAAACTTTGATCTCAAAGCTTGACTTCTTGATCATGAAAGTGGATGGAGAAAATGAGAGAGGAAAGCTTCCTTTTATAGTGATCTAGGGCACAAACTTCTAGAGAGGCCAACGTTGGAGAATTAAATCCCAATTAATCTTAACCCCTAGAAATGGACCTAGATTAAATGCAATTTAAGGGTTTACCATTCCGAAATCCGAAATAGCCGACCCGGAAGCGGGAAAATGAAACTTTCCGAAACCCGACATCCCGAAACTTTCGAAAACTGAAATTTGGACCTACGGTCAGGGACGAGGTTGACTCTGCCCTAGGTCAGAGTCGAGGTCGACCTTGACCTAGGTCAGGGTCAAGGTCGTCCTTGACCCTTCAGGTCGTCATTGACCCAAAAAGTCAAAATCTTCAGTTTCTTAGAGAAAGTTGTTAGAAAGAGGCTGGAAACAGGGAGAGAGAAGCAGAACAGGGGGGAAACAATCAGATCCAATCAAAGACCAATTCAAGGCGCTTGACATGACCCTAGACCACTTACTCGGAGGGCTAAATGCTCTTAACATGGAAGTGCTTCCATTTTAAGATGATGCAATCTTTTAACTCAGAAATTCTTAGAAAATAGGACGTAATTGATTCCCCATTATTCATTTTTATGTATAGAAGATCTTGCTTTAAAGTTAGCAGTCTACTAGTATTATTGATTTCAAAAGTGTTCCTAATAGTAGAGAACATTTCAAATGCAGTTTTAAGACTGGATATAGATGGAAGAATATGATCCTTCACAGAGTCTATAACAATTTTCATGGCCTTGTTGTTGTGTCTTTTCCATGTCGTTTTATCAAGATCATTTTCAGGAATAGGTTTGTTTGATTGTATGTACTCTTCTAACTCCATTTCTCTTAGTACTATCATGACTCGAATTTTCCATGATGAAAAGTTTGATGCTCCCTCAAGTCTATCCTCTAATCTTACATGATTAACCATTTTGAATTTGAGGATAAAATTCTAATATTGATAAATCTGAGATTTTAATTTTAATTCTGAATAATAGAATTTTCTATCAGGATGGCTCTAATACCATGTAAATGCAAGATCTCTGATAGAGATATAAACTATAATTGCAGACTGTATAAATTCAAATTTACTTACTGATATAACAGTTTGACTGTCTTGTTCTTAATGATGCAAATCTTCAAACTAGAGTGACAACCTGTGTGAGATAATATTCAAACTTGAATAGCAATGAAGGATCGATGAACTTGTCTAGAGTAATGTCTTTTTTTTGCTGGAGAGAGAGCGATCGCTAGGACTCTATATGCCTTGTTATTGATATCAGTCCTCCACGATTGCTCTATGTTATATATGAAGAGAGTCATGTCCCCGTAGAGACATGACTCTACGTGGCCAAAGGTCACGTAGGGTCATGTCCCTACATGGACAAAACTGATAACTGATCGATGCATAACAAATACAATTAGTTTGCTTTCAATTGGCGGCAGTAACAAATATATTCAAAAGCCCCGATAACACAATAGTCTCTTCAATGATAAGAGCCCGATTTGATAAGTAAAGTCATTTATGAATAATCAACCATATATATATATAGATAAACATATATGTGTATATATATATTATTCTTATCAATAATATAATGCATAAAACAATGTTCATGTAAATCATGAATTCAAATGCTCGGTATCACTTCGACTGATGCTATACATCAATAGCATTTTGTATTTCAGATTGGATTATTTTGTAGTTTCATTGTTATTGTATTGCTGTTGTATAATACGATAACATTTTCTAAGAGATTTATTGGAATATATTGCTGGTTATTTCTGTTGAATCAATATTATATTGCATGCAAGTGTTTGTTTATATTTTTGAGATATATTTAAGTATTCGGGAAAAAAATCCATCCGGGATATTACAATGTATAACTATAAAGTAAGTACAAAGCTGATAGAATCTTTGACAAGTACAAAGCTCGTCTTGTTGCTAGTGGGTCCTCGCAGAAAGAAGGCATTGACTATGAGGAGACTTTTGCTCCTACAACCAAAATGAGTACCATATGGCTCATCCTTGCCTTAGTAGCTCACTTTGGTTGGGAAGTCCATCAGATGGATGTTAAGAGTGCCTTCCTCAACAGTGAGTTGTAGGAAGAAGTCTACATAATGCAGCCTCCTAGTTTCAAGGTTGCTAGAAAAGAACATTAAGTGTGTAGATTGGTGAAAGCACACTATGGCCTGAAATAGGCTCCTCGTGCTCGGTACAACAAAATTAACAAGTACCCTACAGATAATGGTTTTCAGAAGAATCCATCTGATTCTAATTTGTAGATCAAAAACACTGGCGGTGATATTCTGCTTCTTGGTGTCTATGTTGATGACCTGATTATCACTGGTAGTTCAACACTTTTGCACTTTTGATCAAACAAAGTTTGTGTCGATCCTTTGGCATGATAGACTTGGGACTTCTGTACTATTGTTTAGGTGTTAAAGTTTGGAAGACTAAAGTTAGTATCTTCTTATCTTAGTCTAAGTATGCATGCAGTCTACTAGACGAGTTTCGGATGCAAGATTACAAACTTGCATCCACACCTATTGTGACAAAGAAAGAGGAAAAGCTACCAATGAATGCATTTGAAATCATTCCCATTTTGGAGGAGCTATATCTTGATAATTTGTTTAATAAAAAGATGGGTATTGATTTCACATCCAAGAGCAACTTTATAAGTTGGGGGCGGATCTCTTTATAGATGTATTCTTGTGGAAATGGCTTGGCGTATCAAACTCTAAATCTTGGATATGAGCAAAATTGAAGGTGAGAACTTGAATAAACAAATTTCAATATTGTTTAGGTCTAGAAAAAGTTATAGGTATCCTGCCTATTGCAACATTAGAATAAGGTGTAAAAATTATAATGGATATGCATGATGAATCTATAAAGACAATACCATGGGTTAAAGGTGATTCATGTCAACTAAAGTACACATTAGAATGATAGATATTGTAAAGTTTTAATTTGATGGCAAAATGTTGTGTACTTGTGGTAAAGCAAGTTTCCTTGAGAAGCCTTAGTTCGCAATGACTACAATGGTTGGCATTTTGGATGCAATTTGAACATCATGCAAGATGGAAATTATTAGCAACAAAGACTTGAGTCTTGGCTTGAATATTTCCTTTATTTTTATTTTTGACAACTATGCTTGTGGTTATCACAACAGTGATTATTGATGTTGGCAGTTTTATTTCCAAATGTTCCAATGTCTAGCTATATCTCCCTTATCCAATGTATCATGGAACGTGCAGATTTGTGATAAGAATGTGTTTAAGAAAATGTATTGAAAGCACAGCTGAACATAGATAGTCTCCAGAACACTTTTTATCGATATGCCCGCCAACAATGTAAGTATTCAAACATAACAGTAAATTTTGGAAGAGGCTCCACTTATTGTTTAATCACTACTATTGAAGACTACTAATATTCAGAACCTGAGTATTTGTTTTCCACAGACCCTTTAGGCATAAACTAAATACAAATGAAGAGATATGACAAATATGAACAGTCTTTGATCAAAGCAAATCATTCATTTTCTTCCTTTAAAATTCTGAATATACAATTAGTGTGAACTTACAAGACGCCAAGAAAAGACTGCACCACAGTGAATAAATACCAACCACATTTGATTTCCAAGTTACTCTCAGTAGTCATGTATTGGGGTCCAATGGTCCACGCACAAGTAGCGACTAAGTGTCCAGTCGGCGTGAGTCTCTCTGCCACTAGACGCTCCCTTCTGTTGGTGGTGTCTAGCAATATTCCGGGCTACCAAAGTGTTGTCTATTGGCTAGGTCGAGTCGTCTTCAACTGCAGCCCACACCCAATCTGCACCCACGGTTATTAATTGTGGCACGGTGACCAGTCTGGCATACGGGACTGTTCTTCCCTGCTTGTGATGACCCCAGCAGGATTCCGAAGTGCTGGAGGGACTAACCCGGGGTCGCTGTAGGAGTAAAGTGAGTATCTCTGGCTGCGAGAAGTCAAGACTAGGCTGCCAGTGCATGCTGGAAGTGAGTCAGGGCTTCCTTCTATGCGTAGAGGCCAGAACGGGATGTTTGACTGCCACCCAGTCTCAAGACTTTGTTTCCAAAACAGTGGTGCCTCCTTAACCTCCGTAAAAACTAGACTCAGTTCGATGTTCATAAACAGTTGCAGATGCTGATAATGAGTTCCTTATTTCAGGAGAATCACTAAGACTTTCAAATGCTGAAGATGTGTTCAAATGCTAGCATACAACTGATCCTTTCTTACTATGAAAATTCTGGAGATGAGATGTTTTCTTACCAATCCAATGTAACTCAATGTGAAAACTGAATGCTTCCACCTTGAAGAGAGCTAGGGCTACGTCCAATCTCTTCACCAATTCCTAAGGGTTTCCGTCCTTGGGAATGACCTGTCACAAGTGTAACCAGATTTCTTTTCTTTATTTTATATTTTCTCATGGTGCTTTTCCCGAGGTGTACTTTTCTCTTTTATAACCTCGAAGTGAGTGCAAGCACACAAAACTAAGCCATGTGGGATAAAAGCTCACTTAAGTCACTTTTATAAGATAAAAGTAACTTTAAAATATAAAGTGACTTTATAACAACACTTTATAAAATAAAGTGATTTGGCTTTAGAAACAGAGCCCAAATAATAAATATTTGCCCACGCAAACCTGTGACTGGCTGGCATCCTCTAAAATGAAGCCATTAGCCTATCTGGATGGATAGATAGACTAATCAGGCATCGAAATGGCCTATTGCTAGGAAGGGGATATTACAGACTTGACAAGCTTGATATATCATAATTTGTTATTCAAAGGTGAAAGTGTGAAAAATTTGTGGTTGTCCTTACGAATGCATCATTCACTGGTACAAACTCCAAAGTACTAACATTGTAACTTGCAACTCATGGTGCTTGCAAGGAAAGAAAAAGAAAGATGTTTCAATATGTGAGGACACAATGTAGTGCAAACAAAGAGCTTTTTATCCTGATAAAGAGCCTCAAGATTCTCTACTCATACAATTGATTGTGAGATGGTTACAAGGACAAAACAAGAAGATGAAGATGAAAACTACCTCGACGAGATGAATAACTTTATTTTCTTCATAGTTAAGATTTGCTAATTATACTTTTGTAAAAGTGACTTCGGTCATGCACTATAATTAAAGTTAGCTTTTGGGCTCTATCATTGTAAAAGTTCAATAAATCTTATAACTTATTTTTAAATAGGTAGTTACACTAATTATTTCCTTAGGTAGTTATCCTAAGTAACTATTTTAGGAAGTTGTCCTAAGTAGTTATTCCAATAACCAACTCAAGTGACCACCTTAGGTAGTTATCCTAAGTGGTTACCTGGGTAGTTATCCTAAGTAGCTACCCAGGTGGTTATTCTAAGTGGTTACGGGTTAGTTATCAAGGTGAGCCTATAAATAAAAGGGGCTAATTCAAATGTAAAGGGAGACTTACCAAGGGGAAACTATGAAGAAATTTCCAAACAGAATTTTGGCTTTACACTATGTACAAAAGGGTTTTTGAACTTGTATATTTTCAAAGAGATAATGAAGAATGCACTTAGTCGTATGTCTTGAATGTATTCATAAGTTATTATTACTAATTTTTCGTATGTTAAGTTAGTAATCTCTTACCCATTGGTGGAATCCATTGGTTTTTCTTATCCATGTGATCGATGTGACAAAATGCACTCATTTCTTGGTATCTTGATTTGAATGTGTTGTCATAGCCTATCTTTTCATATGTCGAGGTTTGTTATCCTTCTTTCACCATCATTGCATTTTGTGCTAAAACCCCCTTTACCCGTTGTCAATCTCAAATGGTATTAATATGTCTACTGTTGGATTTTTGTTATCCATTTCCTTCAGTTTTGGCATGCCTCCTTTTTGTACTTTCAAGTGAAAAGTACACAAAAACTACAAATACCCCTATCATAGGAGAGAGATGCCCCTCTCAAATGCAAAGGAAGGTTGTTATTCCATAACATTCTCTCCAACTGTTGGCGCGGTTGTCACTACTCACAAGGCAAACAGGATCAGTTTTGAAGATGAATTAACAGCGACAAATTTGTATACCAACACTTCTTAAATAAGAAATTGCACTTTCATCTTTCCATTTTCTCCATATTATGGTGTATCTCATTGCAATAAGAAATTTAGAACATGTACTTTACAAGTTTAAAACTTTAAAATTTATACACATAATATTATGAAATTTTAAAACTTTGCATCATCAGTGCTATCAAGGTTATGCTCTCTCAATAAATTACACAAATACATAGTAGTAGCATTGTATTAAAGGCAGCAATTCCACAAAAATTCCTTCCAACTACATATACATGAAAATACATATTAGTCAAACTAGTTACAACCCAACATCTAAATAATGGAGTTAAAGCATCGGTCTACTACAGAACCTAAAGAGATGAAAAACTCCATACCATAAAATAACTACTATTTATGAATGTCAATTTTTTGACAATACATTAATACAACTCTAGTAGTTAGCATAGCTCAATGAAGCTTTATACCAAAGAAAAAATGGTAAATTGCGGTTAGATGGAACAGCTTACTGTTGATCCTGAAAAATATTCTACAACTAAGAAACCACAACATCTCGATGCAATTCTTTCAAGAAGCATCGAAAGAACATTGTCTTCATCTAACTTACCTCCCTTATTCAAAATTATTTAATCAGCACAAAGATATATGATATATCATTGCATCCGAAACAGATAGAAAGAGAGATTCACCTCTTTCTGGGTATCCTCTTATACCCCACACTTACTCAGGAGTCCAACACCCCTTGAAAACACCAAAAATAGAATTTTAACGGTTTTTGTGTTGTTTTCTACCAGCAAAGTGGGTGAAGATGTTTCCAGAAAGCTCTCAACTACAAAGTTTCCTTCATGCAAAGCATTCTCAAAACCAAAGTAGAATGCCATATATAGAATAATATGTATGATTTAGCTAAGAAGTAACTTCTACTTTTAAGATAATTAAAAACATAACCGACTTTCAGACAGAAAGCATATACATACATTTGAATGGCTGGGTGCAGTAAGGGCAAAGTTGTGGACCATCTGTTAGATCAAACCTGTAAAATGCAATACGTTTCAAGTTGATATAGGAAACTGAAAAGTTTAAAAAATCAAAGTCAAAGCAAAAGAGTATGAATCTATTAAAGAACTTACTTGAACACTTGAAATTCATTTCCACAATTGGGGCACTGCATCATACATATACACAAAAAGAAAAATTTACTATGCTGTTCTTCATTTTTTATCAGCATAATTAAAATTGTAAATCAGTTTAATACTATAATGAGGTAAACAACAATTTCATTCAAGGAATTCCAGCCACTCCCATCCATGGGGCATTTCTATATACAAGTGAAAGATCTTTTCCATGATTAAATTCAACACTCAATGCTTCATTGTTACACAGATAGCTTCAGCTGACTGCACTTCTTAGATTTCAAGGTAGTGCATTTAATGGTTATGTAGTATGATATGAGAATACAATTTCAAAATTCATGACTGTGCATGTGCTTGTAGCATGTTCAGTGTGCTTTCCATGTAAAATAACCATCAAAGCATGCATTAAATTGTGGCCAATATGTCAATCCTTAAAAATAGACAAAAACCACTGTGAAACTAAATTTTATGTTTTAAAATGTCAAAGTATATCTCCAGGGTGTATTGCTGTGAGCTGGGTTTTCCACATCTCTTAATTTTGTTAGAATAGATCAGTTAGTCCAGCATATTGAGAATGATTCATACTCAAACTCCAATTCAATGCAGTGTTAATAGATGAAAATTAGGGGTAGTGGCAGATTTTCTATGTTTACAACATTATTTTCTTCTATGTCAACTCTCGTGAGAATTCTCAATTTGGCTCTAAAGCATAGTTCCAAGACTCTCCAGTACTCTCTGAGCCTTGATGAGTCCTAAGCAGAGTGACCCTAACTGAGTCCTGTTGTGAATTTTTTCACACCATCGCCCCATTGAAATTGGGGACCCCCCTCTTTTTGCTTTAGCAGTAGGTGTTTTGGCAATTCTCCCAGCTCGGTGATGTTAAAGGAGAGTTTGAAGTGGCCTGCAAAATTTGGAGATGATTTGAGAGGTTGAGCAGTGAGAATTTTTGGTGCAAAGAGGTTGGATTCTAATTGCAAAACGATGAAAATTGTGTTTTTGGCTAAATTTTTTTTCGATTTTCCAGGGAGATGATTTTTACTTGCAAATCTACATTAAAGATTTGGATTTAGAATCGATTTTGAATATATTTTTGACTTGAAATTTTTTGCAAGCAAAATTTGGATTTCATGAACTTATAAAATTTTGGGGAAATTTGGCGAAATTTTGCAAATTGTGGAAATTTAAAAAATGGAATTGAGCAATTTTGATAAATAGTTTTTAAAAAATCTAAGTGTCAAAATTGCAATTTTAATGTTCACTTTTCAAAGTTTGGTAAGAGGGTTCCTGCTAATTGGTAGGCATGATCTTGCAAGTTGGTACGCATGTTCCTACGAGTTGGTAGGCATGTTCTTGCAAGTTGGTAGGGGTGCTCTTTCATCTTGGCAAAATTTCAATTAACTTGAGAGAAGCTCAACGTTTCAAAATGGTAACAGCATGAGAAAACAATTTTCTTTTAGCCAAGTGGATTTATTATTATTGAGAAAATTATTTTTGGCTAAAGAAAATTGCAATTTGCAAGGAGATAAAATGGTTTCAAGTTGGCATGCAAGCCCTTGCAAGTTGGCAAGCAAGTCTTTGCAAGTTGGGAAGCAAGTCTTTGCAACTTGGCAAGTGGGCTTGTGCAAGTTATTGAATTGGGAGAAGTGGTCTTGCAAGTTGATAGAGGTGATTGTTTAAGATGGAGAGATCAACTTGGCAATTTCGCAATTTCAATGGCAAAATCCTTATCCTTGGCAAATTTTCCTTTCAAAGTGGCCCATTAAATGCTTTATTTTAAATGATAATTTAGGCTGGATTTTATATTTAATTTCCCAAGGCAAATTCAATGCCATTTTAAAAATTGAGGCCAATTTATAATTTAAAAATTGGGGTCAATTTGTATTTCAAAAATCAATGCAAATGTGATGCCAATTTGTAATTTAAAAAAATAAAAAATCTGAGAGGCCATCTTACATTTAAAATTCAATGCCAAGGTGAAATTCAAAATTAATTTGGGGGCACCCTTCTGTGCTAAATTCGATGTATTCTATTGCTTAATTGGTGTCAAATTCAAGGCAAGTTATGGGGTCCACAATTTGGAGAGTTTAAAACTTAATTATGTTAAGATATAGCTTCATTCGTATTATATATATATATATATATATATATATATATAGATATATATATTTATATTATAGTATACAAATGATTATAAAGAAGAGTTGTGATTATATTATTACTATCTTATTATTATTTTTATATTGATGAAATATAATAATAATAATAATAACATAGTAATATATATTAAAGTCACATTGGTATTAATCGAACTATGTTCGATAATCTTACAAATGCTAAGTATCGACTATTAAGTCGAATGAATGAATAAACGATGTCATGCTTGGTCGTTATTACAGCCAACTGCACTAATACAAGACACTGTTTGTATTAGTGCTAGCGACTGTTGTTAACAGTCGCTAACACTAATACCAAACAGCAACTATTGGACGTGACTGTTCATTTATGAAAAGGCATGTTGGTTGCTGTTTAACCGATCATATGCATATATATACATGCTGTGATCATAGGGTTTGAGCAATCAATAACAGTGTTCATTGTCTCCTTCATCTGCGGTCACAGCATTATATATACTCAGTACAATATATAAAAGCATCACAATATTGTTATATATCAGAACAGTTACTTAACAGTAATATAATATATTCCCAAAGATCTGATTTCCTAACATGGTATTAGAGCAGAGTTAAAGGGAATTAAATTCTAAATTATTATTTGATTGGAATACAAAATAAAAATATTACTTAAAAGTAAAGAGTCATCACAAATTATTAAAAATGACCACCGGAATTAGAATGGAAGACAGATTGGAAGGAGCTTCAAATTTTCTATCATGGAAAATTAGAATCACCACACTATTGCAAGAACTGGAATTAGAATCATTCATAGAAGTGGAAAAAGAAATGCCTACAGACGAAGCAGAGAAAACAACTTGGAAAAGGAGGAACAATAAAGCCAAGAAATTAATTGTTGATTCAGTTAATGATTCCATTCTCCCAAGTATAGCAAGATTAACAACAGCATATGAGGTCTTCAAGAAAATTCAAGAATCATATGAAATAAACAATACAAGTCGAATATTAACCTTGAAGGAACAACTATTGTCAATAAAGATGAATAAAGGAGAAACAGTTACATCTTATTTCCTAAGAATTGCTGAAATTCGAGATCAACTATTCTCTATTGGTAACAATGTAGAAGACATAGAATTATCTCTAATAGCACTAAGAGGATTATCAACATGTTGGGAGAATTTCATTCAATGTATAAGCACTCGTCCACCCTTACCAAAATTTGATCAAATTAAAAACGATTGCACTCAAGAAGAATCAAGACTCATTACCAGAGGACTAGGTTTAAAGAAAGAGGGAGAAACACAAGCTCTCAATACAAAGTCTCACAACAAAAAGAGAAAATCCTTCAAAAGAAAGAGGGGATTCAAAAGAGATTTTTCTAAAATTCAAAGTTACAAATGTGATAAATATGGGCACACTCATCGACACTGTCCTGAAAGACAAAAGACTCAAGCCACCGTAGTTGAAGCAAAAGAAATTCCACTTTTCTTTACAGCTCTCTCAAGTGAACTAAATTCAAATAATAGAACTTGGATAATTGATAGTGGTGCATCAAGACATATAACCGGATTCAAAAATCAGTTTGAAACACTTGAAAATTATTCAACCGAAGAAGTAACTATTGGGGATAACTCCACTTACCCAGTCAAAGGAATAGGGACCTGTACTATCAAGATAAAGAATGGAGTATCCTTACAACTTAAAGATGTTCTATTTGTACCCGAAATCAAAAGAAATTTAGTTTCTATATCAGGACTAGCAGATCAAGGGTTTCGTGTCACCTTTAATGAAGACAAAGTTCTACTATAGCCTAAAAATTCAAATATGAAAAATGCCACAATTATAGGGACGAGATGGTAGTCTATACAAACTATGTAATGACCAGAAAGCTGCACTAACTCGTGAAATTACAAACCACAGTGAATTATGGCATAAGAGGTTGGGACATCTAAGATATAATGCCCTACCTATGATAAACAAAATTACTATAGGTCTTCCACACTTAAAAGCTGATTATTCTGGTATTTGTAAAGGTTGTGCACTAGGGAAGAATATAAAAGGATCTTTCTCTACAAGTGAGCACAAATCTAAAGTAATCTTAGAATTGATCCATACTGACTTGTGTGGACCCATGTCAACACCTTCCTTAACAGGATCACTATACCATATTATTTTTATTGATGACTATTCTCGGAAAACCTGGATATACTTTCTTAAGGTTAAAGAATCAAGTGAGGTACTATCTAAATTCAGAGAATTCAAAGCATTAGTAGAAAATCAAACAGACAAGAGAGTAAAAGTATTAAGATCAGATAATGGAGGTGAATACAAATCTAACATATTTAAAGAGTTTTGTAATTTTGTTGGGATTAAGAGGGAGTATACTGTGCCGTATAATCCTCAACAAAACGGAGTAGCAGAAAGGAAGAATAGATCCATAATCAAAGTAGCAAAAGCCATGATGCTCGATCAAAACCTTCATACTTCTTTTTGGGCAAAAGCTTCAAATATAGCAGTATATATTCAAAATCAGTGTCCACACTCCATACTAGAAAATATAACACCAAAAGAGGCATTCACAAGGATCAAGCCAGATCTAAGTCATCTCAGGATATTTGGATGTCATGTATATATTCATGTACCTAAAGAAAAGAGGACTAAACTAGAACCATCAGGTAAGAGAGGTATACTTGTTGGTTATAGTGAAAACACAAAAGGGTATCGAATCTATATTCCAGGACAAAAGTCTGTTGAGATAAGTAGAGAAGTAAAATTTGATGAAAATAGCACATTTAAAAACTTTGAAGAGGATAACATCCTGGAGATAGAAGAAGATCTCATAGCTGAAATTGAGAGGGAGGATATGGAAGAACCTGAACTACTAGTCATTGAAAATGAAAACACTAATGTAATCAATGATAAGAAAAGGCCATTATGGGCAAGGAAAATGATTAAAGAAAATAATGTAGAACCAAATGAAATATCTCATGAAAATAAAAGGACAAGAACTCAGAAATGTTATGCAGCCCTTATAACAGAAATCAATAACTCAGAACCATCAAATCCTAAGGAGGCATTATCTAATCAAGCGTGGAGAGAGGCAATGATTGAAGAATATCAATCTATAATAAAGAATGATGTCTAGGACAGTACCTAGACCTAAAAACAAAACCTTTGTCTCTTCTAGATGGCTACTCAAAACTAAATATGCTCCTGATGGAAGTATTGAAAAACATAAAGCTCGGTTTGTTGCTAGAGGGTTCTCACAGAAAGTAGGTATTGATCATGAAGAAACATTTGCTCCTGTAGCTCGGTATACATCAGTCAGAACCATTATTGCTATAGCAGCCTCTAAGGGGTGCAAGATACACCAGATGGATGTAAAAACAGCATTCCTAAATGGCACCATTGAAGAAGAAGTATACTTAGAGCAGCCAGAAGGGTTCATTATACATGAAGCATCAAAATATATTTGCAAACTTAAGAAAGCACTATATGGATTGAAACAAGCTCCTAGAGCTTGGTATGAAAGAATAAACAGCTATCTCTCAAAGTTAGGATATTCTAAAAATGATGCAGATCCTAACATTTACTTCAAGATATCAGATGGCAACATGGTTATTTTGGTTCTTTATGTAGATGATCTCTTAATAACAAGGGAAGATCATCTTATTACAAAATGTAAGCAAGAGCTAACTACTGAATTTGACATGAAGAATTTAGTGCTCTTACATTATTTCTTAGGTTCGGAAGTTTTTCAAAAGAAAGACTATATTTTGCTAAATCAACAAAAGTACACTATTGATATACTATCCAGGTTTGGAATGATGGAATGTAAGCCTTTATCCACACCTATGGAAACAAATTTGCACAAACTTAAAATTGAAGCAAAAGAGTCTGAACCCACTGATCCTACATTATATAGAGAAATTGTTGGATCTCTCATGCACTTGGTGAACACTAGACCTGACATCTGCTATGCAACTAATGTAGTGCATCACTTTATGTGTGAACCCAAGAAAATACACTTAATGGCAGCCAAGCATATTTTGAGATATCTACGAGGCTCTATTGGATTAGGGCTAAAGTATGAAAAGGTAGAAATCAATCTTCAAGGGTATTCTGATTCTGATTGGGCTGGAAGTACTACCGATCGAAAAAGCACTACAGGGTGTTGTTTTAGTCTTGGGTCAGCTATGATCTCTTGGTTCAGTCAAAAATAGTCAGCAGTAGCATTAAGCTCCACTAAAGCTGAATACATGGCAGCATCCATGGGAGCATGTGAAGCTGTATGGTTAAGAAAGCTATTATTTGGATTGTTTGGAAAATCTCTAGATCCAACTGTGATTCACTATGACAATCAAAGTTGTATCAAGTTATCTGTTAATCCAGTTTTCCATAACAGGTCCAAACATATTGAGATTCCATATCATTACATAAGAGATATGGTAGAGAGAAATATCATAAAGCTAGAGTACATTATACTGAAGAACAGAGTGCTGATATTTTCACTAAGCCACTTGCAAAGCTGAAGATAGAATACTTCAGAAACAAACTTGGCATGATCAAGTTGTGATGTATGGTTTAAATTCTCTTAATTATAAGTTTTTTTATTCATGAATAAATATAAAAAATGTGTATATTGCAATATTGTGTAAAATGATCATTTGTGTGTGGGTTAACATTTCAAGGTGACGATCTTGTAAATAGTTAACCAAAGTGTCAAGATAGACTACTTAATTGTGTCCCGACTGTGCGGAGATCTTGACTCTTGTTATTACTGGATGTGTAATAATGAAACCATATCATGATAGACTACTTAATTGTGTGTCCCGACTGTGCGGAGATCATGATATTCAAGTCTATTTTCATGATGAGACTATATTAACTTGTGTGTCCCGAAGTGGCGGATGTCATGATAGACTTTCTATATTTAATACTCACTCGCTAAGAGGGAGTGTTAAGATATAGCTTCATTCGTACTATTATTATTATATATATATATATATATATATATATATTATAATAATATATATATATATATATTATAGTATACAAATGATTATAAAGAAGAGTTGTGATTATATTATTACTATCTTATTATTATTATTATATTGATGAAATATAATAATAATAATAACATAGTAATATATATTAAAGTCACATTGGTATTAATCGAACTATGTTCGATAATCTTACAAATGCTAAGTATCGACTATTAAGTCGAATGAATGAATAAACGATGTCATGCTCGGTCGTTATTACAGCCGACTGCACTAATACAAGACACTGTTTGTATTAGTGCTAGCGACTATTGTTAACAGTCGCTAACACTAATACCAAACAGCGACTATTGGACAGTTCATTTATGAAAAGGCATGTTGGTTGCTGTTTAACCGATCATATGCATATATATACATGCTGTGATCGCAGGGTTTGAGCAATCAATAACAGTGTTCATTGTCTCCTTCACCTGCGGTCACAGCATTATATATACTCAATACAATATATAAAAGCATCACAATATTGTTATATATCAGAATAGTTACTTAACAGTAATATAATATATTCCCAAAGATTTGATTTCCTAACAAATTAGGGGCTTACATGATCTTTTTTTCAAATTTTAATTTTGGGGCCTATGTCAATTTCGGATTTGGCTAATTTAAATCCAT
This sequence comes from Chamaecyparis obtusa, assembly GCA_027943335.1. Lineage (NCBI taxonomy): Eukaryota > Viridiplantae > Streptophyta > Pinopsida > Cupressales > Cupressaceae > Chamaecyparis > Chamaecyparis obtusa. The sequence goes on from BSBK01003546.1 coordinate 183,171, forward strand.
AATTTTGTTAAAATCGATGCAGTTTTGGGGCCCATGTTTGCAAGTTTCAATTGAGAGATTTTAAAACTCAAGGAAATTTAATTATTATAATTTTGGCCCAAATTCCAATCAATCCAAGTTAATCAAGAGCCGGAATTAATCAAGGTGAATGTAATCCAAGGGGATGTGATTTAATTTTATTTCTTTTTCCCCCATGCAAGTCATCCATTTTGGGCAATTAGATGGGTATTTAAAGAGGCGTTTCGGCATCATTTCTCATTGTTTCCAAGAAAAAAGTTTATGATTACAAATTCTGGAAATGCATTTCCAGCCATGGGCGATTTTGTTTTGAGGATTTTGTTGGTTATTTTCATTCAATTTTCTCAAGTTTGGAGGCTTCTAGAGGTGGCAAGTTGGTCTTGGGGTTTGAAGACATCGTCTTGGCATTCATTTTCACCTACCTTTTGAGCAATTCTCATCTTCTCTGTGCCTAGAAAATCAGAGATTTAAGCAAATCTAAATTTGGAAATGGTGCATTGCAATCTTGACTCATTTATCCAGCTCCGAGGGCATCAAGTTACATCCATTGAACATGTTTTTTGCCTAGCCCATGTGGATAAGTTCATGTTTTCCTGATTGGGCAAGTTAGTTGAATGAAATGCAATGATAATCCTAACTCAATTAGCTTGATCAAATGCTATTTTCAAAGTTTTATTGGCAATATTTTATCAAATGAAATGGAGTGACTTGCTTCTTTTCCTTTTTTTAGGTTGGCGAGGTAGTTCTTGCAACTTCATGAGGACCCTCTCGCAACTTGGTAGGGTTGACAGGAAGGAGGATGCAAGGTTCAAGTTCAAATCTCTAAAGTGGCAAGGGAGTTCACACTAAGGTCAAGGCAAGATCAAGGGCAAGTTCAAGATTCAAGTACATGAAGGCTTCACCATTTCAAGATCAAGAGATCAAATGTACAAGTACAAGCAAGAAAGTTCAAGACAGGGCAATGAGAAAATCCCTACAAGTTGGTAGGCATGTTCCTGCGAGTTGGTGGGCATGCTCCTGCAGCTTGGTAGGGGTGTTCATGAAAAGAGGTGGACAAGGTTGAGCATCTAAAGGATATCTTCCCTTCATAAAAAGATCAAATAACAGGATAAGGATGATGGGGTGGCAGTTGGTTGTCTCCTCCAATCAAAATACACCTCTTTCAAGCATGTGCAATCATATCATGCCAAGTGTCCTATGTTCTCATTGGTTGGAAACATTATTGTAATTTACTTATTTGCCCACAAGTTTGCTGCCCTCATGTAATTGGTTGTAATTATAGCAACCCTAATTAGGGTTTATGGGATGTAATTTGGGCCCTTGATTTTAGATTTTTACCTCTTAATCTTGGCCACTCGTTGTACTTGAGCCTCTATATAAGGCCATTTGCTTTCATTTGTAAAGGGAGTTATGTTGGAGAATTGTTGCCAAAATACTATTCTTGTGGCTTGCATGGTGGATATACATGATCATTTTGGTGTATTTGCATGGTTATTGAAATCTCTCAATTAAAATAGGATTTCATTTCAAAGTTGCTTAAGTAAGAGTAAAAGTAGATAGATTGTGTGGTGATATTGGTGGATGTTTGATTGGTTGACTCTATAAAACTAGGCCACTAGCTCCTTGTAGATGCAAGGGTGCCTTTTGTGGTAATCTAGTAGTTGTGGTCAAGTTCAATTGGCATTAGATCCTTGATTTGTACTCTAAGTCGGATTTAGGGGAAGGTGTTGATATGAAAACCATTTGAGATCCTTTGAAGCTTTGGACTAGGTGGAGTTGAAGTTGCAGGCAAGCCTCCATTTGGTAGGAGTCCTAGTCCATCCATTAATCTTCCCATCCATAGTTACAAGTAGATGTAGTCTAGATAGTAGGAGTTGAAGAGAAAAGTTGGAAGTGATATAAATCACGGTTATATTTTTATTGCACATTGTGAAGCCAAATCTTTAGAAGTGCAAGGAAGTTGGCATCCTTGAATGAAACACGTAAGCCTGCCTAAGTGATTAACCAACAAATCACATAATTTCAACTGAGTTAGATATCCACAGGTGTAAGGAACCTTGGAGTCATTCCATGATCTTCATTACAAAGCTTAGCATGGGAGATGACTTTATTCAAGAGAGGGTTTAATGCTTTATGTTTCTCAAAACATTGTGTGTTTAGTCTTGCATGTTGTGTAAGTGGAACAAAACTTGCATCAATAGAAGTTGGCGCTAGGAGGGCGAACAAAGTTCATTCATGTAATTGTCAACAAGAGTGCACTTTCAAGATAGATTTAAGATGAGGAACCTCTCTTAAAAGTAAAAAATCCAAAAAAAAAAAGTGAAAAAGTCAAAATAAAAAAAAGGTAGAGCGGGTTTCTCAATGGATAGGTAGGTGGATGTTCTTCCCATTTGGTTTGATTTGAACAAGAGGTTGCCTCCATATGATTTGACTCAGCTTACAGCATCAGGGCAGTATAGGATACATGATACTACGGATCGTGAGGAAATGAATTGTTTGGTGTTCCTCTTGAGAGTAGACTTGGCATTAAGAGGAAGAATTTCATTTTCAAAGGTGTATGAGCTAGTGGTGCTTGTCAATTCGGAAGAAGAATTCCTTGAGTTCAAAGAAGATATCAATAGGGAACCAAGAAACATATATGAAGGAAATTCTTGGTGCCATGTGCATAATCTCTCGCATTCAAAATCTACTTGCCCATCTTGTCAAGATACCATTGACTTGGTCAAGTTTCAAATGGGTTGGTATGAGGAAATATCGGGGGGGGGGGGGAGGGGTAGTAAGGATTTCTTTCAGCTTCTAAGTTGGATGTCAATTGAGGATGGCATTCGTCATTTAAGTTGGGAACCAAAGGTTTGAGAAGAAAATCAATTGCATCAAAGTAGCATATATGAGCATAGAAACAAGGACATCCAGGAACAGGAAGAACCTTCATACATCACATCACAAGGTGAAGAAGTTGACAAGAAAATTGGGGAAGCAATCGAATTCATCCAAAAAAGAGGAAGGATGGTAGGAAAAGGTCAACAGGTGGAAGCACTTGAAGAACTACAAATGGGTTATCAGTACAAGATGGAAGAGGAAGAAATCTTAGGTGATCTTTCACACATACTCCAAGGGGTGGTCTTTGAGGATAGATTGTAGGAAATTTCAAGAACCCTTGGAGGGGATGACAGCCAAGTTAACAAGTTGGATGAAGAACTTCAAGACATCACAAGTGAATCAAAATATGAGGAACAATTTAGCAAAGCAATGCAGGACATTATCTACGCCATTTTCTTTGGGGGGGTGCTAAAGGATATCACGAAGGAGGTTGGTTTGTTGCTGGAGGTATTTCAAGATGATAAAATTGTTGCAAGTGGCATGATCCAACATCAGCTTTGACCTCCCGAGGGATTACCATTTGAGATTGAATTTGGTAGACATCTCATGGAGTTGTGGCATGATCTTCCTATCAATTATCGTAACGCTATGCTTGGCGAAATTCTACATGAAGAATTGTGGGATTTTCCTAAAGAGAAAGTGATTGACAATTTCATGTTGGATAATGAGGTTCCGAATGGATTTAATGAAGGTAGGCAAGATGGTTTGAGCAAGGAACAAGTTGCTTCCATGGAAGAAGAAAACGAAGAACAATTCGGGTTGGAACTACAATTGGATGTTACATTGGATTGGCTTGGAGATACATTTGAGGGGAAGTTTCTCAAGGAGTCCTTAATATTTGAAGATGCTGATGATCCCAACTGGTGCTGAGAGGGGAGGGGTGAATGAGCACCCAATAAAACTTAAAGACACTCTTAGATCCACTAACTATTATTGCATGTAAAACATATCCTATAAAAGAAATGAACAACACAAAATCACAGCAGCATAGAACACCAGATATATCATGTGGAAACCCAAAATGGGAGAAAACCACGGTGTGAGTAGGAACTCACAAATTTTGCACTCTTTTAAAGTGCGCCCTATGAAAAGCCTTCCTTGTTAAAGGATTACAAACACACTATTAGGTGCGACCCGGTTAAGGGATTTAGAATAAGGCCTGGTAAAGTCTGCCTTCTCAAAGGACTTTAAAACATCGACTAGATGTCACCCGGTTGAGGGATTTAGTACAAGGGACCTGTTAATGTCCACCCAAATACTGGGATTTGGCTATTGCAATTGTTAGAGAGCAATAGAAGGGTTGATCATTTGAAGTGGATTTGCAGAGCCTAATAAGATCACTATTTCATTCACTGAGATTCATCACCGGGCACCACTGGTATGCTCTCCTTAGGTTACTGTGCTTCCTTGCACACTCTCCTCTTTTTCTTCGTCTCTTCTTCTTTTCCCTTTCTCTTGCAGTAGCTTTTATAAGTGTGTTGTTTCACTCTTTCTTTTTGGCAGAATGAAGGCAAATGATTTTCTTCGCTAACTGAAGAATAAATACACTTCCTTCAGAGCGTGGGACAGTTGTACAGAAAGAGAAAGACGTGCATGTCACTCAAATCAAATTAGGAAAGATCTTCTCGCTCTTTGTCGTTGCGATCTCTGTGAAGATCTCTTTTTATCTATCATCCAATCGTGTATCAGTCATGATAGGAAACATCAGTTGTGTGTCACAAGCTTTCCCTTAATAGATGATCCGCCATGAATTAGTCATTCGATCGTGTTTAAGTCTTTTAAAGGAAACATTAGATGCATGTAACATACTTTCCCTTAAAAGAAAATCCTCCATAATTTGTGCAATAAATCACGGTAAAAGAATCTCCTCAGTAGCCTTCAACTGTGCCTTTCACCCGTCTTTTCATTAATAGAAAATCTTGTGTGATTTGTGCAACAAATCTTGGTAGAAAAGTCTCCTCAGTGTCTGTCAACTACGCCTTTCACCGGTCTCAATGATATCTTAACGATCATTGGTGACCAGTTTACACCTTTTCTTATGCAGTGTTATGGTTTCTGTCTTCACCACTCACTTCTCTATTCTCTGTCTACATCAGTCATTGTTTCGGTTATTGACTTCACTGGTCATTGTCTTACTTCTCTGATCACTGTCTTCACCGGTCGCGACTCTGAGCAGTAAGTGAATTGCTGGACAACACTGAGCTCATCACAGTGTCACCGGTTTCCTAAACATTTTCCCTTGTCACCAGCTCCCTATCATATGGACATTGTTAGCGTAGACATTAATGACATCAATGAAAACACCATTGGTTATTACCGGGGTGGTCTCTTTACCGTTTATTGGTTGCATCCGTACCGATGTGCCAACAATCTCCCCCTTTGGTATTGATGGCAAATACTGTGTTACCAATCCAATAGCACTTCTCCAATTATCTACCCCTTTGACAACAATGCCAAAGGTTTGTCAAATGACCTTCCATTTTGATGACTGCTCCCCCTTCGGGCAGTAGTCCTTGGTCACCAATCCGGTTTAGATGAGGTAGTTTCCTCTTTTTGAACTTGTCAGATTGATGATCTCCTCTATCCTTTTACTAAAGATCATCAAGGGGAATTGCCCCTAATTTACGTCTGAGATATTCAAAGGTACTTTTTGGTAAAAGCTTTGTGAATATGTCAGCTACTTGTTCTTTTGTGGAAACATATTCCAGCTTGACTTCTTTGTTTTGCACTTGCTCTCTTAGATAGTGATACTTTATAGCAATGTACATCGTCTTTGAGTGCATGACAAGATTTTTTGATATGTTGATTGCACTCGTGTTGTCACAAAATATTGTTATCGGTTCAAGAACCTGTTCTTGGATTCCTTCTAATATCTATTTTATCCAGATTACCTGTGCGCAGTTGACTACAGCAGCAACATACTTAGCCTCTACTATGGATTGTGATATGCAGTTCTGCCTCTTGCTTGTCCATGACACAATTCTTTCTCCAAGAAAGAATGCACTGAAGAGCACACGATTATACTGAGAGGGGGGGGTGAATCAGTAAAATAACTTTTTTACATTTAACAGCTTTTATTAAAAATAACTTCAAATACTCAAATCAACAATTATGCACATGAACACAATATTTACGTGGAAACCCAATATGGGAGAAAACCACAAAATAATTTGTTTTATATAAACTTGTTCTTTTACAATGTTTTGTAGGCACCAACCTACTAGAGGCTCCAACCCCTATGTTTATGAGCACCGACTCACTGGAAGCACCAACTCCCACACTTCACAGGCACCGACCTACTGGAAGCACCAACTCTCCCTAATTGGATTCTGAGTACCAACTCCCCCTGATTGGATTCTGAGCACCAACTCACTGTTTTTCAAATTTTCTTCCACCTGGACACTGTTGCTTTCTTCAACTGATGATGGATGCAATTTAGTCTCTTTAAGTCAGCCAATACCTCTACCTTTCCTTTTTATCTTCAGAATAATATCTTTATAACTGTATATGCATAATATATATCAGATTAAAATCTGAATATATAAACATTTAATTCTTTCTTTTTAACATATTTACTGCTCTTCTTCTTTCACCTCCACTTGCTGACTTGCTTTCATTTTAAGAATTTTGATTCAATATATATATATATGTTCACATCTTATGAAACAATATGTCTCTTAAGAGTTATGACTTTTCAAATCAAAAAGGTGTCTTTTTTTAATTTAAATAATAAGTTAATCCACCTTTTTATTATTATTATTTAAGTCCAACTTTATTAAAGCTTTTGACGGTCAAACCTTATATGAAACTTTGCAAATGTATTCAATCTTTTAATAACTTTCAAATATATCATCTTCGATAACCTTAAATGTGAAAACCTTCGATTTCATTTATCGGCTTTTTGTCTGAAGTCAAGCGTTGCATATAGTATAATGTTTTCCGTTTAATACATCTTCAATAATCTTTATTAATATCATCCTTTATAAACGTAGCATGTTGTGCATATATTAATAGTTGTAAACGCTGCATAACATTTTCAACCTTCGATAATAGTTTGAACGCTGCATATAAACGTATTGTCTTCAATGACTGTTGCCGTGAGTATATTCATTGATGTTGTCGTAAGTATATTCCTTTTATCTCTGAATATCTTCATTGTTGCCGGTTTCTGTTTAATTATGTCTTCCGCACTTTAATCTGAATGAATACATCTCTAAATACATATAATGAATACGTCTTTTGTATGACTTCATATATCTGAATAATGAATACGTCTCTGTTCATAAAACAAATAGTGTATGTTATATATCTTGATGTCCTGTATCTGAGTATTCAGTCTTCAAAACATAATATGCTGAATATGTTTATTTCAATACGTATCTGAATATACTAATGCTGTATATGCTTCATGCTGTACAATATATGACAATTTTCAATCAATCACATATGAGATATAGTATTCTTTTTGACATCAATGACAATTTTCCATCAATCTCCCCTTTTGTCATTGATGGCAACTTCTCAAATATATGATATTGATTGTGCAAGGCTCCCCCTTAGTTCGTTGTTCCCTTCATCTTCAATCTCTCCCCCTTTGTCATCAATGGCAAAGGGTCTCCAAGGCTAGAGACTAGCTCCCCCTGAACACATGCTTCTCATGAAACCTTTAATGAATGGATGAGAGTGATACTACTCCCAATTTCTCCCTTAGGTACTCAAAAGTTTCCTTTGGAAGTGGTTTTGTGAAGATATCCGCTATTTGCTCCTTCGTATTAATGTATTCCAACTTGACTTGCTTCTCAAGTACTTGTTCTCTCAGGAAGTGGTATTTGATTGAAATATGCTTTGTTTTGGAATGCATGACTAGATTCTTTGATATGCTAATTGCTGTAATGACCCTCACCAATAGGATCACTAAAACCCTCAAATCTGAACTGTGGCAAATCGTCAAACACTTGGCGTGCACTGAATGTTCTTGTTTCAAATGATGTGTTCAAATTGATATTTGTTTTTGGGCACCAAAAGTTATTGAGATAACAATACCAATGAAGTAATGAAATACAATAGAGCAACAATGAAACGATGCAAAGACTTGATGCCAATATATTATGAACTTCACTAATTTCTGATTGCAATGTTCAGATTTATGGACTGAATACAAACTATTACTTATGAGCACTAAATTGTGACAAGCCAATGCCCTTGCAATATACCTTAACTATTAGATCAATCCAAAGACAATATATAGCAAAATTCTGAATACAATGGACTGTTTATATCTACTGAGCTATGTCATGAAATGTATGGACTGTCTATAGATGCTCATTTATTGCACTATCAAACTATGATACCATAACAATGACTGATTTCAATTACAAATGATAGAAGATTGACTGTTATAACAGAGATAAATTTGGACTGTTGTAACAAGACTGAAACCATGCAATATTCCTGACATCAAATGCATTCAAAATACATGAATGGAACCTGGTTATCGCTCCTCTAGTCTGTTGTTGACTACTGATGATATATGCTGATGCAGACCGATGCAAAGAAGACCCCAAACTGCCAACCAAACTCTGCTAAACTGCCCCTGCTGGACTGTCGTACCAGGCCGTACATGTACGGCTCCTGCATAAAATAAATAGCAGGGTTTTGACACCCCAAATTGCTATGAATGGAGTCGCCTAGGGTTAGGTAGTAACCCTCCAAAAGCATAAAAAATATCTCCAGGTGGAAAGAGAGATATGAACAAAAATCTGAATCCAGGGCCTGAGACTGAAAGTCTGAAAATGTGTCAAATTGTCTTCAATCAATCACCAAAATGATTCACCAATGCAAGGGGTGAATTCCAAACCTTATTCCAACCACAAACAAACCCTTTCAAACAATTCTCAATGAAGTACAAATGAGATGGCTGAGTACCAACTCCAAATTTGCAACCCTTTAGTAGATATTTCACTACCTCAGTTATGCCAATTCAAGGGAGTGATTCGTTCCCAAAGATCGATAGAAATTTGCAGACCAAGACCACAAATTGCCTCACAATGAAGAAGTAGAAGAGAATCCAAATCCAAGCATGTTCAAATGAGAGGCCCAGCCCTCTATTTATTCACTTTTTGGAGAAGTTGCTAAGAACTTCTAGAAACATCCTTTATAAAATCTTATTATAATGTACTTTATAATAAAGTAACTTTATAATATAAAAAAGTGCAATCTCAACTTAAAATTATAACAATGTAGGCCCCAAAGTCTCATAACTGAACGTAGGCTCCACTACAACTGCATGTAGGCCTCAAACTGGATGTAGGCTATATCGAATGTAGGCTCTGTCAGCAATATGCAATCAAATGATCCACACAATGACTCTCTCCAAACTATTTGCCTACGAGAGTCGATGATAGGCAAACCCATCATGAACGAACATGTCTCTAGAAAGGGGACATGACAATTGCACTTGTGTTGTCACAAAAGATGGGAATAGGATTCTCAAAATCAATCTTGATATCTCCTAGAGTTTGCTTCATCCAAAGCACTTGTGTACAACTTGCAACTGCTGCAACATACTCAGATTCTGCAGTAGATAAAGTTACCGATCCTTGTTTCTTGCTTAACCATGATACTAGACTGTTACCAAGGAAGAATGCTCCTCCACTTGTACTTCTTCTATCATCAATATTGCCTCCCAAATCTGCATCTGTATAGGCTGTGAGTGAAAAATCTTTTCCTCTTGGATACCATAAACCAAGATCCATAGTGCCTTTTAGGTACTTAACTATTCTTTTAACTGCTAGAACATGAGTTTCTTTTGGCATTGCTTGGAATCGAGCTACAACAACAATTGCTTGCAAGATGTCAGGTCTTGTGGTGGTTAGGTACAACAACCTTCCAATCATAGATCTATATTGAGTTTGATTTACATCAGGGGATTCATCATTTTTGCTAAGCTTGCATCCTGTAATCATGGGAGTCCTAACTGGATTACAATCTTCCATCCCAAACTCTTTTAATATTTCTTTGATATACTTGCTTTGAGAAATGAATATTCCTTTACTTGATTGCTCAATTTGCAATCCAAGAAAGAAAGATAATTCTCCAAGCATGGACATCTCAAATTCTTGTTGCATATCCATGGAAAATTCTTTACACATTTTGTCACTACCTCCTCCAAATATTATGTCATCCACATATACTACTACTACCAAAAGTTTGTCATTTTCAGATTTAATGTATAGATTACTATCTACCATTCCTCTTTTGAAACCTTGATCTAGAAGATACTTGTCCAATCTTGAGTACCAAGCTCTTGGAGCTTGTTTTAGCCCATAAAGTGCTTTTCTTAGTCTACACACATGATCTTCCTTTTTTGAATATGTAAATCCTTCAGGTAATTCAACATACACTTCCTTTTCTAAGTCTCCATTTAGGAAAGCTGATTTTACATCCATTTGGTAAACCTTGAATGCTTTATGACTTGCAAATGCTAAGAACATCCGGATTGCTTCTAGTCTTGCAACTGGGGCAAATGTCTCTTCAAAATCTACTCCTTCTCCTTGAGCATAGCCTTTACAGACTAGTCTAGCTTTGTTCCTTGTGACTTCTCCATTTTCATTCATTTTATTCCGGAACACCCATTTAGTTCCTATGACATTTTTGTCTTTTGGTCTTGGAACAATTTCCCAAGTATTATTCTTTTCAATTTGGTTTAACTCTTCCTCCATTGCTTTCACCCAAAACTTGTCTTCACTTGCTTCTTTGAAATCTTTTGGTTCTATTTTGGATAAAAGACAAACATGTGCATTCTCAGTAGTATTGACTAATTTCCTTCTTGTTTGGACTTCTTTATCTGGGTCTCCAAGAATCAAGTCTTTAGGATGGTTTCTCTGAACAAATTTTGATGGAGTCTTTGCTGGTGTTTTTGCTTTTAAAGGAGTTTTGGAATCTTCTTGCTCTAGTTCCTTTTCTTCTTCATCTTTTGGATCTTCTGCATCTTCACATGTGCTTGGAATTTCAGCATTTATCTTTTCAAATGGCTTTCCTTCATCGATCTTTACATTTGCACTTTCTACAATCTTGAGGAGTCTTTTGTTGTAACATCTATATGCTTTACTTTTGGAGGAATATCCAAGAAAGATTCCTTCATCTGCTCTAGCTTCAAATTTTCCCAAGTCATCTTCATCCCTTCTTATATAGCATGTGCTTCCAAAAATTCTGAAATACTTGACTAATATTGGTCTTCCTTTCCATAGTTCATAAAGTGTCTTATCATGATTTACTCTTATTTGTGCACGGTTCAAAATGTGGACTGTTGTATGTACTGCCTCCTTCCAAAAGGAATCAGCTATCTTGGATTCATTTAGCATTGCCCTTGCCAATTCTTGAACAGTTCTATTCTTTCGTTCTACAACTCCATTTTGTTGGGGAGTTCTAGGTGCTGAAAGTTGTCTTTTTATACCATTCTTTTCACAATATTCATCAAATTCATGGGAAGTAAACTCTCCACCTCTATCCGTTCTAAGACATTTTATTTTTGTATCCATTTCATTTTCAGCTAGTTCCTTGAAAGCTTTAAACTTGTCAAGAGCTTCTGATTTCTCTTTTAGGAAAGCTACCCAAGTCATCCTAGAGTAGTCATCAATAAATAGTATGAAGTATTTTTCTCCTTGTAAGCTTTTTGTCTTGGTTGGTCCACAAAGATCTGAATGAATAAGTTCAAGTGGTTTTGATGTAGAGTATTCCTTGGTTTTGAATGTACTTCTTGTTTGCTTCCCTAGTTGGCATTGTTTGCAAATGATATTTGTAGGTTTTGATAACTTTGGTATATCTCTTACAGCTCCTTTATGACTAATTTTGACAATGTTGTCAAAGTTTAAATGCCCCAATCTTTTGTGCCATAGCCAATTTTCATCTTCTTGTATAAAGAAACATTTTTCATCATTCATTTCTTGTAAAACATACAAATTGTTTGCAGTCCTACAAGCATTAGCTATTAATTTTCCATCTTTTTTAATTTCACAACCTTTATGATAAAATGTTACATTATGTCCTTGATCACAAAGCTGACTTACACTTAGTAAGTTTTCTTTTAGTCCTTTTACATACCACACATCTGCAGTTTTTGTTTTTCCATGATCTAGACTAAGAGTTCCTTTTCCCTTTATATATCGTTTTGAGTTGTCACCAAATCTTACTGATCCTCCATTTGCTGGTTCAAAAGAGATGAATTTGCTTTTGTCTCCTGTCATGTGTCTCGAGCATCCACTATCAACATACCACCAATCTTTCTTATTTTGAGCATGTAAAGCTATTTGAACAAATAGCGATTTTTCTTTCTTTTTCCAAACTTTTTTAGGAAGATCTTATTTCTTTGCTTGATTTGTGGGAAAGATTGTTCTACATTTGTGGGTAGCATGTCCAAAATTATTACACTTTGAACATAGAATATCAAAATTAACTAATAGAGCAAAAGGATTTTGAGTTCTGAGATTTTGAATATTCTTCATTTTGCTTCTGCAGTTTAGAGCTTTATGACCAAATTTGTTGCAGGAGTAGCAATATCCATTGAATGTGTAAGAGAAATGTTGTCTATGATATGGCCTTTTTCCATTCATTCATATTTTGTTTTGGTATTCTATATTCTAGTGCTTTGTGACCAAACCGATTGCAAGAGTAGCAGTAGCCACGAAAATTATGACGGGGCTTATGAATATCATTCTCTTCATTCTTCTTGCAGTCCTTATATCCTTTAAGCTTGTCCTCTTTTGATAGTTCATTTATGACTATGTTGCTTCCCTCTTTTATGAAACCTTTGAATGTATTGTTAGTGTTTGAGTTTCCTTCAAAACCAACCCCTGTTTTGCTGGAAGAAAGCTTTTGACTATCAATGATATCATTTAGGATTTCCGAACTCTTATTGATGGTGCATTCCTTCAACTCCCTTTTTAATTTTTCAATTTCTAGTTTTAAATCAGTTTCAGCTTGTTTAGTTTCTTCTAATTGGATCTTTAGATCTTCAATTGTTTGTTCTGATTTCTTTGTTGCTTCTAAATTCTCCATAGCTTCTTCTTTGAGTTTCACTAATTTTATTTTCAGTTTTTCATTTTGTTTGTATGCATAATGAAGTTTTTCTTTAAGATCAACATCCTCTTCCTCATTGCATGATTCGTCTTCTTCTTCCTCATAAATATCACTTGTGTCTGCTTCAGCCATAAATAGAATTTCATCCTCCTCATCACTTGGGCATTCCTCGCTACTTTCATTCGAAGAGCTGTCCTTTTTGGAATAAAAACTCTTTTTATTTTTGTTTTGATATTTTTTCTTTTTATTAAACTTATTGTTATTCTTCCATTTTTTCTTTATGTGTGCTTGCTTTTCATCTTCACTAGAGTCATCATCATCTTGAGGACATTTTGAGGCATAGTGTCCTATCTTTCCACAATTAAAGCATTTGAAAGGGAATTTCCCCTTATATTTTCGACTTCCCTTTTTTAATTTCCTCAAGAAATGAGCTTCAGCTTCATTAGTTTCACTGTTTGAACTAACACTTGAGATTTGTTTTTTGCTTTTACCCTTTTTAGATGTTTTCAATGATATTTCCATCTTAGGTTCCTTGCCTCCAATCCTCATTTCATAAGCAGTAAGAATTGCATGTAACTCATCTTTTGTAAGTGTGTCTAGATCTTTCCTCTCCTTGATTGCTGACACTTTAGAATCAAATTTAATGGGTAGGGATCTCAAGATCTTTTCAACCATAGTCTGTTCCTCTACATCTTCACCAAGGGCTTTCATTGAATTGACAACTTCATCAACACGAGAAAGGAATGAAGCTATGTCTTCATCTTCCTTCATTTTTAGGCTTTCGAATGTGCTTCGATGGGTTTGAAGTTTGGCTTTCTTTACGTTTTCGGCCCCTTCATAAATATTTTTCAACTTGTCCCATATCTCCTTTGCAGATTTACAATGCATAACTTTTGTGAACTCTGAGTCGGCTAGATTGAATAAAATAGCATGTTTTGCTTTGGCATTATTTTCACTTCTCTTCTTTCCGGCTGAATCTGTTGGCAGTGTCACTAGTGGTGTATAACCATCTAGTACTGATTGCCAAACATCGAATCCAATAGCATTTAAATATGCTTCCATCTTTATACTCCAAAATGCATAATTTGTCCCATCAAAAATTGGTGTCTTGTTTTGAAAACTTTCAGCCATTAGTGCTCTTTAGATCTACCTTCAAGCAATTAGGCTATATAGAAGGAACCCGCTCTGATACCAATTGAAGAGCACACGATTATACTGAGAGGGGGGGGTGAATCAGTATAATAACTTTTTTACATTTAACAGCTTTTATTAAAAATAACTTCAAATACTCAAATCAACAATTATGCACATGAACACAATATTTACGTGGAAACCCAATATGGGAGAAAACCACAAAATAATTTGTTTTATATAAACTTGTTCTTTTACAATGTTTTGTAGGCTCTAACCCCTATGTTTATGAGCACCGACTCACTGGAAGCACCAACTCCCACACTTCACAGGCACCGACCTATTGAAAGCACCAACTCCCCCTAACTGGATTCTGAGCACCAACTCACTGTTTTTCAAATTTTCTTCCACCTGGACACTGATGCTTTCTTCAACTGATGATGCATGCAATTTAGTCTCTTTAAGTCAGCCAATACCTCTACCTTTCCTTTTTATCTTTAGAATAATATCTTTATAACTGTATATGCATAATATATATCAGATTAAAATCTGAATATATAAACATTTAATTCTTTCTTTTTATCATATTCACTGCTCTTCTTCTTTCACCTCCACTTGTTGACTTGCTTTCATTTTAAGAATTTTGATTCAATATATATATATGTTCACATCTTATGAAACAATGTCTCTTAAGAGTTATGACTTTTCAAATCATAAAGGTGTCTTTTTTTTATTTAAATAATAAGTTAATCCACCTTTTTATTATTATTATTATTATTTAAGTCCAACTTTATTAAAGCTTTTGACGGTCAAACCTTATATGAAAGTTTGAAAACGTATTCAATCTTTTAATAACTTTCGAATATATAATCTTCGATAACCTTAAATGTGAAAACCTTCGATTTCATTTATCGGCTTTTTGTCTAAAGTCAACCGCTGCATATAGTATAATGTTTGCCATTTAATACATCTTCGATAATCTTTATTAATATCATCCTTTATAAACGTAGCATGTTGTGCATATATTAATAGTTGTAAACGCTGCATAACATTTTCAACCTTCGATGATAGTTTGAACGCTGCATATAAACGTATTGTCTTCAATGACTGTTGCCGTGAGTATATTCATTGCTGTTGCCGTAAGTATATTCCTTTTATCTCTAAATATCTTCATTGTTGCCGGTTTCTGTTTAATTATGTCTTCCGCACTTTAATCTGAATGAATACGTCTCTGAATACATATAATGAATACGTCTTCTGTATGACTTCATATATCTGAATAATGAATACATCACTGTTCATAAAACATATAGTGTATGTTATATATCTTGTCGTCCTGTATCTGAGTATTCAGTCTTCAAAACATAATATGCTGAATATGTTTATTTCAATACGTATCTGAATATACTAATGCTGTATATGCTTCATGTTGTACAATATATGACAATTTTCAATCAATCACATATGAGATATAGTATTCTTTTTGACATCAATGACACTTTTCCATCATGCACCTCCACTTGTGCTCTTTCTGTCATCAATGTTACCGGCCCAATCTGCATCGGTGAACACTTTTACCTCTCCTTTGTGAGGAAACCAGAGACCATACTCTTCAATTCCCTTTAGATATCTAAAAATCCTCTTTACTGCTATTAGATGTGTTTTTTTTGGGTTTGCAGAGAATCTTGCCACAATACCTATTGCATGTGCAATGTCTAGTCTACTGTGCACAACATACTGAAGCTTACCAATCATTGATCGGTAGAGTGTCTCATTTACCTCTTTAGCATCGCCCTCCTTTGATAACTTGCAGTTAGTTATCATTGGTGTACCAACCGGTCTGGATTCTTCTAGCCCAAAAGTTTTAAGAATCTCTTTAATATACTTTGACTAGGATATGAATATACCTTTATTGAGATGATGGACTTGTAGGCCTAAGAAGAATTGTATTGCACCAATCATGGACATTTCAAATTTTTTCTTCATCTCTTCAGCAAAGTCTTTGCTCATTTTATCATCACCTCCAAAGATGATATCATCCACAAATATTTCATCAATCAAATTTCTTTCTTTACCAGTCTTAAGATACAGATTGTTGTCACTTATTCTTGTGAATCCTATGCTTAAGAGGTATGAGTGTAATCTCTCATACCAAGCTCTTGGGGCTTGCTTCAGTCCATAGAGAGCCTTCTTCAACTTGCAGACCATATCAGTTTTCTCTGTGGATGAGAAACCCTCTGACTGCTCTATATATACTTCCTCTTCTAGTATACCATTCAAAAATGCAGATTTTACATCCATTTGATATACTTAAACCTTTTATGGGTAGCATAGGCAAGCAGAATTCTTACCCCTTCTAGTGTTGCTACCGGTGCAAAGGTTTCCCCGAAGTCTAGTCCTACTTTCTGTACGTATCCTTTGGAGACTAGCCTTGCTTTGTTTCTCACCACCTTTCCTTCTTCATTCAGCTTGTTTCTAAACACCCACTTGGTGCCTATGACATTCTTTTCCTCAGGTTTTGGTACAAGAGTCTATGTTTCATTCTTTACTATTTGCTCTAGCTCCTCTTCCATTGCTTTGACCCAGTTGTCATCCTCCAGAGCTTCTCTTGTATTTTTAGGCTCTATGATGGAAAGTAGACAGGTACTTTCTCTAGCCCTTCTTCTGGTTAGAATGTTGTCACATTTGTCACCAATAATGTTATCAGTGGACTGATAGGTGACATACCTTGGTAGAATTGGTCAGTGATCCCGGTCTTCTCTTTTTGGTTGAGTCGTGTTTCCAGCAACATCATGAACATTTTCTTGTTCATCTTCTTCAATTGGTCGTATGTTTTGATCCCTTCCTTGCTTAGGCACATTACCCTGTTTCATCGGTCTGTTTGCCTATTCTCCTTCATCAGTGATTATTATTTCATTGAATTCTATTTGGCCATTAACGTTATAGCCTTGGTGATTGTCGGATTCACTTTGACTAATCTTATCACTCTATTTTGAATGCTCATCTATCTTTACGTTTGCACTCTCCACTATTTTTCATGTCCTTTTGTTCAGGCATTGGTAGGCTTTACTTTTGGTGGAGTAACCCAAAAATGTGCCTTCATCACTCTTTGGCTCAAAATTGCCAGAGTATTCATCTCGCTTGATGTAACAGTTGCTCCCAAATACTCTAAAATAGCTTACACTGGGTGTATGACCAAACCATAACTCATATGGAGTTTTACTGGTCCCTTTCTTGACTTGAACCTGGTTCAATGTATATACAGCGGTGCTGATTTCTTCTCTCAAAAACTGATGAGGTATAACCTTTTAAATCATCAGAGTCCTTGCACAGTCTACAAAAGTCTTGTTTCTTCTTTCAGCGACTCCATTTTGTTGGGGGGTTCTTGGTGCAACATCTGCCTTCTTATCCCCTATTCTTCACAGTAGCTAATGAACTCTTGAGAAGTGTACTCACCTCTTCTATTTGATTTAAGACACTTTAAGTTCTTACCAGTCTCCTTCTGCACTCGGGCCTTATAGATTTTAAACATATGGAAGGCCTCTGATTTTTCTTTCAAGAACAACAACCACATCATCCTTGAAAACTCATCTACAAAGAGCATAAAATACCTGTCTCCATAGTAGCTCTTTGTCCTGATCGGTCCACACAAATCTGTGTGAACAAGATCCAGCACATTCTCGGTTGAGTAAGACTTGTTGCTGAAGCTTGTACGGGTCAGTTTTCCCAACTGACATTCTTTGCACATGGCCCTATCTGGCTTTATGATGTCAGGAAGCCCTTTGACTGACTTCTTCATGCTTGCTTTGACTATGTTGTCAAAGTATATGTGGCATAGTCTTTTGTGCCACAACCAGCTATTGTCATCTTTTGCCACAAGGCAAGTTTTCTCAATTTCACCTTTTGCTATTGCCATAAAGCAGATCCCCTCAGTTGAGTTTAGGTAGAACAGATTCCCTTTGCTCTGTCTACCAATGGCAACTTGTGCTCCTGATTGATTCTTGACAATACATGATCCCTGTCCAAACTCTAACTGGTATCCTTTGTTGTTCAGTTTAGCCACACTCATCAAATTGTACATGAGTCCTACCCAGTACACATCATCACAAACAACTTCATCACTAAGTGCTATTGAGCGGTTACCTCTAATAGCACAGGGAGCATTATTCCCAAATGTCACTGATCCACCATTGTAAGCTTCAAGCTGATGAACTTGTTTTTGTCACCGGTCATGTGGTGAGTGCATCCACTGTCAATGATCCAGTCCTCACATTGGTGGGAGCCAGAGATAAGTGTCATTTCACTTATCACTGTGCTTTCTTCCTTTATTGCCACAATGGCAATTTCATTGTCTCTCGATTCCTCAGATTCATTGTTAGTGACACCTTCCTCAACAAGTAGCACTCCTTTCCTTTATTCTTGAATCGGTTGAAATTTCTTTATTTTCATTTTCAGGACACTTGGCCGCAATGTGTCCTATCTTATTGCATGAAAAGCATTTCAATGGAAGTTTTCCTTTGTACTTCCCTTTTCCTCTAGGAAATCTCCTTGCGATGAGTGCTTCAAACTCATCCTATTCTTGTTCTTCAGAGAGCATATTCTCAGGAAAATGACTCGACCTCCCGGTAGAACTATTACCGGTCTCTCTTCCTTTCTTAGTGGAAGCAACATTCACAAAAGACTTAAAAGCAGCATCTATCATAGGCAAGTTGTTATCATAATTGCTTAATTCAAAAGTAGTTAACTTGCCAATTAGAGAGTCAAGAGTGATTTGTGATGTGCTCACTGAGCTGAGCTCTTATATAGCTGAGATCTTGATAGCATATTGTGCTCTCAACCCCCTCAGTATCTCGATTATCACATTTTCCTCATTTAGTGTTCCTCCAACACTTTTGATGGAGTTCATCACTTCTTTTATTCTGTTGTTGTAGTGCTCAATGTCTTCACCTTCATTCATCTTCATGTCATCATATTTTCTTTTGAGGCTTTCTACTTTTTCTCTTTGAACATGTGGGTTGCCTCCATACACAATTTGTAGTTTTGCCCACATTTTAAAAGTTCTAGTTAGGTTTTCAATCTCTGCATACACGTTGTCAGGCAACGTACTGGCTATCATGTCCATAACAGTTGTGTTCACTTCTAACCTTCAATTGATCAACCGTCAAGCTACCGGTAGGTTCATTGTACTCTGTGATCACATGGTTCCAAAACTAATCTCCCGTGGTCTTCATGTACAGCTTCATTCTGTTGCACCACACTGAAGTTTTCCTTAAAGAACTTGGGTCCTTCCTTCCTCGTCAGTGTGATATTTTCCTTATTGCGGTTAAGCAACTCAAAAATAGGACGTGGCTCTAAGAGGGGAGGGTTGAATCAGCACCCACTAAAACTTGAAGACACTCTTAGATCCACTAACTATTATTGCATTCAAAACATATCCTATAAAAGAAATAACATAAAATCACAGCAACATAGAAGACCAAATATATCATGTGGAAACCCAAAATGGGAGAAAACCATGGTATGAGTAGGAATTCACAAATTTTGCACTCTTCTAAAGTGCGCCCTGTGAAAAGCCTTCCCTGTTAAGGGATTACAAACACACTATTAGGTGCGACCCGATTAAGGGATTTAGAATAAGGCCAATTAAAGCCTGCCTTGTCAGAAAACTTTAAAACAACGAAGGGATTTAATACAAGGGACCTATTAATGTCCACCCAGATACAGTGATTTGGCTACTGCAATTGTTAGAGAGCAATAGAAGGGTTGATCCTTTGAAGTGGCTTTCTAGACCCTAATAAGATCATTGTTTCATTCACTGAGAGTCATCACCGGACACCACTGGTATGCTCTCCTTAGGTTATTGTGCTTCCTTGCACGCTCTCCTCTTTTTCTTCATCTCTTCTTCTTTTCCCTTTCTTTTGCAGTAGCTTTTATCAATGTGTTGTTTCACTCTTTCTTTTTGGCAGGATGAAGGCAAATGAGTTTCTTCGCTAACTGAAGAATAAATACACTTCCTTCAAAGTGTGGGACAGCTGTACAGAAAGAGAAAGATGTGCATGTCACTCAAATCAAATTATGAAAGATCTTCCCGCTCTTTGTCGTTGCAATCTCCATGAAGATCTCTTTTTGATCCATCATCCAGTGGTGTTTCAGTCATGATAGGAAACATCAGATGCGTGTCACAAGCTTTCCCTTAATAGAAGATCCACCATGAATCCGTCATTCAGTTGTGTTTCGATCTTTTAAAGGAAACATTAGATGCATGTAGCATACTTTCCCTTAAAAGAAAATCCTCCATAATTTGTGCAATAAATCACGGTAAAAGAATCTCCTCAGTAGCCTTCAACTGTGCCTTTCATTGGTCTTTTCCTTAATAGAAAATCTTGTGTGATTTGTGCAACAAATCTCGGTAGAAGAGTCTCCTCAATGTCTGTCAACTACACCTTTCACCAGTCTCAATGATATCTTAACGATCATTGGTGACCGGTTTACACCTTTTCTTATGCAGTGTTATGGTTTTTGTCTTCACCACTCACTTCTCTATTCTCTGTCTACATCGGTCACTATTTCAGTTATTGACTTCACTAGTCACTCTCTTACTTCTCCGATCACTGTCTTCACTGGTCGTGACTCTGAGCAGTAAGTGAATTGTTGGACAACACTGAGCTCATCACTATGTCACCGGTTTCCTAAACATTTTCTCATCACCAATTCCCTATCATATGGGCATTGTTAGCGTAGACATTAATGACATCAATGACAACACGATTGGTTATTACTAGGGTGGTCTCTTTATCGTTTACCAGTTGCATCCTTACTGGTAATGCCAACAGATGCACTCAAAGAGACTCACAAGATTGCATGGTTTATGTTGTACGCAGACAAGCCTCAAAAGGCATATTTCCAAGGCCTTTAGTTGAAGACTAATCCTACCTTGATCACTCAGGAATTTGATGTTGATGCTAGTGGGATGATCCATCACCACCTTCGGCCTCCTGAAGCTTTGAAGAGTTCCCAAATCCCATTTACACACAAAGCACACCAGATTGTATCTTTCCCTGCTATGAATAAAAAGTATGAAAGTTTTTATTTTGATTATGGTGATCTAGGAAAGAAAACTTGTATTTGGATTGATCATGGTCCCAATAAATTTCCCCAGCTGTTGATTTTACACGATGATTTTCCTAAATTTGAAAATAGGGTAGTGAAATTTTTCTCAGAATACAAGGATGAATTGACCAGATTGAGAACTATTACCCGAGCCTTGTTGCTCTTGAACATCCTAAGAAACCATATTAGATCAAGTGTATATAGTACTTTGGCTAGTGTCGTCCCTATAGTGTCTTGTACATAATTATAATAGGTTTGTCTTGGACCACTTAGTTCAAGAGGGTTAGAGTAGGTTTTCCTTTCTGTTAGTAGTTTAGTTGCCTTGTTGAGTCTGGGAATTAATTTTCCTTGAGTCAGTTGACTTGAGATTCGTTCACTGGCTCAGTTGGTTGCTTTTCTTTAGAGAGTTAGTTTGTAGATTTGCCTTGAGTCGTTTGACCCAAGTAGTTTGCTTTCATCTAGGTGCTTGCTTTTGGCTAGTTTAGTTTGAGGGATCCAAATTTGTGAGAAAGGCGACGTATTACCCAACACACTCTAGTGTTCTCCCAGTAGATTTGTTTGGTTTATTTCTTGGATATCTCTTTGTGAGGTTCCCTTGAATTGGAGATTGCCCCTAATAGCCTTATCTTGCGAAAGGGGTTTGTCCTAAAGTTGGATTGGATCATGGTTGTGTTTTAAGTATCTGAGTCATTCGATTACAACATTTTACTCACTTAATTGCTCTAAGTTCTTTGGTAGTTTTGAAGTGAAGTTGGATTTAGTGAAAATCATACACCTACTTCAGCGCCATTGTGGTCTTCCAAACCCTCTATGGGCTTCATTGCCTACAAGCCAAATAAAAGATTACAAGTGAGACGAAAAGAAATATCATGAGAAAAGAAAGAAGAAAGCAGAAATGATAAATGCTAAAAAATGCAAGATCAAAATGAAAAGTGAAAAGTAGAATTGGCTCAAGGGTGTGCAAGCATTTCTACCGGTGCTATAAAAATAATCACTAAAGGTAGAATCATGTTTGTGGTGCCACAGCGACAACCTCTTCGGGGCTATGGATGCCTAACTGGCAGCGAGGCACTATTCAGGATGCTTTTGAAGTAAGGATATCGAAAAAGCTAAGCTTAATGAATCTGAGAGATTACTGAGTTCTTGTTGAGCAGGGAATAAATACACTTGCACATATGTGGGTAATCGAGGATGAAGGCTCTTAGCTCAATTCGAGGTTCCTTCCTTCTCGAGTGCATTTCCTAGTTGTTTGATAGGTGAAAATGGAGTTGATCAAAGGTTCTCGCTTCTAATTGAACTTTATCCTTGAAATGTTCAGGAACATTTCTCTTGGGGGATGCTAGATGTTGTGAGTTTTTTCACACCATCACCCCATTGAAAATGGGGACCCCCCTCTTTTTTCTTTAGCAGTAGGTGTTTTTGCAATTCCCCTACGTTGGTGATGTTAAAGGAGAGTTTGAAGTGGCCTGCAAAATTTGGAGATGATTCGAGAGGTTGAGCAATGAGAATTTTTTGTGAGAAGAGGTTGGATTCTGATTGCAAAACGATGAAAATTGTGATTTTGGCTAAGTTTGTATTTCGGTTTTCCAGCAAGATGATTTTTGCTTGCAAATCTCAATTAAAGATTTGGATTTAGAATTGATTTTGAATATATTTTTGACTTGAAATTTTTTGCAAGAAAAATTTAGACTTCATGGACTTATAAAATTTTGGGGAAATTTGGCAAAATTTTGCAAATTGTGGAAATTGAAAAAATGGAATTGAGCAATTTTGATAAAATAATTTTTGAAAAATCTAACTTCTAAGTGTCAAAATTGCAATTTTAATGTTCACTTTTCAAAGTTTGGTAAGACGGTTCTTGCTAGTTGGTAGGCATGATCTTGCAAGTTGGTAGGCATGTTCCTACGAGTTGGTAGGGGTACTCTTTCATCTTGGCAAAATTTCAATTAACTTGAGGGAAGCTCAACATTTCAAAATGGTAAGATCAACACAAGAAAACAGTTTTCTTTTAGCCAAGTGGAGTTATTATTATTGAGAAAATTATTTTTGGCTAAAGAAAATTGCAATTTGCAAGGAGGAGATAAAATGGTTTCAAGTTGGCATGCAAGCCCTTGCAAGTTGGCAAGCAAGTCTTTGCAAGTTGGGAAGCAAGTCTTTACAACTTGGCAAGTGGGCTTGTGCAAGTTATTACGAATTGGGAGAAGTGGTGTTGCAAGTTGGTAGAGGTGATCGTGCAAGATGGAGAGATCAACTTGGCAATTTTGTAATTCCAATGGCAAAATCCTTATGCTGGGCAAATTTTCCTTTCAAAGTGGCCCATTAAATGTTTTATTTCAAATGATAATTGGGGCTGGATTTTATATTTAATTTCCCAAGGCAAATTCAATGCCATTTTAAAAATCGAGGCCAATTTATAATTTAAAAATCAGGGTAAATTCATATTTCAAAAATCAATGCAATTTAAAATTTCAATGCAAATGTGATGCCACTTTGTAATTTAAAAAAAATAAAAAATCTGAGAGGCCATCTTACATTTAAAATTCAATGCCAAGGTGAAATTCGAAATTAATTTGGGGGCCCCTTTCTGTGCTAAATTCAATGTATTCTAAGGCTTAATTGGTGTGAACTTTAAGGCAAGTTATGGGGTCCACAATTGGGAGAGTTTAAAACTTAATTAGGGGCTTACATGATCTTTTTTTCAAATTTTAATTTTGGGGCCTATGTCAATTTCGGATTTGGCTAATTTAAATCCATAATTTTGTTAAAATCAATGCAATTTTGGGGCCCATGTTTGCAAGTTTCAATTGAGAGAGATTTTAAAATTCAAGGGAATTTAAGTATTATAATTTTGGGGCCCAAATTCCAATCGATCCAATTTAATCAAGGGTTGGAATTAATTAAGGTGAATTTAATCCAAGGGGATGTGACTTAATTTTATTTCTTTTTCCCCCATGAAGTTATCCATTTTGGGCAATTAGATGAATTTAAAGAGGCATTTGGGCATCATTTCTCATTGTTTCCAAGAGAAAATTTTATGATTACAAATTCTGGAAATGCATTTCCAGCCATGGGCGATTTTGTTTTGAGGATTTTGTTGGCCATTTTCATGCAATTTTCTCAAGTTTGAAGGCTTCTAGAGGTGGCGAGTTGGTCTTGGGGTTTGAAGACATCATCTTGGCATTCATTTTCACCTACCTTTTGAGCAATTCTCATCTTCTTTGTGCCTAGAAAATCAGAGATTTAAGCAAATCCGAATTTGGAGTTGGTACATTGCAATCTTGACATCATTTATCCAGCTCCTAGGGCATCAAGTTACATCCATTGAACATGTTTTTTGCGTAGATCATGTGGATAAATTCACGTTTTCATGACTGGGCAAGTTAGTTGAATGAAATGCAATGATAATCCTAACTCAATTAGCTTGATCAAATGCTATTTTCAAAGTTTTATTGGCAATATTTTATCAAATGAAATGGAGTGACTTGTTTCTTTTCCTTTTTTAGGTTGTCGGGGGAGTTCTTGCAACTTGGTGAGGACCCTCTCGCAACTTGGTAGGGTTGAAAGGGAGGATGCAAGGTTCGGGTTCAAGTCTCTCAAGTGGCAAGGGAGTTCACACTAAGCTCAAAGCAAGTTCAAGATTCAAGTACATGAAGGCTTCACCATTTCAAGATCAAGAGATCAAATGTACAAGTACAAGTAAGAAAGTCCAAGGCATGGTAATGAGAAAATTCCTACGACTTGGTAGGCATGTTCCTGCGAGTTGGTGGGCATGCTCCTGCAGTTTGGTAGGGGTGTTCATGAAAAGAAGTGGACAAGGTTGAGCATCTAAAGGATATCTTCCCTTCATAAAAAGATCAAATAACAGGATAAGGATGATGGGGTGGCAATTGGTTGTCTCCTCCAATCAAAATACTCCTCTTTCAAGCATGTGCAATCATATCATGCCAAGTGTCCTATCCTCTCATTGGTTGGAAAAATTATTGTAAATTTCTTATTCGCCCACAAGTTTGGTGCCGTCATGTAATCAGTTGTAATTATAGAAACCCTAATTAGGGTCTATGGAATGTAATTTGGGCCCTTCATTTTAGATTTTTGCCTCTTAATCTTGGCCACTCGTTGTACTTGAGCCTCTATATAAGGCCATTTGCTTTCATTTGTAAAGGAAGTTATGTTGGAGAATTGTTGCCAAAATACTATCAAAATTGTTCTCTATTCATTGTTGTGGCTTGCATGGTGGATATACATGATCATTTTGGTGTATTTGCATGGTTATTGAAATCTCTCAATTAAAATAGGATTTCATTTCAAAGTTGCTTAAGTTTTTAGAATAACTGAGAGGGGGGTGAATTAGTTAGATCAGTTGTCCTACAGTCTCAAATACAAAGATGTACCTCACAAAACAATTCAACCAAATTATGTAGCTCGATAACATAAAACATCAATCTGACTATTCACTTTATCGATTACCAGTAAATATCCAACTGTGATTATTGACTAAATCAACTATGTAGTATGTAAAGTATGATAGCAAAAAAAATCATAACAAATAACACAACCCAATGATTTAACGTGGAAACCCTGTTAATGGAAAAAACACCTGGGACCAGTAACCCAAAATAATTCACTCTTCTGAAGTGAGCTTGGTGAAGAGCCAACCCTGTTAAAGTTTACATTACACACTGTTAGGTGTGACCTGGTTAGAGGATTTTATCACTAACAATTAACTTTTGACCAGCATTCACTATGGGGTCAACAAGATAACACTTTACATTCAATGAATGTCATAGGGTATTACATAAGACTGTCAAGTCCACTCGGTTAAGAGATTTTCTGAATCAATGGTTAAACTGATACAGTAATGATCTAATTCAAATACAACTCAATTGCAAATATCCAGATCTATGCTAAGCCCTTAAAAATAATCCTCTAATCACTAATCAATTCACTTCCTTCAATATCTCAACTTAGTTTCACTCGGTAAATGGTTCTCTGATGCTTAGTAAACTCTGCAGCTCGGTTCTTCAATAACCAATTTGATCAGGCATGCATGAATACAGTCTTCACGCGAAATCTTTGCAGTCCCCTTCCGGCATTGTTTCAACAGCTAAAGCGTTTTCATATCAACCATTAGATTTTGCCACTTAATCTCCTTCGTCAATTTTCGCCGCTTAAACCTTCCTCGGCAGATGTGTCCATAACACATTTCAATCTCATCCTTTAGATCATTTTCAAATTTTGTCAGTCGTGGATCTCATAACAAACTTCATCCTTAACCTCGAAATCATAACAATATCCAGCTCATCACGTTCAGTCGGTTGTTCTTAGCATTTAATGTTTTCATCCATACTCGGTTAATATAGAAATGCGTCGGTGATAACTAGCTCGGTCATACTGTCACTCGGTATACACTGCACTGGCTCGGTGTATACAAAAATCTTCAATTACCAACCCCATTGACTTGTTCAATTTAAAATCTCTTCATCATTATAGATTAATGTACCATACTCAAGTCAACAATATAAAGTCATAGCCTCATCAAATAAGTTACCCAATGTTTACCTTTTCCTTCTCTGTCATATCCATCTTTTACTCATGTAGATAACTCTGTTCTTCATCTTTTCTTCCTTTAACAGATGTTCAGATGCGTGTAACTATCATGATAAGTACTATCAAGACTAGTTGACATCAATGACAACATATTGACAGATTTAATCATCTTACATATCATTTCAGTACTCAGTGATCTCTAATCACTGTTCTTCAATTCATCTAGATATTCAATCAGTTGTAGTTCATCAATCTCTCCCTTTGGCATTGATGGCAACACAAGTAATATGAAAATATGCCATACACATACCAAACATGTATTCTACAACTATGTAAGTAAATGTTGTAGCTCGGTAAGCTCTCCCTAGCTTGATATTTAATATGTTTAATCACTACAAAACATAACAGCATTACATGCAGACTCTCCCTGCGGATTTGATCTTTTCAGTTCTCAGATTTTTTGTTCTCAGCAACAGATATTCAAGTCTATCTCCCTTTCTGCAATCTTTCTGATCTCCTCTCTTATTTTCATATTCAATCTCTCTCCCTTTGACAACAACGCCAAAGAAAATATATACAAACAGCTCTTTAGCAGCCAAGTAGTTCTCTGTTGTTCGGTTCATATCAATCAGGTACCTTCAGTGTACAGATAAACAAATTTATGTTTCAGCTTCTGCAATCTTTCACAACCTTAGCAAAACTAAAGTGTGAGCTATGTGCATCAACATGAATGATCCTCTGATAAGTATAGGCTAATGCAACCTTCTGATCACCTCAGTGACCGATAGACAGGGGAGAAACCCCAAGTCTAGTCATCAAATATTCAAATGTGTCCTTCAGTAATGGTTTTGTAAAGATATCAGCAAGTTGTTCCTTAGATGTTACAAATTCTAGTTTCACTTGCTTCTCTTGAACTTGTTCCCTTAAGTAGTGATACTTAATAGATATGTGCTTTGTTTTAGAATGCATCACAGGATTCTTGGAAATATTTATAGCACTAGTGTTGTCACAATACATAATCACCGGCTCAGTGATTACCTCATTCATTCCTTCCACAACTTGTTTGATCCAAGCAATATTAGAACAATTTGCAGCAGCAGCAACATACTATGCTTCAGCAGTAGACTAAGAGATGCATGCTTGTTTCTTGCTTATCCAAGTCACAAGCCTATCTCCTAAAAAGAATGCTCCACCAGTTGTGCTCTTCCGGTCATCTATGTTCCCAACCCAATCTGCATCGGTGTAAACTCTTAGTTCAAATTTTCCATCCTTAGAATACCATAATCCATAGTCTTCAGTCTTCTTCAAGTATCTCAAAATTCTTTTAACTGCAACCATGTGTGAATCTTTAAGATTGGCAGAAAATCTTGCCACAATCCCAACTGCCTGTGCAATATCAGGCCTACTGTGTACAACATACATCAATTTTCCAATCATAGATCAGTACAGTGTTTGATTTACCTCTATAGATTCATCATCCTTTGTCAATTTACATCCAGTTACCATCGGTGTTCCTACTGGTTTTGCATCTTCCATGCCAAAAGTTTTCAACACTTCTTTAATGTATTTTGATTGTGTGATGAAAATCCCATCATTCAGTTGTATAATCTATAAACCTAGAAAGAATTTAATCTCTCCAAACATTGACATCTCAAATTCCTTTCTCATTTCATCAGCAAAAGATTTGCAAATCTGATCTTGTCCACCAAAGATTATATCATCAACAAATATTTCAGCAATCAAAATGTTATCATCAGAATCTCCTTTCATATACAAATTACTGTTTTCACCGGTTCTTACAAAGCCAATACTGATAAGATAAGCATGTAGTCTCTCATACCATGCCCTCGGTGCTTGCTTCAGTCCATATAAAACTTTGTGTAATCTACATACCATGTCTTTTTTATTTTGATCCACAAACCCTTCTGGTTGTTCTATGTAGACCTCCTCTTCAAGAATTTCATTCAGAAAAGTTGATTTCACATCCATTTGATATACTTTGAATCCCTTATGTGCAGCATATGCTAGTAATATGTGAACTCCTTCAAGTCTTGCAACAAGTGCAAAGGTTTCACCATAATCAATACCTTCCTCTTGTGCATATCCCTTGCAAACAAGTCTTACCTTATTCCTAGTAACTTCTTCATTCTCATTCAACTTATTCCTAAAAATCCACTTAGTACCAATAACATTTTTATCTTTCGGTCTAGGTACCAATGTCCATGTCTTATTCTTTTCAATTTATTCAATTTCTTCATTCATAGCATTTATCCATTCTTCATTTTCAAGTGCATCCCTAACATTCTTAGGTTCAAACTCACAAACTAAGCATGTGTTTTGTCTTAAATTACTTCGGGTCATCATGCCAGCTTGCTTATCTCCAATTATTTGATTCTCTGGATGGTGTCTTCTAACAAATCTTGCTAGCACTTGTTCTCTCCTCTGTTCATCATTCAGTTCAGGTTCATTTCCCTGCTCAGTAGCTTCTTCCTGATTCTTGGTTTGCATTTGTTGACAGTCGGTAGCATTTTCCTGATGCTCGGTAGACTCGGCCTGTGGCTTCGTTAGATATTTTGGATCTTCAACATAGGTAAACCTACCATAGTCTTCCAGTTCCTTCATGTTTTCTACATCATTCTTTTGAGCAAACTCATCAACTCTTACATTAGCACTTTCAATCATCTTATTAGTAACCTTATTCAAACATTTGTAAGCTTTACTCTTAGTAGAATATCCTAAAAATAAACTTTCATCACCTTTGGAGTCAAATTTACCATTTCTATCATCTTTCAGAATATAACACTTACTACCAAAGATTCTGAAATAACTTACACTCGATGTGTATCCAAACCATAACTCGTAAGGTGTCTTGTTTGTGTCTTTCTTCAGTTGAACTCAGTTCAAGGTGTGTACTGCAGTGCTAACTGCCTCTCTCCAGTACATGTGTGCAACATTTTTCTCAATCATCAAGGTTCTAGCACAATCAACAATTGATCGGTTCCTTCTTTCAGCAATTCCATTCTGTTGTGGTGTCCTCGGTGCAGAAACCTACCTTTTGATTCCATGCTCATTATAGAAGTTAGTGAATTCATCTGAAACAAACTCACCTCCTCTATCAGACCTTAAGCATTTCAATACTTTCCCGATTTCTTTTTCAACTTTAGCCTTATACCATTTGAACAATTTGAATGCCTCGGATTTTTCTTTCAAGAACATAACAGTCATTAGCCTAGTATAGTCATCAACAAATAAAATGAAATATCTATCACCATAGTAGCTTTGAGTTCTCATAGGACCATATAGGTCGGTGTGTACCAACTCCAAAATTCCTTTAGATGAATAGTCCTTACTTTTAAAACTAGATTTGGTCATCTTTCCTTTCTGACATTAATGGCACATAACATGATCAAGTTTTGTTAGCTTAGGCAATCCTCTAACTTTTCTCTTTCTACTGATCTTAATCATGTTATCAAAGTTTACATGACATAACCTCTTATGCCATAACCATGCATCTTCATTTTTCACCAGCAAACAAGAAGTTACAGCATTGTCAAGATAAAATAAATTACCTTTTGATTGTCCTCCAGTACCAACAAGCTTTCCATTTTCATCATAGATTTTCACCTTCTTGCTTTCAAATGCAACTCGGTGACCTGAGTTATTCAGCTGTGCTACACTCAACAAATTGCAGTTAAGTCATTTTACCCAGTATGCATTATCACATCTAATTCTATCATTTAGCAAAATAGATCCTTTTCCTTTTACCATACAGGTGTGTCATTTCTCATTTTCACTAATCCTCCATTATAATGCTCAAGATGTTCAAACTTATCTTCATCACGAATCATGTGATGTGTACAACCACTATCAATGATCCAAGTATCATTCTTACTAACTTTAGAAATAAGTGTTGTTTCTACATACCTTTCCTCTTCTTCTAAATCATCTTTCATTGCAACAAATACTACTTCAACATCATCAGTGTTGGTGTCGGTGTCATCATCATTCTCAACAAGGTAACAAGCCTTTTTACCTTTATCTTTGTAATCTCGGTTGTCTCTATTGTACTGTCGGTTTCCTCTGTTATTTCTTCTGCCAAATTTCCCATCACTAGATCGGTCATTATCTTCTTCTTTCCTGTTAGGACATCTAGCAGCAATATGGCCAACCTCTTTACAACTAAAACAAGCTAAAGGTAACTTTCCCCTATATCTTCCTTTACCTTTCTGCAGTCTCTGGGCCATTAGTGCTTCAAGTTCATCAAGCTCATCTTTAGTGTTACTATCACTTTCATTCCTAATATTGTGCTTACTACTAGACCTACCAATCTTAAGAGATGACATAAAAGCAGATTCAACGCTCGATACAACACTATTATCAAAATTATTTAGCTCAAAGGTTCTTAACTTTGCAATCAGACTATCAAGAGTAAGAGTGCTATTAGGTGCAAACCTCATTTCATGAATAGCAGATATTCTGATTGCATAGACAGGCAGCAATGTTCTCAGTATCTTACTTATCACAGTATCTTCATCAATTATACCTCCTGCTCCTCGGATAGCATTGACTACCTCTTTGATTCAGTTTGAGTATTGTGTGATGTTCTCTCCTTCCTTCATCTTCATGTCATCAAATCAGCCTCTCAAGCTTTCAGCTCTGGCTCTCATCACATTCACATCACCACCATAAACTAGAGCAATTTTATCCCACATTTACTTCGCTATAGTGCAATCCTTGACATCCTCAAACTCAGCATCAGATAGAGCAGCAGCAATCTCTATCATAGTAATGTTGTGTTCATGTCGATCTTTCAATTGATCAAGGGTTAAATGTCCAACATTCGATTGTATGTAGCCATGATCCAGTAAATGTAATGCAGAATCTCCAATTCCAGATATGTGAAGTCTCATCCGGCTTTGTCATGTAGTAAAGTTGTCTTTGTTCAACTTCGGCACTTCCCTCTTATACATCTTGTGATCTTTCTGCTCAAGTCCTTAAAACTTTCTTCCAAGCAACCAATATTGCTCTGGTACCAATTGTTAGAATAACTGAGAGGGGTGTGAATCAATTAGATCAGTTATCCTACAGTCCCAAATACAAAGATGTACCTCACAAAACAATTCAACCAAATTATGTAGCTCGGTAACATAAAACATCAATCTGACTGTTCACTTTACCAATTACCAGTAAATATCTAGCTGTGATACCGACTAGATCAACTATGCAGTATGTAAAGTATGATAGCAAAAACAATCATAACAAATAACACATAACACAATGATTTAACATGGAAACCATGTTAAGGGAAAAACCACCTCGGATTGGTAACCCAAAATAATTCACTCTTCTGAAGTGAGCTTGGTGAAGAGCCAGCCCTATTAAACGTTACAATACACACTGCTAGGTGTGACCTGGTTAGAAGATTTATCATTAACAGTTAACTTTTGACCAGCATTCACTATAGGGTCAACAAGATAACACTTTACAATCAATGAATGTCATAGGGTATTACAGAAGACTGTCAAGTCCACTCAGTTAAGAGATTTTTTGAATCAATGGTTAAATTGATACAGTAATGATCTGATTCAAATACAACTCAATTGCAAATATTCAGATCTATGCTAAGCCCTTAAAAATAATCCTCTGATCACTAATCAATTCACTTCCTTCAATATCTCAACTTACTTTCACTTGGTAAATGGTCCTCTGACACTCGGTAAACTCTGCAGCTTGGTTCTTCAATAACCAGTTTGATTAGGCATACATGAATACAGTCTTCACTCGAAATCTCTGCAGTCTCCTTTCGGCATTGTTTCAACAATGAAACTCATATCTCTTATATAGACAGGTAAAACGTTTTCATATCAACCATTAGATTTTTCCACTTAATCTCCTTCGTCCATTTTTGCCACTTATACCTTCCTCGGCAGATGTGTCCATAACACGTTTCAATCTCATCCTTTAGATCATTTTCGAATTTTGTCAGTTGCGGATCTCATAACAAACTTCATCCTTAACCTCGAAATCATAACAATATCCAGCTCATCACATTTAGTCGGCTGTTCTTAGCATTTAATGTTTTCATCCATACTCGGTTAATATAGAAATGCGTTGGTGATAAGTAGCTCGGTTATACTGTCACTCGGTATACACTGTACTAGCTCGGTGTATACAAAAATCTTCAATTACCAACCACATTGACTTGTTCAATTTCAAATCTCTTCATCATAATAGATTAATGTACCATGCTCAAGTCAACAATATAAAGCTATAACCTCATCAAATAAGTTACCCAATGTTTACCTTTTCCTTCTCTGTCATATCCATCTTTTCGTCATGTAGATAACTCTGTTCTTCATCTTTTCTTCCTTTAACAGATGTTCAAGTGCTTGTAACTATCATGATAAGTACTTGTCAAGACTAGTTGACATCAATGACAACATATTGACAGATTTAATCATCTTACATATCATTTCAGTACTCGGTGATCTCTAATCAGTGTTCTTCAGTTCATCTAGATATTCAATCAGTTGCAGTTCATCATAATAAGAGTAAAAGTAGATAGATTGTGTGGTGATATTGGTGGTTGTTTGATTGGTTGACTCTATAAAACTAGGCCACTAGCTCCTTGTAGATGCAAGGGTGCCTTGTGTAGTAATCTAGTAGTTGTGGTCACGTTCAATTGGCATTAGATCCTTGATTTGTATTCTAAGTTGGATTGAGGGGAAGGTGTTGATATGAAAACCATTTGAGATCCTTTGAAGCTTTGCACTAGGTGGAGTTAAAGTCGCAGGCAAGCCTCCATTTGGTAGGAGTCCTAGTCCATCCATTAATCTTCCCATTCATAGTTAGAAGTAGAGGTAGTCTAGATAGTACGAGTTGAAGAGCAATATTGGAAGTGATATAAATCACGGTTATATTTTTATTGCACATTGTGAAGCCAAATCCTTAGAAGTGCAAGTAAGTTGGCATCCTTGAATGAAACACCTAAGCCTGCCTAAGTGATTAACCAGCAAATCACATGATTTCAATTGAGTTAGATATCCACAGGTCAAAGGAACCTTGGAGTCATTCCATGATCTTCATTGCAAAGCTTAGCATGGGAGATGACTTTATTCAAGAGAGGGTTTAATTCTCTATGTTTCTCGAAACATTGAGTGTTTACTCCTGCATGTTGTGTAAGTGGAACAAAACTCGCATCAACAAGTCCCAAGGGCCAGGACTCTCAAGGAACTCACTCTAGATCAGACTCACCAGAAATTGGTATTTTGCCAAGTTTTTACAAAGTCTTGCTATTTTTTTCAGTGTTACCCCAAGTTTCCAGGGCGGGCATGGCAGGGGACGGGGTGGACAAGTTTCCAGGACAACAAAATTTTCTACCAATTTTGGGGACGGGTAGGGGACAGCTATATAACAATAGGGAAAATTAAAATATATACAGAAATTTAAAATATTCATATGAAAACATGGATAAAGCATGCACTTATACATAATAGAACCTTAAAGTTAAAATATAGGAATTAGCAAAATCCATATGCCAAATTTGTGTTACTTTGAGAGTCAATCAAATTTTCTCTAGAAATCAAAGTCCAAGTCCCCTAGACGTCCCTTGTTCCTAGGACATTTCCAGGATGGGGACAGCTGAAAAAAATACCGGGGATGTGTCCCTGAGTAACACTAGTTATTTTGCCAAGTCCCGAGTCAAGTCAGCCTTGCCGAGTCCATGCAAAGCCTGAGTCTCGTTTCTAAGCTCTAAAGTTATGTAAATGGTTCTATAATGTTATTAAAATGACTTATAAAATAATTGAAATC
Source organism: Chamaecyparis obtusa (assembly GCA_027943335.1). NCBI lineage: Eukaryota > Viridiplantae > Streptophyta > Pinopsida > Cupressales > Cupressaceae > Chamaecyparis > Chamaecyparis obtusa. Next base: position 217,746 of record BSBK01003546.1, read on the forward strand.
TCCTACGGTTTTTTTGTTTTTATTTTTATTTTTTTATTGCCATCCCCTAAAAGAAGGCCTTTCATGCCCTGCTGTCCTCTGTCTTTCCCCATCCTAGAAATTCCTTGGAATGTACATATAAATAAAGAATTTTGTGTTATGTTATGTTGTATAATCTTAGATGTATAAAGAATTGAAATGCATAATTTAATAGCCATATCGCTATTAGAGGGTCTTAAACATTAACTGTATCTGTATCTGATATTGTATTCATATCCATTTCCATGCAACTCTTTTTATAAGTTATAATGAAAGCTACTTCAAGAATAAACTAAAAGGTGGTATTTTCAACCTATTCTAGTTAATCAAAGTTTAGGAATGGAAAAAAATAACATACATTTCCTTGAACCATTTCACGTCCTGCAAACCATAGGAAGGCTACTACCCCTGCCACAGGTACAAGCACTGCAAATAGCTGCATATAGAACCATCAACAAGAGAAAACTACCGCAATTATTGTAAACTCTTCTTATATTTGTTAGCAGTCGTATCATGAAGAATGTGATGCTACTTTGCACATACTGGTATGTTACGTTAAATACATGTAAATGTTAACATGATCATCCAAGTCAGCCATTACTGCTAATATTTCTGATGTACATTTCCAAAAAACTGCATCTGAGCAGTTAATTAACATCTCAAAAAATAGACAAGAGTACAGTTACTAACATGTATCTCTAACATAATTGAGATAAATGTTAACATGTAGTGCAACTACATTAAGCTAAAAAACTTAAAAATTCAAATATTAACATAATATTTGGATGAAACATCAGTTATAAGGCCTAGTTTGTAAGTAAACTGTAATTATTTAACAGAACATCAGAGCAGCTTGCATGCTGTTATGTAATCTTGAGTCTCCATAACAAGCATCTCAAATAAAGTAGCTCAAATTTGCATGAACATATCGACTTACCCATCATAACAGAAGCTAAGCCAATCATAAGAGCCTAACATAACAGTACTATCTGAGATTTCCTTTACCATAAGATCTAGTTACATTGGTTTTTTGTATTTTATGGGTTGAAACTTCCTTTCACATACGATATAGTTAGATTGATTTTTGTGTTGTAATAGACTTTAATAAGATATGGTTAGTTGATTCTTGTATTGTAAGACTTAAATTACACTTGGAAGACTTTGATTAATAAGTACTTAATAATTAACATGCCTATTTAAGAAGATTAAGCTTTACACTAGATCAAATCAAACACATTATACTTGAAATTTCTCTTAACATGGCAGTTGACCCACAGTGTACCAGCTATAGTGTCCACTTTGTGATTCTTTATTTATAACATCATTCCAAATCAGGTACTGCAAATATATTCCATATCTGACATTATTGCCATTACAATTTTTCAGTACTGTTTTTATTTTCTTTTTGCTATTACAGACCTGTGTAATCATGGTTTGCATATATTAAAGCAATTAAATCACAGGATTCTTGGAATCCATCCCTCGGCAGCTATTCAGTCTGTAGAGACAAAGGAAGGATCTTCTGGCTGTGTGACATCTACCATTGTATTAGATACCTCCAGTTTTTATTTATGATGGCTCATAAATAGACAAGTTGTCATCGGGTTTTATCCAGTTTGTTTTTCTCATCATCTTTGTGTCATGTCCCCTTCTTTAGCATAAACTTCATGAAGACCCTTAGCCTATTTATCTCAATCTTCACATAGGCTAAGGGAGTGGTGAAAAGGGGAAATAATTAAATATATAATGTTAAGTTGCCCAAAAGTAACTTTATGTATAATTTTGAAAAGGTGGTGTTGATGTTTTGTAGCTTCAGTCAAATAAAACCTTGAGACAAAAACTATTAAGATATATATAAATAATAATGTCCGTATGTACTGAAATATGTATACACACATATATTTAATTGTATATATATTCATGTCATCATTTGCAATAAATTCTGGAAATCGATGATCACTTATATAACTGATCGAAATCTACTATATTCCAAGTATATTATCGATCTACACTTAGACGTTATTACTTGCAGATTATTGGCATTTCATGTTTCATTTAGGATCCCGATCGAGCATCATTATCGGTGATCGTTTCCAGATTGGATATTTTTTTTTTGGGCAAGATAAATACAGATCGAACTTGGTAAGCATTTATGTTTATTAAGTAACAAACCACGATTAGAGATCGGGTGTTTAGTAAAGATGAAAAGGCACAATTCATGAGACATCTCATGAACGGACATGACCCGCACAATAGAGCCAATGAAGGAGCAAATGTATCTGCAAATGCAAGCAAGTTACAAGTAAGAAACATTATAAATTTTTAAATTGTTAATTCTTAAATAAAAATCAGAAATAATTTTATTAAACGAGCAATAACAATTATTTAAGTTTCTTACCTCATTGTGGTCCAGCAATTATCATCCAAGAGTTTTTGTTTCACACTTCATCCATCCGGGGTGCTTGATTCATGCCATCTATTCCATTCTGCATTGACCACCATGGATTGTAAAGCCTCTTGGACCTCAAGCATCCTCTCCAACAAAATAAAGTAGCTAGCATATCTAGTCTCCACGGGTTTGAGGAATTCTTTATTGGAAAATGTCATAAATAATGCAAGAGATGTGTGATGATTGCGAATAAACATTTGCACATCTCTAGCCTCAAACACCATGGTCTTTATCCAATCAATTTTTCCAATGTCCTTCAAGGTGTTATTCAATGCATGTACACAACATGAGGTCCAAAAAATGTGTCTATAAGTACTCTCCACCATCAATCCAGCTGACTTACACACCCAAGCTGAATCAGTGACTATTTGCAAACATTTGAAGGTCCAACCTCTTCTATAGTATCCTTCAAAATCTGAAATTGGAAGGATGCATCCTTCCTTTTCCTTGAACAATCAATAGCTCTAAGAAAATAAGAGCTTGTTGTGCTAGTGACAATAAGATTGATGAGTGGCTGATGTTTGATATCGGTCCACCCATCCATGATGATAGAGCATCCATCACTAATCCATGTTTGTCTCATATCCTCCATCAAAATGCTTACTTTTGAATACTCTTTATCAAGGACAGTGGTGCGTAGTTTTGTCTCTCCAGGTGGTACAAATGAGGGACCAGCAGCATATATATCTTTGCACATTTGTTTATAAAATGAGGAACGTGACACATGGAATGGTATACCATGAGAAAAAAGAAACCTACCAATAGATTCTCCAGCCTTCTCTTTTGCTTGTATATTAAACAAATCAGCAACATTTGTTTCACTTTTGGTCTTCTTTCCCTTTCCTCTACTAGTAACGGGAGTGGTAGTGGTTGTGGGTGTGGTTGTGCTAGTCATACGCATATTGGCTTGCACATTCTCTATTTGAATCTCCGTTTTCAATCCCTCCCCTCAATGTGCAATCTAGTGGCCTCAAGTTTTTCCTCTTGTGTAATCATTTTGCATCCTTTGACTCCTTGCGCACCTATCCATAAAAGATGGCATTACACTCTAGTGTAGCTCCCAAAATAATGTCTTACATATATGGCACTCCCATTCCCTACTACTGCCCGAATTTTTTTGCTTGTTCATGTCTACTCTTGAGGCAAATTGGAGGAGAGGTTTCTCAGTGTTGAATGGGCCTTTGGCATATTGTTTGAGGATTTGGGAGGGGCACTCAAATGGATTAGAGGTTGCTACATCTTCTCTATGAAGATCCACATTAATTAAAGACCCCCCTATGGCTGCCCTAGAACTAGGTCTTTATCTTTGTGATATTTGAGTTTCTTGCATAGCAACATCCATGCTATCACTACTTCCCTCATAGTCACTCTCACTGCTGCTCATGTTTTCAGATTTTGCAATGTAATATAGTTTTGCAAGTTATTAAAAAAAATATATTTCAATGTTTCATTCAAAATGCCCTCTCTATGTGATGAAAAAAAATGAAAAATGGAAACAAATGGCAACAAAGTTTGAAACAAACAAAAGGAAAATGAAATACATACCACTAATGAAGAAGATACGATGGCAAAGCTTCCACTTGCGACTCCAAAATGCAACCTTTCCTCGCTGCTGCTGCTGCTGCTGATCTATGTTTTCTTCTTCCTCTTAGCAACTATGATAAAACTAGAAATGAGAGGAAGAGTTAGAATTTTAGTGTTTTAATGGTCAAAATAGGGTTTACAATATTTTATCATACTTTAGAAGCCATGTGGGGCCCGCACAGTAAAACAAAATTTTAAAAAAAAAAAAATTGCCTCAATCGCCATCCAAGTTTCGGCTGGGAAATAGGGAACGGGAATTCGTACTAGGGACGGATGAGGGATGGCTACGAATGGGAATCCGTACTAGGGACGAACGAGGCACAGCCACGCCGTCCCCGGTACTGATTCCTGTCACCCCATGCCAGTTCAAAAAAAACTGTCGTTTCGGGGACGGTCCCCGATTTGACCCAATATGCCACGCCGTCCCCGATACGGATTCCCATCCCCCCCTGTCGATTCAAAAAAAGATGTCGTCTCGAGGACGGTCCCCCATTTGTGACCCAATTGGGAATGGCTTGGGGGATGGCAAAAAACTATCCCCACATCCCCGTTCCATCCCCGATATGGGAACGAGACAAAAAACCTAGGTGACACGTCCCTGTGGAGCATAGATACGAAGTGTACCCATTTAATTGCATGACATCCAGGCCTACAAATTTGATAACTTCTTATATAAATCAAACCCAAAACAACTTCTGCGGTATGATCTGCTCCTGTAGCTGATGTTCGATATGAATGTGTAGTAATGGTAGCCTTAATACTTGCCACACGAGATTTCCTCACCAATCCCAAATTGTGAATCCCGGATGATAACTATGTTGCCTTCAGAATAGAACCAATAGATTATTGCAGACCTAGGGCTACGTCCAGATTGTTGCTTATAGGATTTCCTTCCTATAACTCTCTAGTAATTGCAAAGAATACCATGAGGGTTGAAGAGATAAAAATCACAAATAAAACATAATAGCATAATTAATGTTTTCTAATTGCCCTCAATCCCCTTTATAAAGACTCTCCTTCCAAAAAGCAACAAACTCTTCCATAGATCCTAACTTTTAGGTGACTTGACTTAGGCATTAAGTTTACCATTTATTAGAAATCCCACCAAGAAAATTCATAACTTAAAGTGGCCCCACGCCTATGACTGAAAAATAGGAACTTAAGGTGTGGCCCCATAATGAATAATTAAAATAATATTTGTTGGGGCTTTGGCTTTTTGGCCTCTTATTTAATTAATCTTTGTATACCCTTATTAATCCCTTGGCTCCATATCGGGGACATTACACATTCAGGGTCCTTGTCCTTAATAGCATCTATGGTGAAACTGAATTACAATTCAGTGTAACAGTTTCCCCACTTTCGCACCTCCCCAATGGGTATATTTATAACCAATAATGAGCACAAGAGTCAACAAGAGGAACTATCTATCTCACATAGGAAGAAATAGGAGAACCGATCAACCTTCCCAAAAGAGGTTCACCCCTGCTATTTATTGTACATAGGACATTTTCAGTTGCTCTTAAAGTTGTCTGCCAGACTTGTTTGGCATAAGTGAGATCAGTGTTCCATAACTCCTGGCAAATCATGCAAGTCAAGCGAATCGTATGCCCTGCAGTCGCTAGCAGGTTTTCATGACCCATCGCCATGACTTGGTGGGTCATATTATGACTCGTCGGGTCCAATGGTCGTGACCCGTGCATATTGCAAAAAGAGGTTTCTTTATCTTAAAGCTACAATAGTTTATAGTATTATACTTACTCTAATATGCCAAAGGAAGAAGCTGCAATGCTCGTCTGTGAGCCCCCAACTTCAGTAGTATATGATTAACGCAATAAATTTGCATCAATCACTAAGCTATGGCTAGTGCAAGATGCAAGGCATAGCCCAGAAAACAATGCATTACGAGTTCAATCAACTACAATACAGTAGAGATTGTCTTAGTGTTATTTTGTATACTAATTTCAATAATATTTTCACATGATTTTCTACTCCTAAGCAGGGGTCTTGTATTTGCTGAAGACAGATGTACAGGCAAGGAAAATATATATATGGCATGTAATAGTTAGTAACTATTACATGCCTTATATATATTTTCCTTGCATGTACTTATGTGATTGATGTATGTTTATGTATGTGATCAAATTAGCTTCTGTTTGATGATGTTATAGTGTCTTTAACCTTTAATTCAATAATGGGTGCATGAAACAAGTTTTAAATCATTAAAAATCTCTAAATTTCAAGGGTTTTTTCATTTTGTCGAGTCATAGCCGAGTCACAAGTCGACTCGACCTTGCCGAGTCATAGCCGAGGCTGAGTCATGGAACTATGGGAGAGATTTCAGTATGTTATCAAAATAGCAAGCTTTTTTTGTCATCTGTCAAAATAGTCACTAATTGTCATATGCTTCGAATTGATGTGGCTCAAAAGCCCTGTACACTTATTCTTCCTTTGGCCTAATCCTCCACTCAAACAACTGAAACTGAATCTTTGCCTGGCCACTTTTGTATTGAATGTGAAAAAAGTTAGAGAGACATAGCAATCTTGTATAAGTGTTTGGGCATACTCTTGAATGTATAGGATATCCATATAGGCCTCAAAAAGGCAATAAACCTTCATCCGACACCAAGGGGACAGTGGCTTGAGAAGAAGATGCCTCACTATTCTGCATTTTTTTCCCAAATTGAATTTCTCCAAGTCAAAGGCTGTGTGTACTCCATTTTATGTTTGGTCTTGCTTTTTAGCTCCAATAATTTCCTTTATGTATATTTTCCCTTGACAACAACAAATTTAAGACAGAATATTTGTAATGACCCTCACTAGTAGGATCACTAAAAACCCCAAAATCTGAACTGTGGCAATTCATCAAATAGTTGGCATGCACTGAAATGTTTCAATATGTTTATTGTTTTTGGCATCCAATTGCAATTGAGATAACAATAACAATATAGGAAAGTAATACAAGGAACAACAATAAAACTCTAGATAGCAATGCAAAGACCCCAATGCCAATGTATCATAAACTTCTAACAATCAGATTACCATATGTCATGAATGATATTGACTGAATTACATGAACTGTTACATACTAAGGCAATTACAAGTTCATACAATGCACTCCTTTGACTCCAATTAATGTACTAACTCCTATGACAAACAATATTCTTCCTTGCTATCACAATAATGATAATCAGTGACTGATTCCTACAACTTCTGGACTGTCATGACAGTACTGTTGAGTATGCACTGGGCTGTGAGGAAAAAACTGATTACAAGCAATGCTTATACAATTATTTTGACAACCCAAACAGTGTATAAGAACCTGGAATGATGCACCAATCTGATGATGATGACCGCTGTAGAAGACACCCCAATCTGCACCCCAAGCTGACCTCGAATGCTGTTGCTGTGTCAGTACTGGTACAGGCCGTACCTGGGCCGTACAGTACGGCACCTGCATAAAATATTTGGCAGGGTTTCGTGCCCCCAAAAAGGTATAAACAGGACCGCCAATGATGTACTAATATTCTCTCAAATGCATAAAAAATATCTCCAAGTATGTTGAGAGATATAAGCAAGAATTCTGAATCCAAGCCCTGATATGGATTGACTGAAAATGTGCCAAAAAGTCCTCCAATCTCCACCAAAATGTTTTTCCAATGCAATGGTGAAAAACAAACCCTTATTCCATCAAATTCAAACCCTCAAATCAATCTTCACATGAAATCCACATGAAATGGCTGAGTACCATCTCCAATCATGCAACCCTTCAGTAGATATTTCACTACCTCAGTTATGCCAATCTAGGGGAGTGACCGTTCCCAAAGATCGAATAGTATTTGCAGACCACAAGGCTACAAATTGCTTCACAATGAAGAAATAGAAGAAATCCCAAATCCAAGCATGTAGAAATGATAGCCCAAGCCCTCTATTTATTCTTTTTCTTGAGAAGTTACTAGAACTTCTAGAAACATCTAATTATAATGTACTTTATAATAAAATAACATTATAATAATAAAGTACATTTCTCAACTCAAAAATATAACAATGTAGGCCAAGATGTCTCATAACCGAATGTAGGCCCAACTAGACTGAATGTAGGCTCGAACTGGATGTAGGCTCACTTCTGGACGTAGGCTCCACTACAACTGCATGTAGGTCTCAAACTGGATGTAGGCTCTGCCGAATGTAGGCTCTGTCAGCAATAAGCAATCAAATGATCCACACAATGACTCTCTCTCCAAACTATTTGCCTACGAGAGTCGATGATAAGCAAACCCGTCATGAAAGAACATGTCTCTAGAAAGGGGACATGACAATATTTTTCTCCACTTTTACATAAGAATGAGCAACCTAATCATTTGTGGCACTTTTGGAATAGGTATGAGACATAATGGTGATTTAGGCAGAGAAATACCCACACTAATCATGGATCAAGATGAGTGCCAAGTAAAGCTTTCAGGCTCATCACGATAAAAGAGTTGTCGTAAACTACTATCATAAGAAATGGTTCAATTAATAAATATTCCACGTCATTTATCCTGAAAATGGACACTAAACAGTACTGGACCCCAAATGCCTATACGTTTTAACTTACTAATGTCATAAAAAAATGGATACTAAATGCTATTGGACCCCAAATGCCTGTATGTTTTAAAATTCCAATGTTAATATTATAAACAAGGGAAAAAGGTATGGGATAAAATATTTTTACAAGTATAGAACGGCAGGAAAATCTTCTTTGCATCTTAAAAAATGCCAATGCCTATATTATAGGTACTATTTAGGGAAAAAACAGAGAATTTGTTCATAATATTTGTTATTTTGGCAAATCTACAAACCTTTTGTACACTTAATATAATATTGACAAATGATTTTTTTGAAACTTATGTTAATTGGAGAACATAACTTTTTTAATCCATGAACTATTATGAAATCAGAAGAAAATAGCATATAGCTAAAAGAAAAGTCCCATGGATCTAGTCTACTGGTGAAACAGGGCATCACCATATTGATGACTCGGATTTAAAGCCTACCAAGCTCACATGATGCAATCATGCAGCCTGTAAGATTATGAGACCAAAAATAGGATATGGCTGAGTGCAATTTACCACTGAAGCTGCCATAAGTTGGACGGATTTCGGTGAAGCAACTATTAGATAGCCTCAGTCTGAAACAGTAATTACCCATTCCATGTTTCAACAGTATCATTTGTTCAAGCAGCAATAAGTTTGATAAATCTTGACAGAGCAGACATCCCTTAGTCTGCGGTAATTACTTGGGTGAATAATTCCAAGTTCAATAAGTGCACAGGATGAATGCTGCCATAAGTAAAATGAATTTTAATTCGGCTGTCTTGCAGTGTACTATATTTGCCACATATTTTTGAAAGTTCGGTTCCCTGGCAAAACAATTGAAATTTCCTTGATACTAACAACTTGAAGTATGATGCAATTGTAACTTAGCTAGAATTTACATTTAACTAAACACTACAATTGTAACTTTGCTAGAGTTTGCATTAAAGTAAAAGAAAAGTGTCTTCAGAACATTCGATTGAAGTAATCTATCTCAATTTATAGTTCAATCGGAGGCCTAATGCCTGGACATTCTTATCTAAAATTACAGACAAAATACTTACTGATAGAGAAACGATTGCATCGAAAACCCAGCCCATCTTTCCTGTAACAGTAAGATAAGTTAGCGCTCCCGCCATAGCCAAATTAAATACAACACGCCCTGTTTCGTTCCTCTCCCCTCCTCCACCTCCTCCTCCGTTAAACCTCGGGTACGATTTAACCACAATCCTTTGTTTTCTTCCTGTATTCGGGTAAAATCCCTCTGTGAAATAAGCATTCTCATGACTCGAGCTCAAGACAATATGGCTTTCTAAAGGCCTGTGATAACTAGAATTTGACGACAATATTTTGGAAGAATTTATGTAAATATGTTTAAATGTGTAGCGGCAACTACGAAGAGAATTAGTTGAAGCCCTTAATGAGTTTATTAAAGGCTTGTAAGACGCTGAATTGATGGATAAATTTGATAAGCAAGTCAAGGGTTTGATGTCCATTTTATTTGCCATGCATCTGCTCGTTTTGTATGTCAGTACTGCAAGTTGAAGGGTTTGTGGAGTTTAATTTGGAGGGTTTTGTGTATTCTTCTGTAAATTTCACCGTAGCTTCGAGAACGATTGCTGTTAACAAATTTTGTTGTGATTCGGGGCATTGCAAAAGGATAAGAGTCTGCTAGCCCGTAAAGATTTATACCATTCGACATCCGAAACTGTTAGATTTTCAATAATCATCATTAATTTTTGTAGGATTTTTGAGTTTTTGAGTGGCTGGGGTTTATCGATCTGAAGTACTTTATCTGACGAAGTGTAAGTTTTGGTTTTCTCTTCCACCCATTGAGACGTCAATAGTAGATATGACAGCGATACTTCCTTCGAAATTTGGAGGCTTTGGAGATTAAGGAAAAACATCAATTGATTTTTTGTTCAGCGAGAGGATTTCCTTTGATATTTCGTTTATAATTGGGTAAGCATATTAAAGATTAATGATATGAGATTTCTTTAGGTAAGTTGTGTTAGATTGTTCATATGTTCTTTTGTATCATTTTCATTATGGATCACTGTATGTGATCTGAATTATTGGTCGAAAAAATTCTTAGCATAATCTATTTAATAAAATATTGTAATAATTTTTAGTATTTACTTTTTATTTTTTAAAATAATATTCATTACGAAGTTAGTAATTTTAGGTTCATTTTGATGAGAGTATTGTAAATGTGATAGCTAATTTACAAGTGACATATTTTTTCATGAAATTAGTTCATGGCATTTCATTTCTCAATAATCTTTATCATCAATCTTTGTATTTGCATTCTTGATCCCTAATTCTAGTATCTATCACCCTTGATTAGATCTATATGTGTAGGCTTGAACCAAGTCACTTTCAGAATCATAGATCTAAACATCGCCTTTCCAAAATTCAACTTTTAAATTTGATCATATCAACCACTTTGTTATTGTGAGCTAACTTAGCACATGATTTGTTGATTTGTGTTATTGGTTGTTGTATGTAAGGACTTGCTCACATATTTAGAGTCATGTTGGGACATGAAAAGAACATTTATATCTCAAAAGTTAAAGAGGAATCAACTTTACATTTGATTGATTGTGACATGACCCTCTTATCATCATGTATTTATTATTGTTCTCAATCATTTCACTTAGAGTTGTAAGGATGGTTCACTGGGAGTCTAACTTAGAAGAACATAACCTCATAAATTTAGTGAATTCCCAAAATTGGTTTGTAAAAATTCCCAACACTTAAAAACTATATGTGTAATAAAGGGTTACTTCATCCACCACTCATGCATAGTACAACAACATATCAACATAGAAAATAAAATAAGGCAAACAACCCACTTTTGATTTGTTCAATAAAATGGAATTACATATTGAGAAATTATAATGTTATAGCTACATGGACCTAACTCACTACAAAGAGAATTAACTTTCTAAGAAAACTCTACAATTTAGAGCCGCAATCTGCAATAATGGAGCTATCTTTTGTAACTTTCTTTCATCTCTTTATTTGGCACCAAGAGTTGCCTTAGAATGTTGTGGGAAGTGTAACTCCCCTTTTTGAGTGCCAAAGGTGTAGCCATTCATTTTTTTCATCTAGAAAAATATTTCATTTTGAATTAAAAGTTTGGTAGCACAACTTATTTGAGCCCGTAAATTTTGACTCAAATATTTGGTTTACTACATATTGTTGGAAATCTAATGAAGAGAAATACAATGATGAAATCATCTAAAAATATTTTTGTCCACTTTGAACTTATATAAGGATTCTCAGGGCTTTAAATTTGAGTCTAAAATTTTATAGGATAATGTTTTTGGGATGGCAAATGGTAGAGGATATTGAGATGATTCTCTCACAATTCACATCATTTTTCTTTTTTTATCATTATTATACATTTTTGGGCCTATGTGGTCCCATATAGGTTGACTTAATGAAAATAACATGTGACTTTTTTCTCCTTTAAGGACTTCTAACTATCCTACACCTTTGAAGTGTCATCATAGGCTCCAAGGCAACTAAAGAATCCTACAAAAAAAAATTAAAACACATTTTTTGGGGGGATGCAAGGTTTCCCTTACACCATAGGTGATCTTACATCAAACAACTAGGTAATTTGAGAAGTGACCCTATCACATCTTTGGTGTTTGAGGAAAACCAAGATGGTCAACCTTTGCCTTAAATAACCATAATTAATATCCAATAAGTCTTCCCTTCACTTAACTAGATATTATAATCATATTATTTGTTTCTTGTACTTTTTCCTATGTGGCGATCAGAGATTGTTTCTATTTGTTCCTTATTTGGAATAGTTGTTGATATCTTCCACAAGTTTGTTAAACACACAAATATGTTGAGAGGGGGTGAGGTGAATAGATTTATGTCAATTTCAACTTAATGGAACATTAGTTTTTTTTCCCCAATAAAGTGGCAAGCCAATAATATATTTATAATAATAATATCTTGTTCAAGAGCTCAAGAGGGAAAGAACGAATAAGAAAACCCTCAATCCTTGCTCAAATACAAATACAGAAGAGAGTCCAACCTATAGGACAAAGACCCCATAATTCCTAAAGACATCAAATTCTAATGCCCATAGCCTTTACATATACAACAATTTAAAAAACCCATAGAATTAGCACATCAAGTGCTTTAACAAGACAGGGACACAATGATCCAAATAAAAAAATTATGAGAATGAATCCTTTCCTCAGAGCTCAAAATAGTTAGCATTTAGCTATATATGCATCCACATGTGAAAATGTATTATGCACGTATCTTTCAAGGATGCATAGCCTTTCCTATCGGTGGCTTTGGCAATAAATGAGTACAAGCCCCAGTGTAAATCTATCAATCCTGCATGACTACCAATATTCAATGAAATTTATCGGGGAGACTCCCATTGATATCTACATTTCATCTCATTGGAATATGGTATATTGATGCATCTTATCAATAGCCTTCATGAAAATGTATCGTTATAGGTTATACCAACCGCTTCATTGGGAGTCGGAGAAACTTGTAAATACCTATCCCAGTTGCTCCATTTATATCGATGACATTTATCAGAAAGAGTGTGTTAGTTTACCATTTCCTCTTGGACTTCCTATCAATGAAGGTCTTACCAATAACCTCATCGGCAAGTGGGAAAGTAGATAAAACTCTATGTCGCATGTGTTTGCTTTGTCGATGGGGGAAATCGGTATTATTCTACTAATTATGACTTTTAGAAATTCATTAGGGATCAATGCAATATCCAAATTAAAATATCGAAGGCAAATGAATCTTAATGGGGAGACTCCCACCAAGGCCTTCATACCATGTCATCAGCATATGTTATCTTGATGTTTCTTTTAACAGCCTTTGAATCTAGTATCACTGAAGGATATATCGATCACTTCATTAGTTGTCGAGGGGACTTTGAAATAGTTATCTTGATTATTCACATTGTACTGATGCACCATACATCAAAGAAGATTATGTTGAAACACCACTCCCTCTTGGACTTACTATCGGAGAAGGTCTTGCCGATAATCGCATCAGGAATCAGCAAGACAGATAAAGCACTTTGTTGCTTGTGTTTGCTTTGTTGATGGAGGTTATCGATATATGTTATACCGATATGTTTTCTTTTACCATATTTTTCTTATATGATTTTCCTTATTTATCTGCCCCTTATCGGTGAATGTTTAATCGATGTCATTGGAGGAGTTGCTTGTCTATTCTCATTGGGATAATTCATGCAGGTGCTTCAAACCAATAAAACGTATGAATACTTTAACAAGGCTTTATCATTTTTGTAGCATGTCTGTAACTATTTCTCACTTGACAATATCCTCTAATTTGGGAAAATCTGCCAAGTTGTAATTATGGAATGTCGAGTCCATAGTCATTTTGTCACAACCCATATTTGCTAAGCAATTAGCTAGCCGGTTACCTTCTTAACAAGTATGGGAGAGAGAACATTCTTCAAAAGAATCTATAAGTTACCATACTTTATTGAGAATGTGCAATATTTTTCAATTGAAAGATGATCTATTAATACATGCATTTACTATCATGGATGAATCTTCAACATGATTTTTTGTGATCTTTAACTTTTTTGCTAAGACTAGTCCACTCAAAATGGCATGAGCTTCAACAAAATTATTTGTACTTGGGGGAATAGGAGAAGCTATTAAAGCCTTTAACAAACCCATATGATCTCTAATGCTGACACCAATTCCTGACTCACGTGGATTACCTCTTGATGATCCATCAAAATTTACCTTCACAAATCTAGGAGATGGAGGTTGCCACTTAATTGATGCTCTGTCAATTGATTTATTTCCATAACTGTGGACAGTGAGAAAATATGGAACAGAAAGGCCCTCCCAAACCTTAATAATATTGTTATCCCATGTAGTGAATTCAAATTTCTTTGTATGCTCTTTAAATTGGCATTAACTAGTTCTGAGATAGATTTCACAATAGCTTTTACCACCTTATCTGTTAGAGTGACAACTTTCCTAAAAATATGTTTGTTTCATTCCCACTAAATTGACCATATAATTCAAGTGGGTGTGCACTTACAAATTCTTGCAAATAATGAATTCTAATAAGGAGAGGGCCAAATTTGAAATAAATCCCATAATGAATTTGGCAATGACATCTTTAACCTTAACTTATTTATAATGGATAGCCAACAATGTTGAGAAAAGGGGAACCTCAAAAATAAATGGTCAGTAGTCTTGAAATCTTCCCAACACAAAACAAAGTGAAAAGGTTGAGCAATATGTAATTTTTCTAATTTATCACTAGTCAAAACCCTCTTCCTTAATGGTAGCCAAGAAAAACACCTTCCTTCGGCAAAACTGAGCTATTCTAGCAAAATGAAAAATCTCTATGACTCACTATCTGGCAATCCATATGACGAATAGCCTTATACCCAACCTTAATAGAATAATTACCATTAGGAGAGGGGGCCCAAACCAACTTATCTTCATGATTTGTAATGAAGATAGATCTCTATGAAAAAATATTTTGAAGACAGGCCTTATCACCATCCCTAATAGTTAAATCATTTGGATCCTTCCAAATAGCCTTACTTGAGAAAATTTCAACACCACAAATATAATCATTAACCTAGATCCCCAACAAGGTTTAATGATTTGAATGACATCCAACATACTACCTATTTGATTTAATGGAGGCAACTCATTGCAAGAATCCTCCCAAAACTGAATACTTTCACCATTATAGACTTCCTGAGACACATATTTTATAATCGCATCTCAGGAGGATATCATGAAATTCCAAACAACAGATCCCAGTGGAGGGTCTGAGATAGCAATTATACGCATAAGATTAGGATAATCTAAGTATTTTTGTTGCAGGATCTTGTGCCAATTACTATGTGATTTACTATACATATGCCAAATAAGTTTTTCCCCCAAAAGCCTTGTTCCTTTCTGAGAAATCATGTAACCCAACATCCCCAGCCTCTTTTGTTGATGCCATATCCTTTAATGAAATCAAATGGATCTTCTTTGCATTTGACATATTACCTTTCCATAAAAGTCCCTGATTAATTTTTCAATTTGATGAGCTACACCTTTAGGGGCTTCAAGTACTGATATATAATAATTTAGAATTGTCGTTAGTACTAATTTGATAAGAAAAATCCTCCCTGACAATGACAACCAACAAACTTTCCATGTTGAAATTTGGCCCTTAATTCTTTCAATAATAGAATTCCAATATGGTGACTTATTTGAACCCACAAAAAAGGAGTACCTAGGTATATAGAAGGAAGCACTTCTTTCACAAAACCTAAAATATTCATAATTTTCTTTGAAATAACCACATTCATGTTAAAGATATGGATTTTTGACTTGTGATCATTAATTCTCTGACCTGAAACGACCATGTAGAGGTCTAGTGTGTTCTTAATTTTCTTTGCTTCTTGAATGCATGATTTTCCAAACAAGAGAATATCATCAACAAATAGGGAATGTGTGACAGAGATAGATATACCTTCAATGTGAGCCCCCAACCATAACCAATGTTCATTTATGACATTGATTATTCTACTAAGGGCCTCTATCATTATTATAAACAAGATGGGAGATAAAGGATCCCCTAGCCTAACACCCTGAGAGGTAGCAAAGAAACCAACTAGAATACCATTTATTAAAACCAAGAAGTGAGCACCCTTCAAACATGCTAAGATCCAATTACACCATTTATTAGTAAATCCAAATTTGTGAAGAATTTTGAGGAGAAAAGACCAATTTAATTTGTCATAGGCTTTCATCATATCTAGTTTAACAGCAAACATTAAATAATTATTTGTGGTTAAGGAATGCAATACTTCATGTGCCACAAGTGCTCCTCCATTGTTTCTTTCCCAAAACAAACCCACCTTGTTTTGGAGAAATTATCTTCTTAATAAGGGGTTGCAATCTCATATAAATAGCTTTAGTGAAAATCTTGTAAATTGTGTTACACAAAGAGATGGGTCTGAAATCTGTAAAAGTAAAAGGCTCCTTAACCTTAGGAATAAGAACAATATTGGTTACATTAAAAATATTTAGCATAGAAGAACTCTTTCTAGACTCTTCAAAGGAATCCAACAATGTTGGATTATGGAGAGGGGGGGTGAATCAATAATCCCTAATTCCAAATACCTAAAAATATTTTTTTTGATTAACTTGGTGATAACTCGATTAAACACACTTTACTATTTACTAACAACATTAAATAAACTTTAACAATCACATAAATCATTAATCACATGTACTGCCAGTATTTAATGTGGAAACCCATCTTTGGGAAAAACCATTGTGGAAATTGTCACCCAATAAAAAAATAGTACACTTGGTTAAGAGCCAATTCGATTAAAGATTACAATACACACTATTAGATGCAACCTGGTCAATAGATTTACCTCAGATCTATTAGGATCTTCACCCTGTTAGGAGTGGCCTGGTTAAACAGATTCAAACACTCTTTAGAATGTTACATTTTTCAAGGATTTTACAATAAGATTTTTAAGTCCACTCTATTAAGAGATTTTTGTGTTACAAATGCTAGTAAGAAATAGTAAATAATTTGACATGTAGATTTGTAACTATCTTTCCATAACCAGATCCTTTGTGTGCTCTTCTATCTTCACTTCAACTCTTTACTTTTCACTAGCTTCAACAATTCATCAGATCCTTCTTTCTGACTCTAAATCTCTTTGTTCCTTCTTCACTACTTCATTCGGTGACTCTTTAACTCTTCAATTTTCCAGTCATTTGTTCATACAAATCCATCCTTCATATAGATAATTTTAGCCTCTTAATCTCCTCTATTACTTTTTATTAATCAATCTTAACCATTCAATTCATTATACCTTGAATCTAGATCTCGGTAACACGTTTTCTTTTCACCTAGGAACTTGAAATTTTCTTGAAACTTGTTCCTTCTATGTTAACTGTTTAAATATAATCCATAGATCTTCACCTTGAATTTTTCTATTTGTAGATCTCTGTAACTAACTTTCCATGTCATCATAATCATCAAGCTCATCATAGCTAATCATTAAATGTCATTCCAATCCTTGAATTTAATTACTATTCCTTGCTTGGTGGCTTATCCTAAATTTTGGTTAACTTCGTTCAGTGTCTAGAACTTTGTTGCTCGATGCCTTGATTTCCTTTTCCTTTACCAAAACATACTTCCTTTTACATTTTACTTTTACCTTGTGACTTTTCCTGCTCGGTAGCCAAAACTCTTTTTCTTATCGACTTGACAAATCTTTATTAACATACTTTACTGACTTGAAATAATCATTTGTTGTGTAGAAAATAATTATATCAGCATAACCTTACCATTATCTGATTTTTATCAGTTGCCCAATTAAGTTCTTCAACTTCATAACTTCTCACTTCTTCATCTTCTTAACTCATTCATGCTATCTCATATACCGAATGATATGGCAACATAATATAAACTAGAAATCAATTGCTTGACATCAATGATAAGATAATAATTTATATAACCTTTCTACTATATTGTAATCCTCTGATCTTGGTCAATCTGCATCATCATTACCATCAGTTAAACAATCTCCAATCATTACTATTAGTTGTAGTAACAATCTCCCTCTTTGACATTAATGGAAACACACTAACAATCTTCATTGTCCAATTGATGATGGTAACACTATACTGTCTCTTATACTCCCTCTGAGCTATAATTTCTATATTCATATTCTCCCCTTTTCAATATTACTCTTTTCCATCAATAGATCTTCGTTAAGGTTCCTCTTTGAAAACTTCTTTTTCTGATCCTTATCTTTCTCTATGGAACATCAGTGCATCAACAATATTCTCCTTTTGACAACTTCATTATCATTTTCATCTCCCTTCATTATCAATTTCATCTCACTCTTTGACAATAATGCTAAGACACATACTCTTGAAAAAATTTCTTAGCCAGTAACTTATATGTCAAGTATAGATTTCTCATTGCAGTCATAAACATTTTTTCTTCATAGCTTCAGGCTTCACCTAAAGAGTGAACAATAGCATCAAGTCAGAAACTAGATATTTTGTTGAATACTTGAATTGATGCAGCATGCATCATGCCTTAGCAAATACTAGATAGGGGAAGAACCCCTAACTTACCTCGAAGATACTCAAAAGCATCCTTCAGTAGTGGTTTGGTAAATATATCAGCCATTTTTTCTTCAGAACTCATATACTCCAATATCACATGCTTATCTTGTACTTTCTCTCTTAAGTAGTGATACTTAATAGATATATGGTTTGTCTTTGAATGAATCATCGAATTCTTGGATATGTTAATAGAATTGGTATTATCACAATAAATTGTAATTGGATCATTAATCTCTTCTTGCATACCTTCAAGTAATTGTTTGATCCACACAATATTAGAACAATTCATAGCTGCAAAAACATACTCAAATTCAACAATAGATTGTGAAATACAACTTTGTTTCTTGCTTAACCATGTCACTAACCTTTTTCCTAAAAATAAAGCTCTACCACTAGTTCCTTTTCTATCATCAATATTTCCAGCTCTATCAGCATCAATATACACCTTAAGATCAAAATCTCCTCCTTTTGTGTATAATATACCGAAATCTTCATTCCCTTTCAAATATCTAAATATTCTCTTGACTACAGACATATGTGTCTCCTTTGGGTTAGAAAAAAACCTTGCAACTATACCAATTGAATGTGCAATATCTAGTCTACTATGAATAACATACTATAGTTTACCAATTATGGATCAGTAAAGTGTCTCATTTACTTCCTTTGTGTCATCTTCCTTTGACAATTTACAACCAATAGTCATCGATGTTCCAACCGGTTTAGATTATTCCATATTGAATGTCTTTAGGATCTCCTTGATATACTTAGATTATGTTATGTAGATCCCATCCTTTACTTGTTGAATTTGAAGTCCAATAAAGAATTTAATCTCTCCAATCATAGACATCTCAAATTCCTTTCTCATCTCCTCAACAAATAATTTAGACATTATCTCATTTCCATCAAATATAATGTCATCAATAAATATCTCAGCTATCGAGATCTTATCAATACTATCACATTTCAAATATAAATTATTTTTATCACCTATTATTTGAAATCCTATCTTGATTAAGTAAGAGTATAATATTGCATACCATGCTTAGGGTGCTTGCTTCAATCCATATCGTGCCTTATGTACCCTGTAGAGCATATTTGTTAGAATTTTGAACAAATCCTCCAGGTTGTTCAATGTACACCTCTTCTTCAACAATTCCATTTAAAAATGTAGACTTAACATCCATCTAATAAACTTTGAATCCTTTATAATCAACATAAGAAAGTGATATCCTTACACCCTCTAATCTAGCAACAGGAGCAAATGTCTCACCATAGTCAATACCTTCTTTTTGTGCATACCCTTTACAGACTAATATTTCTTTGTTTCTGATCACATCTCCTTTCTTAGTGAATTTATTCTTGAAAATCCACTTTCTTCCAATCACATTCTTATCCTTAGGTGTCGGTACTAGTAACCAAGTGTTGTTCTTTTCAATCTAATCAGTTTCTTCTTTCATTTTATTAATCTAGTCTTTAGTTCCTAGTGCATCCTTGACTAATCTTGGCTCAAATTCAGAAATCAAATGTGTTTTATCCTTCAAATTACTTCTTGTCATGACTCTTGTGTTCTTGTCTCTAATTATCTTTCTTGGTGAGTGATGTCTTCTCACATACTTTTCTAATACATGCTCAATAGACTGTTTATCAGGTTTTTCATCTCTTGGTAGAGGCTCATTTTGCTCCTTGGTTTCTTCTTGTTGTAGCTTAGTTAAATTAACTGAATTACCTTCTTGTACATGAAAAAATCTTTTGCAATCCTTAGGTTCCTTTTTTCTATCTTATTCACTCCTTTCTGTAAATTCATCAATCCTCACATTTGCACTTTCAACAATTTTGTTAGTATCCTTGATCAAACATTTATAGGTTTTTCTCTTTGATGAATAACCAAGGAATATACCTTCATCTCCTTTAGAGTCATACTTTCCATTTCTACCATCTTTCAATATGTAATACCTACTTCCAAAAATTTTAAAGTAACTTGCATTCAGTGTATGCATGTACTAGAGTTCATAAGGGGTCTTATTTGTTCCTTTCTTCAACTGTACTTGCTTGAGTATGTAGATAGAAGTGCTTATGACTTCTCTCTAGAATTTTTGTGCAAATTCTTTATCAATCAATAGTGTTCTAGCACAATCAACTATAGATCTATTCCTTCTCTCAGCTATACCATTTTTTTGTAGAGTCCTCGGTGCATATACTTGTCTTTTTATTCCATTTTCATTGTAGAAGAGAGTAAATTCATCATCGATAAATTCACCTCCTCTATCTGATCTTAAACATTTCATTTGTTTTCCTTTTTTCTTTTCAACCCTAGCTTTATACCACTTGAACATTTGGAATGCATCAAACTTCTCTTTTAGAAATATAACAAACATCATTCTTGAATAATCATCAACAAACAAAATGAAATAATGATCTCCATAATAGCTTTGAAGTCTCATAGGACCACATAGGTCAATGTGAACTAATTCCAAAATTCCATTGGTACAGTAAAGATTTGCTTGAGAAACTTGACTTAGTCATCTTATCAATCTGACATTCTTTACACATCACTTTATCAAGTTTTCTCAATTTTGATAGACCTTTGACTCTATTTTTTTTCTCATTTAATCATGTTATCAAAATTTACATGATAGAGTCTCTTACACCATAGCAATACATCTTCAACTTTAACAAATAAGAAACTCTTAGTAGTAGTATCTAGATAAAATAAATTACCTTTATATTGTTCACTAGTTCCAATTAGATCTCCATTGATACCATAAATATTCACCTTTCTATTCTAGAATTCCAGTTAGTGGCTAGTATTGTTCATTTGTGCAACACTCAACAAATTGTAGTTTAAAACTTTGACCTAATATGCATCATCACATCTCATATTATCAATCAATAAATTTGGTCCTTTACCTTTAACAGGACATGGAGCATCATTTCCAAATTTGAAAAATCCTCCATCATACTCTTCTAGGTTTTCAAAATTATCAATGTCACCAGTCATGTGATGTGAACATCCACTATCAATAATTTATGGGTCAACTTTACTTACATGAAAAAAAAGTTCTTTTTCATCGTCATACTTTCCTTCATCTGAGTCTTCCATTACAAGAACATATACAACTTCATATCCTTCTTCAACATCATCGGTTAAACCTTCCTCACCTAGGTAGAAAGACTTCTTAGCTTTGTCCTTGTAGTCTCTAAATCTTCGGTGTCAGTTGTCTATTTTTTCATTCTTATCATTCTTGTCATTGTCAAGACATCTTGATGCAATGTGACCAATCTTATTGTTGTTAAAACATTTCAGAGGTAATTTTCCTTTATAATTTCCTTTACCTCCCAGTAGTCTCTTAGCCAACAGTGCCTCTAACTATTCTTGTTCTTTTCCTTCAATTAGAATACTATCATATTCATTTCCATATGAAGTACTATGAATCTATTTTTCTTTTCTTGATGTTCCAATGCTTAGAGATGACTTGAATGTAGTTTCAATGGTCATTTAACTATTATCATAATTACTTAGCTCAAATGCAGTCAGCTTGTCGATTAGGGCTTCAAGAGTAACAACATTATTTGGTATGGATCTCAATTCTTAAATAGAAGATACTTTAATAGCATACTTAGAAGAAAGATTTCTCAGAATTTTACTTACCACTTCTTCATTAGTCAATGTTCCACTAGCACCTCTGATGGCACTCACAACTTCCTTGATTCTGAAACTATATTGTGTGATGTTGTCTTCAGCCTTCATCCTCATTTCAACATACTTTCCTATGAGACTATCAACCTTATCCTTTTGTACATGTTGATCTCCTCCATATATAAGTATAAGCCTATCCCACATCTCTCTTTAATTAACACAATCCTTTAAAACATCATTGAATTCCATATCGGCCAGGGAAAAAACAATTTCTATCATAACCAAGTTGTGTTCCTTCTTTTTGTTGGAAACTATAATTGAAACAATTTTTATATTGTCATTGATGTCAAACCTTTACTGGTAAGACAATTACTATCCAATAAAGTACCATATCTTTTGATTGATGAAGAGGATTTGAAAAGATGAGATAACAAGAAGACCTAGTGGAAAGGTTGAGTTATGAGAAACTGTAATGGGTACTTGATTAGTTGGCACATTGGAAAGGTAATGTGTTGTTTATTTATAACACTAAGTGAAGAAGACAATTGATTTGAAGCTTAGAAGAAATGAGGAAAGAAAGTCTGAAAGCATAGGATTAACTGAGAAAAAGAGCCGAAGATAAAGAAATTTCAATGTAAGCCGAGTGATGCTAGTGTTGACCAAGTGCCAATATAAGCTGAGAAAATTTTAGTGTCGATCGAGCATCTGTAATTGCTGCGTAGCAAAGAATTAACTGAGTGAAGTTAGTAATTTCCGAGAAGACACATTTAGCGATGATCAAGTTATCTAGTAATGATCGAGCAGAAGAACACAGTATTGATCGAGTGTCAGTAATTTATAGTTTGTGAAGGAATTAAGATTCCCAACCGACATAGTTGAATTCTTGGGATATGGAAAATTGGTTGAAGATAAGGATGAATGACCTAGACCATTTAATGTATGGTAAACCATTTTCTTATGAATTCAAGGAGAAGTTTTGAGAAGTATCTAGGAGGAGAACTAAATGTTGGAAGGATTCAATGAATATGACCTAAACCTAAGATCTACAGAGATGATTAAGCAAAAAAAGATTAAGCTACCTAATCAAAGAGGTATAAGGCTGACCTAGTTGTAGGTTATGGAAGAGAGTGGAAGAGATTGATGTTATTGATTGGAAAACCTAAGCAAAAGGATGAGAAGAGCTTAACAGAGTTGTGGTGATTGCTTGAAGGGATTTTCGAGAAGATAAGAGATGGAGATGACAATGAAGGTCAGTTAATAAATCGACATATGAGCTTATTAGATCTGTATTTGCAAAGTGAGTTGTATATTTCAGATTAGAACCTACTATTACTTTCTAACCATTGTATCAGTCAAAATTCTTTAATCAAGGTTGACCTAACAGTCATTTGTAAATCCTTTAGTCAAGGTGACATTATAATGAGATGTTCTTAAGCCCTCTAACAAGGCCACTCCTAATAGGGTGTTAATTCCTTTAACAGGGTCACACCTAGTAGTGTGTATTGTAACCTTTAACAGGGTTGGCTCCGCACAGATCATCTCACTTTAGAAGAGTGAAAATTTGGTAGCATGTTACTGGTGGTTTTTCCCATATTGGGTTTCAATGTTAAATCCTGGTGTCATACTTGTGTGAATGTTATTTGATGTGAATATTGTTAAGAGTTTTATATTCTACAAGTTAATTACTTTTGGACAATGGACTGCAAGTTTTATGTTACTGATTATATTCTATAGAGACTGATTGGATTGTTGAATAGATCTAAGTTTTTTGAAGTGTTGAGAAGTTCAATTGGTACATTTAGAACTGAGGATAATTGATTCCCCACCTCTCAATTATTCTAAAATCATTCTAACACTTTTCTCTCATCTAATAAATTGTCATGGGTCTGAGAGGTAGTGGAGTATAGTCATTATCCAAAAGATTCAGTGCAGATTCTCCAATCCCAAATAGATACAATCTCATCCTGCTTTGCCATGTTGAGAAACTTTTATTGTTTAGCTTAGGTACTTCTCTCCTATACATCTTTATATCTTTTACTCAAGTCTTTGAAACTTTTCTCTTCGGAGTACTCATCTCTGATACCAATTGTTGGATTACAGAGAGGGGGGGGACTGAATCAGTAATCCCTAATACCAAATACCTAAAAATATTTTCTCTAATTAACTAAGTGATAGCTTGATTAAACACACTTTACTATTTATCAACAATAATAAATAAACTTTAACAATCAGTAAGAAAATCACATAAATCATTCATCACATGTAGCACTAGTATTTAATGTAGAAACCTAGCTTTGGGAAAAACCACAGTGGGAATTATCAACCACTAAGAAAATACTCTTCTGATGTATGCCCAGTTAAGAGCCAATCCGGTTAAAGATAACAATACACACTATTAGGTGTGACCTAGTTAAGGGATTTACCTCATATTTGTTAGGATTCTCACCTTGTTAGGAGTGGCCTAGTTAAAGGGCTTCAAACACTCTTTAAAATGTTACCTTTTTTGAGGATTTTACAATAAGACTGTTAAGTCCACTCTGTTAAGAGATTTCTCTATTACAAATGCTAATAAGAAACATTAAATGATTTGACCTGTAGATTTACAAATATCTTTTCATAACCATATCCTTTGTGCACTCTTCTATCTTCACTTCAATTCTTCACTTTCCACTAGCTTCAACAATTCATTAGATCTTGCTTTTTAACTCGGAATCTCTTTGTTCCTTTTTCACTACTTCATTTGGTGACTCTTCAACTCTTCAATTTTCCAACCATTTGTTCATACAAATCCATCATTTATATAGATAATTTTTTCCTCTTAATCTCCTCTATTACATTTTTCTTTGATCAATCTTAACCATTCAATTTATTTTACCTTGAATCTGGATCTCGGTAACACATTTTCTTTTCACCTAGGAACTTGAACTTTTCTTGAACCTTGTTCTTTCTATTTTAACCATTTATATCTAAGATGTTGATCTTCACCTTGAATTTTCATGTTTGTAGATCTCTTTAACTAACTTTCCTTGTCATCATGATCGTCCAACTCATCATAGCTAATCATTAAATGTCGTTCCAATCCTTGTATTTAACTATTTTTCCTTGCTCGGTAGCTCATCCTGAATTTTAGTTAACTTCACTCGGTGCCTAGAAATTTCCTACTCAGTGCACCTTGAGTTCCTTTTCCTTTACCAAAACATACTTCCTTTTACCTTTTACCTTTACCAGGTGACTTTTCTTTCTCAATAGCCAAAACTATTTTGCTTACTGACTTGAAAAATCTTTAATACCATACTTTGCCAACTTGATATAATCATATGTTGGGTAGAAAACAATTATATCATCATAACCTTACCATTTTCTTATCTATATCAGTTTCCCAATTAAGCTCTTCAACTTCATAACTTCTCACTTCATCTTCTTAACTCATTCACATTATCTCATATACTGAATGATATGGAAACACAATATAAACCAAAAATCAATTGTTTGACATCAATGACAAGACAATAACTGATCTAACCTTTCTACTATCTTGTAATCCTCTTATCTTGGTCATTCTTCATCATCATCAACACTAGTTAAAAAATATCTAATCATTACTATTAGTTATAGTAACAAACAAATCAAAACTTATAACATCCCAACATTTCTAGAAGAATGATGCAGTAAATCCATCCAGACCTAGAGCCTTATCAGGATGCAATGAAAAAACTATCTAACAAATTTATTTCATTGTGAAGGGAGCCATTAATATTTTATTATCTTGAGGAGTTATTAATGAAGGAATGGAATTAATAAGCTTCTACTCTTGTAGATCGTCAAAAAGAGGAGGAGGAGGGGAGCAGGGAGATTCTTAAAAAAATTAACCCCTTCATCTTGTATTCCTTGGGCATCTGAAATCAAGCTACTTGAATATGTTTCCTTAATGGAAAATATTGTGTTGGTTGCATGCTTTTGTTTGGCTGATATGTGAAAAAACTTTGTGTTCTTATCACCATGTTGGAGCCATAGTTCTCAGGATTTTTGACTCCAATATTCCTCTTCTTTCTTACATATCTTTTCCCAATCCAATTGTAATTATTTTTACTTATTATAAATAGTTGAATCCAACCCATGGGAAATATTGTGATCATTTAAACGTGCTAGTTCTTTTTCCACTCTAATTTTCTCAAACAAAATTTTCCCCAAAACTTGTGAACTCCATATTTTAATTTTTTATTTAACATGTTGCAATTTCTTATAAAAACATTTTTTTTGTCTTCTTGATATGCTTGACTAACCCACCATGCTATCTTAACAATGCATAAAAATGTGGATTTTGGAACCACATTCTCTTGAATTTTAAAGAGGATTTATGTTTTTGTTGTGACAATGGAACTGATTTAATGACACTCATGCAAATGGGGAAATGATCAGACCCTGAATAATTTAATATTTTTGATTGAAGATTAAAGTCTAACAACATCTAGCATTGAGATACAAGAAACCTATCTAACCTTTCTGCAATTTGAAGAAAACCCATATGTCTATTTGTCCCTGTGAAGTCACCATTTTGTGGATGAATATATATCAAAGAATTGTCAGTTATGAAAGTTGTAAAGTCTTCAATATCTTTAGTGGAAGGTAAAATGCCACCTTTTTTCTCTACTAGTGAATTTATTGCATTAGAATCACCTCCTAATAAAAAACTTTGATCCACATATTGTTGCATGACATCGGTGAGTGTCGTACACATCATCTTCTTATCCCACATTGAAGTAGGCCCATATACATTCAATTTTTTAAAAGATAAATCAAAATTTTGAATATGCAATAGCTTCTAATGTGTCCTATTGAGGGACTTTCCCCTTAATTGTTTTGGGATTCCATAAATTTGTAAGACTGCCAAAAGCACCCAAACCTTAAGAATGAGTTGAATTCTATTGAGACTATTTGAAAACTATTTTCTGATAAGTGTCCCATGACAATTTTGTTTCTCAAAGCAAGACTATATTTGCATGCAAAGAATCAAGCGTTTTATTGATTCTAAGCCTTTTGTTAGAGGCATTAATGCCTTTGATATTCTATGATATGATTTGCATTACTAACAAGGAGAAGACATTGTTCTCCTCATCGTTCTTTTTGTAGATATAAAATTTTCATCAATGGTTGACTGCAGACCCGATACTATTTCATCCTTGGCCTTGGCACTTTTTTATTTTGTACCCTTTTCTCAGGTGTTTTCTTTTCCATTTTTGTAATAGAGAGAGTTTTAGAAAATGATAAAGTTTGAGAAAAGTCAAAATTGTCCTTTATTTGAATATTTGAATATGACTACAAGTTTGAGATGGGAATCAGGTCTTCTTCAAGTGACAAATTTTGTTGAACATGAGTCAATTTATCAGTGCCCAGTAATTGTAAAAAAAATTCATCAAAATAGTCATCATTCTCCTCTAAACACACTTTAGCAACCTGAGATGAACTACCGACTAGTTGTGGTAGATCATGATTTGCATCCTTATCATATAATTCATCTTTTGCAATTTCCTTAATAAGTTGTAAAGCAATAGAGATGACCATCTCATTGGCCATTTTTTTCAATTCATCTTCCAATTTTTCCCCATGTATACAAAACCTATCCAAAGAGAAAAGATAATTATTCATGATATTTATTAGACCACTCTGATACATCAATGAATGAACAAATTTTTGTAATTCTTGTTGTCAAGGTAACTTGCAAGAAGAGCTGAAGACTCTTCATTCTGAGACAAGTTTTGGAGGAATAGAAGACCTATCAAGGACCATTGGATAATTATAAACAATTTCTCTTTGATGCTAATGGAAACTCATATTTACTACAATAGAGGGATTGGAGACATTTAAGATGTCCATGAAAAAAGGGATCTTTTTATTTGCAAATGTATTACATGAAAGCTGCTCTTGTAGGAAATTTTTTCTATAAAGTAAGTCTGAGTATACAAATGTTCCTTAAAAATCATATCTTACATTTTCAACCTTTTCATGACAATCAAGCTCTTATTTTGTTGCATTGGAGTATCATTCTACAAATTAATCTCTTGTGGATTTGATGACAAAGATGAAATCATTGGTCTATCACTATAAGAAGACTATCTAAAAGTGTAGCATCAAGGATCAGAAGAGTAATCCTTGCAGATAGACATAACTAGTTGATGAGGCCCCTGACATTCTGTATTATAATGCCCCAGGGAGCTAGCATGCATGTAAACAATATTAGCATTTTCTATGATAATTTTTTGATCCTGAGATCCCCATTTGGAAGAGATAGATATCTTAGATGGAAAACACTTGGGTAAATTAAAAAAAACCAAACCCTTACTAGAAAGTGAGTCTCCTCAAAAGGAATAAGATCATGATGAATAAAAATTCTAATTTTATTTGCAAACTTTTAAATGATTTTTAGATCTCGGTATTCTAAAGTTAAGGATAGAAAATTAATCCAAAAGGGCATAAACATACACAAGATTGGATCAGGTTTAAAATTTAGAATACATGGAATAGTAAAAAGCCCTTAACCTTTACAAAACCATCTTTTAATCAGTGAGCTTCGTCTCTATGATTTTTGGAGTCAAATAAAGTAATAAAGTATTTAGATCCGAATCAATAAAAAATAATTCTTTAAGACCATTTCAATTTATTTTTTGTTAATCAAAAATATCTTTAATTTAGAGCAGAGGGTCCCAGAATTTACCTATTAGTGCTATCTCTTGTAAGAATGAAATATGAAATTCTAGAATGTGATTTGGTAAAGTGGTCACATAATCATGGGCTTCCTTATTGGATTCATCGTGCACATGAGTATCCTTGGTATTTGAAAACCTGGATTAGCTCCTATGAATACCCTATCTTAGTGAACTCCTTGTTTATGAATAGGAATAGAGACCTCATCGATGGGTTGTGTGAATGACTCCTTCCTTCTCCACTCTTTGACTATCTTCTTTGGGACGAGGGGGACTCTAGATTTATCCAAATTTTCTAGAGAATTTTTATTTACCGTGAACTCATATTCATGAATAGGGATATTGTTTGGGGTGGAGATAAATCTAGGGTATTTAATGGAAGTATTCTTCATCCATGACACATATGAAGGAAAAAACCAAGACCTAGATTTATCATTATGTGCATGTTGAGAAAAATTTACATTAGATGCATTAGATCTAGGGGATCAAGGAGATTGAATAAGTGTTCCCTCACATTATCAAATACTGGTTGTGGTCTACGGTTAGAGATCATATTCCTTCGACTATCCTGTCAAGTAGAAATTTTCTATTTTTAGTTCCTTACACTTGGATCATCCATTGTTCACATCGAAAACCCTGCCAATCTCTAAAATTATCTGCAACATTCACAAGATCAAATATTTTCCTACCCAACTTGTCTTTTGAACCTCCATGGTTTCCATTGACTGCGTCAAAAACCCTTCCAATATTTGTAATTGTCTGCAATATTTTGGCAAAGATGGAAATTTTCCCGTTCAACCTATCTTTCAAAACTCCCTGGTCACCTGTGCTCCATTAAATTTTGACAAAGAGATATTACTTTAATGGAATATTAGTTATCATTAACAATTTTCTAAAATATAAATCCAAAAAATCTTAGCAACATTCTCTAATCTTTTCTTATTGATAAAGAAAATAATCACAAATATATACACACATGGACACCAAATTTACATTAAAACCCATAGTGATAATAGTTAATTGGATATACTACTCAAATCCAACCTTACAAGGAAACATGACTATATTAAGAAATTTAAAATATGAAGTGGAAACCAACCTATTAGAAACACCAATCTCCAATTACATTAGTAGGCACCAACCTACAATAGACATTAATCTCAATAGAATTTAAGAGATATAAATTGCATACCCTCGTGGTCCAATACTTGGCTTCTTACTAATTTGATCTATTTCAAAACTCCCTCACACAATGCATATAATCTTCAAATAAAAACATACATAACCATTGAGATGATACTCACATAGCATCACCCATATACTCACACATCAACCACACCTTCCAAATGTATAGCTTAAGGATACCATATGAATGGATCTAGATCAACTATATCTAAAAACTAAAATGATAGTTACATTCACATTTTTGTCTAAAACAAGATTATTTCATCTACAAGTCAAACATAAAAATATGTTACCTTAAACCAATCATGTAATAGGCCAGGTCCAATAGCCTACATGTTACTTTAGATTTAGGTGTGTCGGTCTTCAATAATGGACAAATGATTGAGAATAATACCTCAACTTATTGACATGATATCTTAATTGAGTACCCATCAAGTTCCATCATTAATTTTCATTTATCTTATCAACCCAAGGACACATGACTTGAAATAGGACATCATTATTTGTGCACTAAGAGCTTTGGAAACTATGTTATCCTGACTTTAAACAATTAAAATTTTGAAATGAACAACATGAACTACACCTAATATACCCTAACTGCATTATACTATGAGGAAACTCAAATGAAACATTTTTTGAAATATTAATTCCTCTAACTAATAAAGACAACTACTCTTCTTTTCCTTGGTTATAGGAATAGACATAGAGTTAGGTATAGGAATAGTCAGGTGCTAAAACTAATGGAACAAAAAAAATAAAAAATAGAAACTATATACATAAATAAAATTCATAGAATCCTCACCAAGTGGTCTCCCTTGGATGAGTCTCCTTAACTATTAACTATAATTTTAGAAACTACAATTCATAATAACGTCATCCATTCATATTGATAATAGAGATAACTAAAATTTAGTCTTTAGTTCAAACACTTGAATGGTAAAATAAAAAGTACATACTCTTTCCGATCAACAACCTTTTTAGGAAAGGATGGGAGAATTTATACAAAGAAAAGGTCACAATTCCTTAATTGTTATAGCTACTCAACTCCTAACAACTAGAAGGACAATTTTTATTGAAACCGTAAAATCTAAGAACATGAAGTTTGAAATAGAGTAGGACTCTGCTTCAACATTACTTCAACTACAAATCTCTCCTATGTTTTTTCTACAAAAGACATGGCTAGTAAATGAAAGGATAATTTTCCTTTAAGTAAATTGAGGAGTCTTGAAATGGTCATAAAAACTAGATAGTTGTCTATAATAGTTTTGACTCCTTCCTTCTTTTCTATCCTTGAACCCTTCATAACTGTACCACATCTTGGTGACTAGAGTTACTTCATCTCAACAACCTTAGACCTCTTCAATCAGTTGCATCCACTAAGGTTAACATACAAAGATCATAACATATCCACAATTACTTAAAATATAATATTTAACATCATTTATATATAAAAAAACATATTTATATTATATTCATATGGAATCCACAGTATGATCACAAAGGTCTTAATATATAGAAAGTTTCTTTAGCATTATGGATTTAAAAAGGTATTAACCATAAGATTCATATCTAAAAAAATCTTAAACAACATGAAAACTGTAAAATAAAAGTTCATAAAATGGGGTTCATCACTCACCCCAACTTAAGCTTGTGTTGGTGTAATTGAAGGAGGTTTTTTATTTTATTTTCATGCCAACAAACTTAAGCCACCTATAGTAGTTTTTCCATTAGTTTTTGCAATTGGGCTCTAGTAGAATCCCTAGTCCTTCCTTAAGTTCTCCAATTTGGCCTTTTCATGTTCAACATCATAAAATGTTAGACCTGTCCAATGTGGAATAGGCCACCATGATAGTGGTGGCTGAAAGGTCAAGAGCACCCATTTCTCTTTTTATTCTCTACCCAGCTTTATATATGTTGGTACCATATAGAATGTTGCATGGTAATTCCACAAAGAATGGGGTTCAACTCTTTTTAAATATTGTAGCAACCAATTCCATCTCTGAGATAGGTGGCCAAATAATATTGTGATTGAGGTGTCCACCATCTCTTCAAATTATTTATGTGATTCCTCCCTCTATGTCATAACTCTTTCCTTCTAATTAGTATTATGCATTAACTAATTCCATTTGTAGAAAATTATATCACAGTCACCTATCTCAACTTATAAGAGTAAGGTAACAATCTTCTTCATGTCTTGATATTATCTATACTACTCACCTCTATTATTTTCATTTTATTTATATGACATAATTTCCCTAATGTGTATGATGTAGGGTAGCAAAAAGGAATTACAATTTCCCTTTCACATATCAATCTTCTCAATTAGACATTCTCTATCCCTTCCAAAGGATTCCCTTACTACCCCTCCCTATCCTAAGATCCACTTGCAGACTCAAAGACTCCTATATGTCCCCCCTTTTGAAGATGCTACTCAAATAGGTTCATCTGTTAACCCAACAAATCCTTTTTCTTATCTTATCCACACAAACACCTTGACTAGTTCCTTTATCCCTTGGTGACCAAGGTGTATTATTCCCCTAACACTACAAGGAATGAGTTAGATCCACCTTTCACATAGGAACCATGATTTGAAAAAAATTCCATTCCCCCAACAACTTTGATCAACCCCTATGATATACTAGCACTGATTAAGCCTAGTTTCCTATTAAGTCTCCTTACTCAGTTTTTGCCCTTTAACTCTAAGTTTTACCAAACAAAACAAAGCAAAAATTATAGTTTAGGATACCCTTTTGGGCCCTTGACAACATAACCCAAGTTGGGTTCCTGATCACATGAAATGTGCACTTTTCCTTTGGCTGATCCCTTAGGCCTAATTACACAATTAACCCCAAATTCTAAAGAAACTACTAACAAATGGATTGCCCTAAATTTTTTGACCCTTCAAAACTTCAATGCCTGTGCCAAATCCCAAGTTCCACCTTCAAAATCTGACCAAATCACTCTTTGGTATGTTTGCAACACCCATTTGCCCTTATCAATCAACCAGTCACATAAATATGATTCGCTAGGGCTTCCTCATGCTCCCAACTCCCTGAATTGCTTGGCCCCAAACCACATGAATATTATAGTACATATAAGGACCTCACTTTATACCAAAGCTCATGATTTTCCTATGGTCAAAAGTGGAGTTAATCACATTTGAACTCCAAGCCCTAGGTGCTTGAGGGTTTCTTGGCCTATCATAGTAAAATGGGTATAAATCTTGATTGGATGATGATATCAACCTAAAACCAATTTCATTCAAAAGATAATTCACCATGCTATCTGTAAATGAACACCATTCATGTGTACCAATCTGTATAGGGTCGTACTATCTCATAAAATAGTGAAAATTATAAAAAACTATTGAATTTCAATGCTTCTCTTTTACAAAATCTCCAACAAACTTTTTCCCTAGAAAAAGAAGGAAAAAAATCAGTTCAAAAATCTCCCAAATGGTTCCTAACTATCATTTGAACCAATTTGACCATTAGGACTAAAATGCAACAATTTCTCATTTGTTGTCAATGTTGTCATGACAACATTGGCATCTTTTGACATATGACACCCTCATATCTACCCTATGACATGAACTCATTCTAATGACCATGATTAGTCCAAAATACCATATCATCCCTATCCTACCCTCACTTAGACTTCTAGTGACCCTTTGACCATATTTGACCAATAGGCTTATAAATGCCTTATTGGGTCAATGACCTTACAAATGGGTCCAAATGATTCCCAAAGTTCCCCAAATGGTCCATATACCTTATTATATTTAATGGTGAGTTTATAACCTTCAAATGGTCCTAGATGTTCCAAAGGTACCCCTGCACTAGTGTATGTATCCTATGGACAACAATGGATTCCATTGTGGATCATAGGGAACATCATGATTATGTAAGTAAAATTCACAAAGCAAGTTTTTTTGTTGAGGAGTGGTTATTTGGTATGCAATCATAAAATCTTTAGGTCCAATGAGAGATGAAGGTAGTCTTGAGAGATCCCTACAAATCTTGTAAGAAAGGTATAGTTCTTTTATTTATAAAGGATATAACCTAGGTATTAGTGTACACTTAACAGTTATGGTGCCACCAAGGTACTTATATTTTCTATCATATCTTTCAAGTTGTTGATTTCTTCAACCTTTTTTCCCAAGCTCTTCTTCTAATTTTTCTTTTTCTTCCTTCCATTCTCTTTCTATAATTTCCATAATTCTAATGCGATAGAAGTGCATAAAGATGAAGGGGGGATGTTTGTACTTACCCTAGACATATGTCTTTATTTTTGTTGACCTCCTCCTCCTTATTTATATGCTACTACTATCTTTTTTGTTTTTATTGTAAGATTTTCTAATCTTATGGTAATTTGTTCTTTATCCAATGGTTTCTCTTCAAAATATATGGTAGGTTCTTCTTCATTTAATGAATACTCTTTATTCAAATTCTTTTATCCTTGATCAACTTCATTATCTGGTTCTACATTAATTTCAGCTTTCAAACTACCAAAATGAACTAAAACTTCTTTAGTTTACGAAACTGGCCTCCCCATCTTTATTACTCCCAGTCTCACTCTTTGATTCTTTTATAGATGTTGAAGTTCTTAATAATGTGATATTATTTATTCATCCCCTTCATTGGATGAAGTACATTTAGTTTTAGTAAAAATAGGGATATAGGTATTTTTTATTTCTTTATTTCCCATAGGTTTCTTAGGCTTCCCTCTAAGCCTGTAATTTCTTCTCACAACTTTTATAGGAGTTCTCTTAAATACACTTTTTATGACCTTTTTTACTAGCTTTAGAACTAATTTTACATTTTTAGTGGCTA
This sequence comes from Chamaecyparis obtusa, assembly GCA_027943335.1. Taxonomy (NCBI): domain Eukaryota; kingdom Viridiplantae; phylum Streptophyta; class Pinopsida; order Cupressales; family Cupressaceae; genus Chamaecyparis; species Chamaecyparis obtusa. The sequence goes on from BSBK01003546.1 coordinate 252,880, forward strand.
CAAGGTGCTCTATTTCTCAACCTTCATTTTGTGAGCCTTAGGTCTTTTAGGCTCAGAAGCTTGAGCCTTACCCTTCTTTTTGGCATTATTTGTTTCCTTTTCAACTAATTTTCTTTTCAATACACCTCTAATCATAGTACATTTTATTGATACCAAGGTTTCTTTTAGGGGTAGTGTTAATTTTAGTGATTAGATTAATTAAGGGGATAAATTAGAATATTTAAATTAACAAATCATAAAGAGAAAATACAAGAACACAACACATTACCTTGGGAAACTTCCCTCTTGGAGGAAAAATCCAACATTCAAATTAGATCATCCATTATTGCCCTTTCAAATATAATTACACAACTTACAAATGTTTATTTGTTGAAGATCCTCGATCAATGAAGAAAATCAATAGTATCAGCAAAATAGTGATGTATCACCAATGCAAAGATTAGATGAAGATCTCTGATTGATGAGTCCATATTAGATTTGATACAATATCAGTTTATCTTCAGATCATATCTATCCAAAATTCATATATGAATTTGTTTTCTAGAGCATACGATCACTATCCAGATCTAATCTTATTTATACACCCTAAACTAGAACATATTGATTCACTGCTCTAGATCATGTATATCATATGCTTTCCTAGATCAGAGTATGTAATATCAGAATGTATTATCATTTCCTTGGATCATCACTTGAATTCACTACCTTGAATTCGCTACCCTAGATGTGGTATTCACTGCTAGGAAATATATCACTGAGTATGTATGTTTAGATCATTGTAGATATATGTTCAGATTGCATGCCAAAGTCTGATCTCCTTGTGTGTATGTCCAGATAGTTGTCTTGAGTGTTCCTTTGATAATATAATGCCTCATACTTATATGAGGGCTTTACAATTTGAATTTACAAGTTTGTCCCTTCTTGGTGCCAATACATATATTGAAATATAAAATAAATTTTGGGCCCAGCCCAAAATACATTATAATCATTTTATTTTTGTCAATACATAGAGATAGATAAAGGGACAATAATTGGGCCCAATTAATTATAATCTCCAATTAAAATGAATTGAGCTATAAAATATAGCTATAAAACAATATGATCTATTTAATTTTTAATTCCCAATCAAAATTAAATATGCTAGAGTCTAATCTAGCAATTAAATAACATTATTTTAATTTTAATCTTTCTATTAATATTAATTAATTAATTTAATCTCCAATTAAATTAATTGTGCTAGAATTTGATCTAGCTATAACTTTATCAGACCCTCTTAGCTAGAGAGGATTCTCATGAGCATCATGGACTCCTTCCATGATTTCCATCACGCTTACTCGTAGAGGATGGATTCAAAGAGTACTATCATGGACTCCTTCCATGATATCCATCATGCATATTCATAGAGGATGGATCCAAAGAGTAGTGTCATGGAATCCTTCCATGATATCCATCATGCGTACCCACAGAGGATGGATCCACCTTGCATTGCCTGTAGAGGGTGGAAGAGGTCTAAAACCTCAAGTCTTCTCTCAAAGAAGAATACAACACCACCTTGCATTTCCCGCAGAGGGTGGTTCCACCTTGCATTACCCACAAAGGGTGGTGGAGGTCTAATGCATCAAATATTCTCTCAAATAATAGTACAACACCACCTTGTATTTCTTAAAGATGGTGGTTCCACCTTGCATTTTCCACAAAGGGTGGAAGATACAATTAACTGTATCAAGAAAGTTGAGACTCCCTCTCAGCCAAGACTATAGAATCGTCATGGATACACCCATGAGTGGAAATTAAGATATCATCATGGCTAATTCCATGGATGATACAAGAATAAATATTACTTCATCATGATATCAACCATAAATATCACATCCACATGTGATATCTAACATTATGGCTTTCCTGCTGAAATGCATGAATCACAATCCTTTGACTGATTGATTAATAGATAGACATGGTTCACTCCCTCTGAATCAATAAGATCAAGATCCTTGCAGATCCTCTAGCTTCTCCCTAATTTATCTTTGTAAAACAAAGAGGCCCTGTCATAGTCAAGGTGTGTCATGCACATCTCCAGAGTAAATATCAGCTACATATTATTGCCTTGACTTCGATAGAGTAAGAACATTTTCAGCAGAGGACCATTTTCTACTACCCCAAGAAATCATGACAAATCCCATGCTGAAACATTCTTCTGAAGTTATCTCAAAAGAAGCCCAAGTATCTATTTGTCAGCCCGATACTTCCTCATAGGATGCATCAAGTTCTTTCTCCCTCTGGATAAAATTTCTCATTATCCTTATGCTTCTCAATCCATCCTAAAAACATTTTAGAGAGAGATTAGTATCATTTCATAGAATCCCAACCTTTTAGAAGAGAATTACAAATGCATGATTTATTTCTCTAAAAACTACATAAAAAATTCATGAACATTATGAAATGCTTATCTCCTTATAGTTGTGCAATTTAGTACTTCAGTAGGGACCAATAATGATGAGATTGCCTTCATCTGATTCTCATGATCTCATGAGAGATGCAACATTATAGAAGTTTCAATCCTTTTAAGGATAGACATATATACCAACAACGGTCATGACTATGCAAAACTCCATTCTTGAATCACAATTATAACATTCATGTAAATTTAGAAGCATCTTCTTCACAAACAAAATAATGTAACCAATATGAATGTTATATAGGGATCAAAAAGAAAAAAACTAAAACCTAGCACAAAGGATCAGCTTAGAATGCATGCATGCATTTATCCTATTATCACAAGAATACATAGAAACTTCGATAAAAAATAAATAACGTATCAATGATCATATGATTGAGACCCAATTTATAAAAGATCTAGCCTGTAACATGCAACCTAAAAATTGTATATCCAAAACACCATACGAGTTATAACAACGTCTAAGTTTCATAAAGAATGCACAAAAGAACACATAAGTAAGGATCACGTCATGCATTGGCATGCTCATCTTCTTCCTTACCAGATTTTTCACATAAAATTGAAACACGGATTTGTGAGTACATACACTAAACCATCAACATAACCTAATAATGTCTACAACTAGCTCATAAAAGAAAGGTAATATTGAAACTGATATCATTAGAAGACTTCATAATATAGAGAATAGGGATCAAACATACAAATGAATGGAGAACATAGGATTCAAAACATCATATTTTTTAGTACCAAGAGAATTATAATTTAAAAAATGTGGATATCATCTTCTGTAATAATCATAGTCAAAAAATTAATTCACGCACCATGATAACAAAATGTATAGTAATACACCTTGTTGGTTCCTCAAAATGGACTTTATGCTTTCAAAATCAACCAATGTATCTATAGTTTTTAAGGATGGGTTAGATCCTAATATAAGCTCTAAGATGACTAGACCAACTATAGGGATGAGACTTCCCTTTGCACTTCTGGCTCTACAAAACCAAGGAGGGTACTCCTAATCCAGTAGAATAAACCTTACTTCGACAATTATAGACTGGATTTTAAAACAACATATAGATGGTAAGAAAATGCTAAATGATAACCACTCATTTATTGATTCTCCATTACCATTAGATGGGAAAGAACATGTAGGTCACAATACTACAAATATTTTGACAAATTTATACCAATTTTTAGGAGTACAATAAGACCTTATCAAGCAATGATTTCTATAAACTAGCTCCACTACTGGCCAGTACCTTATCCATTGGGTGACATCTTCACTGCAAAATGAGATACATAGACAATATATTGAACTTTGATGATCTATATCCTTAGAAAATACTATCACCTTGTGATGATTCTAATATGAGGACTCCTAAATTCACACTACTTATTTATATCCTTATGCAAACTTGAAAGAATTAGTGCTATATCTAGAGCTTATTTAATTTGATCTCTAGATCAAAGCTAATGAATATCAACGTATACATAGAAATAATCCATGCGATGAATCTGACAACTCATAACTCAAAGAAAAGTACACAAAGGAGAGATATGAACTCTAGACTTTATTCAATATGCTATATAATCTTCATGTATACATAAATGTTTTTGAAATGCAAACCATCTGAATATTTAACTAAACTAGTAATACTTGCTCTTATAAAAAAACTTGGCCTAATACAGTCTACTGTATCCTAGACTCAAAACTTGTCAGTAAGAATGTTTAAGTTCCAGTCCTTACAAAATGATCCTGGTAATCCTTTTATAGAAATTAAGGATTGTACACAAGCTTAGGATCTTTTTAGAAGAGACAAAATAATGCCAATCATATAAGACAAAATTTTACAAGTACAACACTTTCTTGTTATATTTTGCAAAGTTGCCTATTTACTTAAGCACCAAAATTTGCAACAATTCCCAAAGTAAGTTCAACTCCTGCCAAGTGTAATATTTGTGCTTGCTTCAACTGTATGAGATCCTTTATGTTATTTTATTTGCTTCAAGAAGTTGAAGAAGTGCCATCTATTGTAGCCTCAGTGGATGTCTCTTCTTTCTTGGTACTCTTCAAAGAATATGTTACTTCCCAAGAAGTGTAAATATCTTCACTAGGCTAATGGAAAGCCAATACTTAATCTCTTTTAGGTACCAAATTCTCCATATAAAGTTTACCTGATGTACCTCTTTCCTTAGGGTTTTGAAATGTACCCTAGCATCTTGTAATATCTCAATTGTTTGGACAAAAGGAATATTACTTTCTATATTTAAAATAGTTCTTATTCTAGATGACATTTCATCATTTATTTGTCCTAACCATCCTTCTTTGTCTTTTATAGCTCCATCTTCTTTGAAAAAATCGAGAAACATTTAAAAAATATCCAGACAATGTCTTGCTCTCAGAACCTTTTCCTTTCTCTCTAAATTTTCCCTCTGTCATATAGGTCATTTGCTAATCTAACCCTAGGGTCCCTTGGGGTTAGACCCTTTTCCTTGATTGTGTCAGTAGTTGAATGATCAAATTGTTCTAAAAGGTCTTCATTCACACCCTTATCATGGTACTCAATATTTCCTGTTAACTCTCTTCTTGGTGTCATTTTCAAAATTCTAGGGTTTTGATGATAATATAAGAATTTAAGAGAGGCAATAGAGATATTCACAATTCTTTTAATGAGAATTTCCAAGAAAGAAACAATAGGGATAAAATCTTCACAAAATACTAACCGTTCTCAGAAAACCCTTAGGAGATGGTGACTTGCTCTGTAATTTTCTTTGCAATGGCTCTGTAAATTTGAAAAATTTTCTTTCGACAGGCAAATATGATTTCGTACCAATTTTGATTAAACTTTAAATTAGGACCGTCGATCTTCTCTTAAGAGAGATCTAACGATTGTCATAACATTGCGATTAGTAAAACTTCATGCATCTCTACTTTGTGTTTATACGAAAACTGTTAGATCAAGGCAGATCTATGGTGACTTGAAACCTAGAGCATCCCAACCCCACTTGACAACTAGATATATGACTACTGTCAGATAAAAGAATCCAACGATTGATGTTCTTGTTCCTCCCGATTGGACCCACAGTGGTAACTCATGGCTTAATACAAAATCGATGGCTGTCGCAACATCATGATCACAAACATCTGATCACATTTTCATTGCAGACATATGACAACGGTTAGATTAAAGGAAAGCTATCAGTCTCTTAAAACCCTTAGTAACCAAGCCCGGTGAATGTGTGTTGATAGATCATCTCAATCAAATGACTGTGATTTGAGAAATGTAATCGGTCCCACCTGACAGAGATGCTTAGTTGTCTGCTGCATCAACAATTGTTGCAACATCGTGATCGGTAAATCTTTGCTTTGCAGATGTGTGAAAATTTTTGGATTAAAATAAGAGATTAAGTTCTTTAATAAAAGATGAAACCTTAGGGAAATATACCATTATGTTTTTAGGAAAAAATTAAAAAATCATCGGGGCTTAGACTTAGGAAAAATAAAGTATCGACTTAGGTGGATAAAAGTCTTAAGAAGTATGTCCCCACCTGATGGTAAATAAAACACATGCTTTAATAGGACTTTAAGTGATCTCTTAAAAAGTAACAACCGAATAGAACCATCGAAAGACAACCTAGGGTTTTCACCTAAAATGAAAGAAACATTTAGGGTTTTCGGGATTTTAATGAATAATTCTAGTAATTTTGGCAAATGGACTTGGAATATTTTTTATGTAGCCAGTTATTTCAAATAAAATTCTTCTAGTGAATACCTCAAATTAAAAAAATATGAAACTTGTGTTTGAAAAATTTGAAGTGCCAATAGTGGCTATGTCTGGGGATGTATGCTTCTTGTAGGCATGACAAGGATTCAAAATCTTTGGAATAAGCAGACCAACTATTAAAACAAAACTACCCTACACACACAACCTAAAAAATAAACACACAACAAGAAAAGAAATCTAACCTACTATTCATGGATAATGAGAGTACCTTGAGAAAATACAATTTGATAAATTGTCCATGAACTAACAATTCCAAAATATTTCCAACCAGATCTTTTAAGATGTAGGAATCAGGTCCCCATTTAATGTCAACAAGATATGGTCCCAACTAGATTGGGTCAAATTTGTTGTGCTTACCCTTATCCTCTAGCTTAGCATTCCACATTAAGACCAAGTCATGAGTTTTAAAATCTCTGACTGTGGTTTTCTTGTCATACAAATTTTTTTACTGGAGTTGAGATCTTATATTTTTGTCATTATCTTCCCTCCTTGGTTCACCCAATTGTATCAGATCTTCCAACCTGATCTTCATCTCATTGCCCAAGTCATCATCATATAATTGGATAAATTTATACATTTACAGTAAATTATTTTGTGGTAACCTAGCTTGGATACCATACACTAAGTCAAAAGGAGCACATCCAATGGCCTTTTTAACTATCACTCAATCATTCCATAGAGCTAGCTATAACTTAGAATCACATGCCCTTTTGTTTGTGTCAAGGACTCTTTTCAAAATATTTATCAGACTCTTATTACTTGATTAAGCTTGACCATTACCTTGAGGATGATAGGGAGCTGAGTATGAAATTTGAATCCCATAATGTGTTAGAATAATTAAGAGGGGGGGTGAATCAATTATCCTCAGTCCCAAATAAAAATGTATATCCAAAAATAATTTACACAAACTTCTATAGCTCGGTAACATAAAATAGTAAATTGTCTACTTTTACCAATTACTAGTTAATAACTTATAGTGATTACTGGTCAAATCCAATATGAAATATGTAAAGTATGACAATCAAACAATCACCACAATCAACACATAACACAAGAGATTTAACATGGAAACCCTATTAAGGGAAAACCCACCTGGGACTGATAACCCAAAAAATTTTCACTCTTCTGAAGTGAGATCAGTGAAGACCCAACCCTGTTAAAGGTTACAAAACACACTGTAAGGTGTGACCTTGTTAGAGGATTTAACACTAACCGTTATTGTCCAACTAGCATTCACTATGGGGTTGACATGATAAAAAATGTACACTCTATGAATGACATTACAAGACTTTCAAGTCCACTCTGTTAAGAGATTTATCTGATTACAATGGTTAAACTATAGCAGTAGGTGATCTGATTACAATACAACTTCTATTGCAGATGTTTAGATCTATATTATGCTTATTCAAATCCTCTGATCAATATACCAATTCTATTTCAACAATAATCAATGACTTACTATCTCTTAGTTATAGCTTTTTGATGCTTGGTAATCTCTTCAATTCAGTTCTCCTTAACCGGTCTTATCAGGCATGCATGAAGCTCTGTTCATGTGATAGTTCTGTAGTCTCCTTCTTTCGACTTAAGTTTCATAAAGAAACCCTAGTCTCTTAAATAGACATGTAAACCATTTTCTTTTTATCCATTAGATTTTTCCACTTATTCTCCTTCATCCATTTTGCCGCTTAAACCTTCCTCGGCTGATGTGTCAGTAACACATTTTGTTTCCATCCTTTAGATCTTCCTTGAATTTTTTTAGCCATTGACCTTCGTAACAAACTTTATCTCCAACTCTGATTTCGAGGTACTTTACAACTCATCAACTTCCATTGGCTAAACTGATCATTTAGTTCTTTTCTTCATACTCGGTTAACAAAGAAATGTGTTAGTGAACACAAGCTCAGTTTATATTGTGCTTGTTATACACTACATTGCTCAGTGTATACTAGAATGCTTCATTAACCGACCACACTGCTTTGTAACAAATTGCTTCCAACTTCATAACAGATTAATGTAACATAATCAAGTCAACAATATGAAGTCATAGACTCATCAATAAGTTACCAAAAGCATTCCTTATCCTCATCTATCCTATCCATCTTCCTCAATGTAGATATCTCGATTCTTCATCTTTCTCTTCTCTTCTATAGATGTGTTAGGTATTTGTAACTACTATTATAAGTGTTGTCAAAACTAGTTGACATCAATGACAACATAAAATTGATGTAATTATATTACATAACACTTTAGTGTTCGGTGATCTCTAATCACTTGTAGTTCTTCAATGAAGTTTTCAATCAGTTGTAGTTCATCAATCTCTCCCTTTGGCATTGATGGAACTCAAGAAATATGAAGTATACCATACACATACCAAACATGTATTCTACAACTCTATATACAAATGTTGTAACTTGGTACAAGCTCTCCTTATCTTAATATGTTTAATCACTACGTTACTTAACAACATTACAAGTATAGACTATCTTCTGTAGATATGATCTTTGTAGCTCTTAGATTCCTTCTTCTATTCTCAGTAACTGAACTTTAATGCTCTCCCTTAATTTTAGATCTCTCCCTTAGATAGATGTTTCAGTGTTCTCCTTGGTTATCATATTGTTTATCTCTCCCTTTGACAATAATGCCAAAGAAACACATAAACATATAGCTCTGTAGTAGCCATGTAACTCTTTGTTGTCCGGTGCATTCTCTGTATCTCTATAGACTGTTATGCCAATTTGTTCTAGTTCTTCAAACTTTTCACAACCTTAGATAGAAATCTAAAGTGTGAACAATGTTGCATCAACATGTATGATATTCTGATAAGATTAGGCCAATGCAACCTCCAGATCACATTAGTGACCAGTAGACAGGGGACAGACCCCAAGTCTAGTCCTCAAGTATTCAAATGTATCCTTCGATAGAGGCTTTGTAAATATGTCTGCAAGTTTCTCTTTAGATGTAACAAATTCTAGCTTCACTTGATTGTCATGTACTTGTTCTCTTAATTAGTGATACTTAATAGATATGTGCTTTGTTTTTGAGTGCATCACTAGATTATTTGAAATGTTTATAGAACTAGTGTTGTCATAATATATAATCACCGGCTTAGTGATTGCCTCATTCATACCTTCCAACACTTGCTTGATATATGCAATATTTGAACAGTTTGTAGCAACAACAACATACTCTTCTTTGGCTATAGACTGAGAAATGCAAGACTGCTTCTTACTTGTCCATGTAACAAGTCTTTCACCAAAGAAAAATGCTCCTCTAGTGGTACTTTTTTTGTCATCCACATTTCAGCCCAATTAGCGTCAGTGTAGACTCTGAGTTCAAACTTTCCATCTTTAGAATACCATAATCCATAGTCCTCTATTTTCTTCAGGTATCTTAAGATTATCTTTGTGGTAACCATGTGTGACTCCCTAGGATTTGCAAAAAATCTTGCAACAATCCCCACATCATGTGCAATATCTCATCTACTATGCACTACATACATTAATTTACCAATCATAGATTGGTACAGTGTCTGGTTTACCTCTATAGTTTCATCTTCTTTTGTTAGCTTGCAACTTGTGACCATCGATGTTCCAACTAGTTTAGCATCTTCCATACCAAATGTTCTCAGTACTTCCTTGATATATTTGTATTGTCTGATGAATATACCATCATTCTATTGAATAACCTGTAGTCCTAGAAATAACTTAATCTCTCTAAACATAGACATTTCAAATTCTTTTCTCATTTCATCAACAAATGATTTACAAATGTGATCTTGTCCTCCAAATATTATGTCATCCACAAATATTTTAGCAATCAAGATAGTATCATCTGAATCTCCTTTCATATACAGATTGCTATTCTCACTAGTTCTAACAAATCCAATACTCAACAAATAATTATGCATCCTTTCATACTAGGCTCTAGGTGCTTTCTTCAAACCATATAAAGCTTTATGTAATACCATATCTTTCTTGTCTAGATCAACAAACCCTTCTGGTTGTTCTATGTAGACTTCTTCTTCAAGTATCCCATTCAGAAAAGTTGATTTAACACCCATTTGGTAAACTTTGAACTTCTTGTGTGCAGCATATGAAAGTAACATTCTGACTCCTAATCTAGCAACAAGTGCAAAAGTTTCACCATAATCTATTCCTTCCTCCTGTGCATATCCCTTGCATACGAATCTAGCTTTGTTCCTTGTTACCTCTCCATTTTTATTAAGCTTATTCCTGAATATCCATTTAGTACTAATAACATTCTTATCTTTAGGTCTGGGTACTAAAGTCCATGTCTTGTTTTTCTCTATTTTTTCTATTTCTTCTTTCATTGCATTAACCCATTCATCATTTTCCAATGTAACTTTGACATTCTTTAGTTCATATTCACAAACTAAGCATGTACCTTGTCTTGTCTTACTCCTTGTCATCATTCTAGCTTGTTTGTCTCCAATTATTTGAGTCTTAGGATGATGTCTTTTGACAAATCTTGCCAGTACTTGATCTCTTCTCTATTGTTCATCCTGTGCAGGTTCATTTTCTTTCTCGGTAGATCCTTCCTACTTGTCAGTTTCTCTTTCCTGTTCCTCAGCGTTATTTTCCTGCTGACTGGTTGTCACAATCTGTAGCTTCGGTAGATACTCTAGTTGTTGAATGTAAGTGAATCTACCATAGTCTTCCAATTCCTTTCTACTTTCTTTATACATTCTTATCATCAAACTCATCAACCCTAACATTAGTACTTTCAATCATTTTATTAGTAGCTTTATTTAGACACTTGTATGCTTTGCTTTTAGTGGAATATCCAAGAAATATCCCTTCATCACCTTTTGAGTCAAACTTTCCATTTCTTTCATCTTTCAAAATAAGGCATTTACTTCCAAAAATTCTAAAGTAACTTACAGTGGGTTTGTGTCCAAACCATAACTCATAGGGTGTTTTGTTAGTGTCCTTCTTCAGTTGTACTCGGTTCAGAACATAAACAACTATACTAACTACTTTTCTCCAGTATGTCTAAGCTACATTCTTCTCTATCATCAATGTCCTTGCACAGACAACAATTGACCTATTCCTCCTTTCAACAATGCCATTCTGCTGAGGTGTCCTCAGTGCAGAGACCTATCTTTTAATACCATGCTCATTAAAAAAGTTAGTAAATTCATTAGAGATAAATTCACCTCCTCTATCAGATCTCAAGCATTTCAACTCTTTACCTGTCTCTTTCTCTACTTTTTATTTATACCACTTGAACATCTTAAATGCCTCAGATTTTTCTTTTAGAAACATGACAATCATTAATCTAGTATAATCATCAACAAAAAGAATAAAATATGTATCTCCATAATAACTTTGAGTTCTCATAGGACCACATAGGTCAGTATGAACCAACTCAAGTATCTTCTTTGTTGAATAATCTTTTCTTTTGAAACTAGATTTGGTCATTTTACCTTTCTGGCATTCATGACACATAACATGATCAGGCTTTGATAAGTTAGGCAGACCTCTAACTCTTTTCTTTTTACTGATCTTAATCATGTTATCAAAATTCACATGACATAACCTTTTATGCCACAACCAAGCATCTTCATTTTTCATCATTAAGCAAGAAGACTCATCATTATCAAGATAAAACAAATTACCTTTCGATTGTGCTCCAGTTCCAACAAGTCTTCCTCCACCATCAAATATTTTTACTTTCTTTCTCTCAAAAGCAACTCGATGACCTGAGTTGTTTAGCTATCCCACACTTAGCAAATTATAGTTTAGTCCTTCTACCCAATAAGCATTTTCACATTCAATTCTATCATTTATCATTAGGGATCCTTTTCCTCTTATCGTACAGGGTGTATCATTACCATTTTCACAGATCCTCCATTGTATTGCTCGAGATTATTAAATTTTTCTTCATCACCAGTCACATGATGTGTACAACCACTATCTATGATCCATGCATGATTTTTATTAACTTTAGAAATCAGTGTTGTTTCTACATACCTCTCATCTTCCTCAGAATCATCCTTCATAGAAAAAAATACAACTTCTACATCATCATCTGAATTAGTGTTAGTATCATCTTCTTCAGCAATGTAATAAACCTTCTTACCTTTATCATTATTGTCTCAGTTGTCTCTATTGTATTGTCGGTAGCTTATGTTGTTTCTTCTCCCATAGCCTCCTTCACTAGATCGGTCTTTGTTTCTATCCTCTTCCTTCCTAATTGGACATCTAGCAACAATATGACCAACCTCTTTACAGTTAAAGCATGCTAAAGGTAACTTACCCTTATATCTACCTTTACCTTTAGGTAATATTCTAGCCATAAGAGCTTCAAGTTCATCAAGCTCATTCTCAGTATTGCTATCATTATCATCATGTTTACTACTAGACTTACCAATCTTTAGAGAAGTCATGAAAGCAGACTCAACAATCAGTACAACGCTATTATCATAATTGTTAAGCTCAAATGTTGTCAATTTACCAATCATATTGTCAAGAGTGAGAGTATTACCATGTGTTGATCTCATTTCATGGATTGCAGATATTCTGATTGCATAAATTGGTAATAAGGTTCTAAGAATTTTTCTTACCACAGTATCTTCTTCAATAACACCATCAGATCCTCTTATTGCATTAACAACTTCCTTTATCTGATTTGTGTACTGCACTATATTTTCACCTTCCTTCATCTTCATGTCATCGAATATTCCTCTTAAGCTTTCAACTTTGGCTCTTTTGACATTTACATCACCACTATAAACTTGAGCAAGTTTATCCCACATTTGTTTAGTAGTAGAATAATCCTTGATATCTTCAAATTCGGCATGTGTCAGAGCAACAACAATCTCCATCATAGTGTTATTATGCTCATGTCTGTCTCTTGGCTAATCAAGGGTCAAAGGTCCAATGGGTGGTGCAAGGTAGCCATTCTCCATTAGAGTGAGGGAAAAATTCCCAATTATACATGCAACTTCATCTTGCTTTTCCATATTGTGAAGTTATCCTTTTTTAGCTTTGGCACTTCCCTCTTATACATTTTGTGATATTTGTGCTGAAGTCCTTAAAACTCTTTTCCAAGCAACCAAGCAACTTGTATCAAGCAACCAATGCTTTGATACCAATTGTTAGAATAACTGAGAGGGGGGGTGAATGAGTTATCCTCAGTCCCAAATAAAAATGTATATCCAAAAACAATTTACACAAACTTCTACAGCTCGATAACATAAAATAGTAAACTTTTTGCTTTTACCGATTACTAGTTAATAACTTATAGTGATTACCGATCAAATCCAATATGCAATATGTAAAGTATGACAATCAAACAATCACCACAATAAACACATAATGCAAGAGATTTAACATGGAAACCCTGTTAAGGGAAAACCCTCTTGGGACCAGCAACCCAAAAATTGTTCACTCTTCTGAAGTGAGGTCAGTGAAGACCCAACCCTATTAAAGGTTACAAAACACACTATAAGGTGTGATCTTGTTAGAGGATTTAACACTAACCGTTATCATCCAACCAACATTCACTATGGGGTTGACAGGATAACAAATGTACACTCTATGAATGACATTATAAGACTTTCAAGTTCACTATGTTAAGAGATTTATCTGATTACAATGGTTAAACCATAACAGTAGGTGATCTGTTTACAATACAAATTCTATTGCAGATGTTCAGATCTATATTATGCTCATTCAAATTCTCTGATCAATATATCAATTCTATTTCAACAATAATCAATGACTTATTGTCTCTTGGTTATAGCTTTCTAATGCTTGATAATCTTTGCAGTTTGGTTCTCCTTAACTAGTTTGATTAGGCATGCATGAATTTCTATTCATGCAATAGTTTTGTAGTCTCCTTCCAGCATAAGTTTCATAAAGAAACTCTAGTCTCTTAAATAGACATGTAAACCATTTTCTTTTCATCAATTAGATTTTTCCACTTATTCTCCTTCGTCCATTTTGTTGCTTAAACCTTCCTCGACTGATGTGTCAGTAACATGTTTTGTTTCCATCCTTTAGATCTTCCTTGAATTTTGTTAGCCGTTGATCTTCATAAAAAACTTTATCTCCAACTCTTATTTCGAGGTACTTTACAGCTCATCAACTTCCATCAGCTAAACTGATCATTTAGTTATTTTCTTCATACTCGGTTAACAAAGAAATGTGTCAGTGAACATAAGCTTGGTTTATACTGTGCTCGGTATACACTACACTGCTTGGTGTATACTGGAATGCTTCATTAACTGACCACATTGCTTTGTAACAAATTGCTTCCAACTTCATAACAGATTAATGTAACATAATCAAGTCAACAATATGAAGTCATAGACTCATCAATAAGTTACCAAAACTATTCCTTATCCTCATCTGTCCTATCCATCTTCCTCAATGTAGATATATCAGTTCTTCATCTTTCTCTTCTCTTCTAAAGATTTGTTAGGTATTTGTAACTACCATGATAAGTGTTGTCAAAACTAGTTGACATCAATGACAACATAAAACTACTGTAATTATCTTACATAACACTATAGTGTTCGGTGATCTCTAATCACTTGTAGTTCTTCCATGAATGTCCCCCACTTGACTTGTTTGGGAACTCTCCTATGAAATCTATGCCCAATTTTTAAAAAGGGGCCTCAACTATCACAGGGATTAAAGGCAGGTTGCCACTAAACTTTAACTTTCCTACAAACCTTTGGCAAGCATCACATTTTTTTACAAATAAGTGTGCATCCTTGAAGATACTAGGCCACCAAAAACTAGACCTTAATACCTTATGTGTAGTAGTTTTAGCGATGTAATGGACACCACACACACCCTCATGCATTGCTTGTAATAAGTTCTCAACCTTATGATGGTGAACACATTTCAGCAAGACACCTTCATTGCTTCTCCACCATAGCTCACCTTTAGTAATTACATACTTCATAGCATGAAGTTTTACAATCCTTCTTTTGTGGTCATCCATGTCAAGGGGAAGTTCCATTTTTTGCAAGTATCTAGTAATATCCTTATACCAGTCATAACAATCTAAATCACAAATATACGACCCCTATTCTTCTTCAAGAATATTTATATGGTTAGCATCTAAATTTCTTTGAGCCATGACTTTTTCCAACCCTAGTCCTCTTACTAGATTTATGATTTGGATGTCAATGTTGAACTATTAGATCCTATTTATCCACTTGCATCTTCTTCCTTAAACTTCTTGTTGTACCAGGATATCCTTCACAGTAGCATTGGACGCATATGCAACTATAGTTGCTCCAACTAAACAACACTTGAAATTTTTGATAGCCTTGACCAATGCATATGCCTGTTTCTCATTTATGTCATACTTTAACTCAACTTCTTGCAAGGATTTACTAAAAAAGGATATAGGTAACAATACTGCAATAATAGCATGATAAGAGGCAAAAGAGAAAATCTGAAGGGGCTTGTTGTAATCTGGTGTCCTTAATACATGGGAATTCTTAATTGCTTGTTTGATTTCACAAAAAGCTTTCTTAGCTTCTTCACTCCATTCAACCTTCACACCCTTTTTTAGCATTCTCGAAATAGGAACATTTATTTCAATAAAATTTGTAATAAATCTTCTTTCAAAATTGACCTGACCAAAGAAGGATTGAATTCCCTTAACATTTCTTGGCAGTGGCACTTTGTCAATTTCTGCCACCCTTTCAAGGTCAATGTTAACTCCATCCATAGATATGACATGACCCAAGAGCTGACCCTCAATTACAATCTTTTCAAGATGGCCACAATGCTGATTCCTTGGGTTAAGAGAGACTCCATATTCCAAAGCTCTACTAAAAATCTTTTCAAGATGGCCACAATGCTGATTCCACTTTTTTGAGTAAGCAGTGAGATCATTTTGGTATATCACAAGAAACTTGTTTATAAAATTGGCAAATGCTACATCCATGGCTCTTTGGAAAGTAGCCCCAACATTAGTTAGACCAAAAGGCATCCTAAAATATACATATGTGCCCCATGAGGTAGTAAATACAGTATTGAATTGTTCAGTATCCTTGACAACCACTTGATTATAACCTGAGAACCCATCCATCATAGACATTAATTTTGATCTAGTAACTCTTTGTAGCAAGGCTTCCATGTTTGGTAACCCATAATTATCCTTCAATGAATTTATGTTCAAGTTTCTAAAATTAACACAGAGCTTAATATCTCCATTTTTCTTCCTCACCAGGACTAGGTTAGAGACCCATGTTGAATGTTTGATAGGTCGAATGATTCTTGCATCACTCATATTTTTCAATTCATCCCACATCTTTGGTGCTAGAGTAGGGTTTACAAGCCTTAGCTTTTGTTTGAAGGGTTTAGTGTCTTCCTTCAAAGGGATCTCATGTTGGAACAAATCTTCCCTATAGGCTTTTAAGTCATCATAGGACCAAGCACAAACATGCCTATACTTTCTAAGAAGATTGATCAAGGATATTCTTATTTTAGGAACCAAATTTCCCCCAATATATACCATTTTTGGGGCTTCAACTATAGCTAGGTTTATTTCCTCCAAGCCCTCAAGCTTTCTCAAAGAATTTGCTAAAAAAGAACTGTCATGATTATCAAAGGCTCTTTCAAGCACAACCAAACCCTTTGGAACTTTATTTGATTTTAATTGCAAGACCTTCTTGGCAAGGAGGGTATCTTATTTTCTAGAGGTCTCTACATACCCACTGAAGTTCATCTTTTTTCCAAAATCGACCTCACAATGTAGGAACCTTAAGATAACTAGGTCATCTTCAAAAACTTGCTAGTTTTCCATGTTGTTTGGTATAGAAGGCCTAGATTGAGTCTCAATTTTGGATATCCCAACAAAAGTAATGTCCTCTAGCCTTAAAGAAATGTTATCCAATAAATCAGCCATCCTATTGTGGCCCCTATCCATCTAGTTAATACCAGAAGCATGAAAATGTTCTACCTCATCCCAAACAACATTTCTGTATTGCTTTAGTCTTTTATTTTTTGATGCATACTTGGATCTTACCTGAGACACAACCAATTCTGAATCTCCAATTACTCTGAGGCTTTTGATCTTATGTTTTGATGCTAATCTCAATCCCATCATCAATGCCTCATACTCTACAGTATTATTTGTACAAGAAAATAATAAGGTGAAAGAAAACTTAAAAGTTTTTTTAGTAGGGGAGATCAACAATATCCCTGCACTAGATCCTTCCTTAGAACTTGCACCATCAAAATAAATGGTCCATAGACCATCTTGGTTTATGACATTATCCTTATCCTCAAATAAAAGTAAAGGCTCATTTCCATCAATGATCTCTTTGTTCTACACTTGGAAAGAATTTATATCACTATCCAGGAAACAATTCATATTACTATCTTTAATCTCTTCCTCAATCATATGAGGAGTTATAACTTCCCTAGATACTTTGAAATTTTCATAAATCACATTGGATACTACCTCCCATTGTTTCACTCCATTTCTTTGATAATAATATTTCATACTGGGGGGGAATATCAACAACTAGGACACTCATGGTCAACTGTTTGCTAGGATAAGTAGCAAGCTTATAGGGCAAGGCCTTAATTGTTCCAATAACTGGTACCTCTCTAGAATCCATAGATTGGCTCTCACATGAGGAGTATCAACTTGTAATCCCATTGAACTCATGATCTTAGTAGGCATAACAGTATTAGATGCTACTGAATCAATCATGCAGTTCTTTAACATTTTCCCATTTATAATCAATGTTAAAAAGAAAGGGTCAACAACTCCCAAAGAAGTATTTGCAACATTCGTATCTAAATTAATTTGGGGTGTCTTTGAAACAATTTCTTCTACATCTTCCCCTTTATTTGGAGATTTATCTTTCACTTCAGTACTCACTGGTTTTTGGAGATTTGTAGCAAGAACACTATTTATCTAAGGGCCTTTTCTTTATGCTCACCTATCCTCATCATTTCCATTAGTGGAACCTTAACTGTTATCTGAGATAATAATTGGTTCATGTTAATAGGTGTATATCTTAAATCAGACAAATATTGCTTTCTTTGAGACACATCTCTATTTTTAACATGTGCTACAAAACCCAACTTATCTTCCACTTTTTCTTATTTTCAACTTGGATAATTGGGACACTGGTAATTGGTGTTTCAAATTTAATCTTAAGAACATTGTTTGAATTATTTGGCCTTTCAGCTCCTTTCACTTTAAATTTTCTGACATCATCAACAACTTTATTTTTTACATGTGCTTGCCTTGTGTCTTCATGATTTTTCCTAATAAATACACTTGATGGCTTACCATCTGTATTGCCAACACTTCTATTTCTCAAAACATTATTACTTCTAGCCCAAGTTACCATATCAGTGGTGATTTGGGATATCTCTTCATCAGAGGGTCTTCTTAATATAACAGGTTCTTCACCTTTTCTTGTGTTACTATTTATGTTCTCAATCTTTTCCTCCTCTTCATCAGAAAAGACTTGCTGATGGTAAGCTTCTCCTCTGCTTTGAGAATAATTCACATCTTGATTCTCACTTTCCTCTTCGTAATCAATTTCATCATATAAATTTTTAGAGGTCATAGCACAACCTCATTCATCATATGATTCCTCCTCATTATTCCCTTGTTCCTCACTTTCATACATACTCTAAAAGACTACACAATAATTAGGATCATGTGGAGACTGGCATGCTATGCACCATGGAACATCATCAATCATGTTGACCAAATGTTTTTGCAAAGGGTCAGGGGTTTTTTCACTAGGCCTATCTTTTCTTTTTGGTATAGTAGGTTTCCCATCCTTCCATTGGGCATGGTAAGGAAAATTTTGCAACCTAGGCTGCCTATTGAAGTTATTGAGAGGAGGCTTATCATTGCTCAGAAACTTATTTCTATTTTCATTATGCTTTAAGTCCTTCAAATTATTTAGGATTTGTTTTAAATTATCATCCTCTCTAGGCTTTATATTGGTAGGTTTATCTGTTTCCTTTTTTCCAAACCTAGGGGGCTTAGGATCTTCTCTTCTACCTAACTTACCTGACACCCTTCTATTTCTTTCAATATTTACAACAAATCTCTGAGCCTCCCTGATAGTTCTAGGATCTTTGTCTCCGAGGAGGTAACCCATTTTAGCATCAAAAGCATTTAGGTATGTTGCTAAACACACCTTTTCATCTAATCTCATAACTTGGAAAAGCTTATGCATTACTTTTTGAAATCTAACATTAAATTCAAAGACCTCTTCATTTTGATTCTTCTTAGTGTTGTTGAACTCATTCAACATAAATCCTTCATTTGTCTTATCACCATATTGATCTTTGAAATAATTTATAAAATCATCCCAAGAAGCAATACAATCATATGGAAGCCCTCTAAACCAATCTCTTGCATCTTCAGTCAGTGATTGAATAAATAATTTCATAATGATATCTTCATGTTCTATTTCATAATCATCTATCATGTTAATAACCTTCTTTAAATGCTCTTCACATGTAATAACATTGTTACCATTAGATTTTGGAAGCTTTTCCCTAATTTGTTTAGGAATCAAATTAGGATAACAAGGAATACCATTAAAGAGAAGTTTTCGGTACCTTTCAACATGAACTGGTCCCCTTTGTGATGATCCATCATTCTGAGAAGTAGATGCTTTATTACTTGATGTGTTAGTAGCATTTGTAGCTTTCAATGGTAGAATAATAGCAGCTTGGCTAGCAAAATTTCCAATGTTAGCATTAGGCATCAAAATAGGGCTAATTGCATTTGAGGGGCTTGAAGACTTCCTAAGAAAATCAATCTTTTTTTTCATTTCCAAAGTAGTAGCCTCAAGTGTAGCCTTTTCTAATTCTCTGGCTAAAATTTCATCTCCTCTTTTAATTCTTTCAAGATCATTATCCAAAATGGACAAGTGATCTATGAGAACCTTATCATTAATAGGTTAATTAATCATAATCCCAATAGCCTTTTGTTTGCTTGCATCCCTAGGTTTTCTTACCTCACATACTTCTTGGATAATAGGCTGTTCTTTTGTTTTTTCAGGCATTGGAACATAATTTATTGCTTCCATGTTTACTATCTACCTCTTTAACTATTCAGCTCTTATCATAGCTTGTATTATTTTATCTTCTTTTTCCTTTTCCCTTTGTTGTCTAATGGTAGCTAGTTCCTAGATTCTTCTCTCCAACTCATAAAATTCTTCAAAGATCTCTTCAAATTCTAGGAGAGTTGTTTCAGAGTCTGAATCTTCATCATGAACTTCATCTTGTTTTTCTTCAGGGATATGAAGGCCCCAGGGTACTAAAGCACCAAGGGAAAAGGGAGGATAAAAATCTTGTTTGCCCATACATTACTTCTTGACCCTCTATTATTTTCAAGACTTTTATTTGGGATCATTCTCTTATTATTTTGTGATCTTCTTTCCCCTCTCTCTAAAGGAGAATCATAGTCCTCATATCGACCTACTCCCAAGTCCACAACCTCTTCATATTCTAACATATTACCATCTTGACTAGTGTGGACTTGATCATCATAATTTGTATTTTTTTGTTTCCATGCCTAAGGCATGTTTTCAACATTCCTCTCAGCTCTTGGCTAATGAGCCCTAGAAGTACTTGGGACCTCACCCTCCAACCTATCTTTAGGATGATACTTTCTTCTAGCCCTAGTAATTCTTTGATTCATACTTGGATATTTTAATCTTCTCAACATTGTTGTAGATATTTCTTAGAGTCACCACTCACACTTAGTGAAGATGTGAAACTTTTAGATTTTGACTCTACTCTCTCAATGGTAACTAGTGGATAAGATAAATAAGCTAGCTAGGAGTGTATCTATACTTCTACCCATGTTATTTTAGCACAAATTTGTAATACCAAAGATCTTCAAATTGGATTTATCATGACTATATCATCTCTACTTCCTAGTAGAGTTTCTATTTTGTTGCTTCCTCAAAATAGACTTTATGCTTTCAAAAGAAACCAATACATCTATAGTTTTTAAGGATGGGTTAGATCCAAATATAATCCCTAAGATGACTGGCCAACTATAGGGACAAGACTTCCCTCTGCACTTTTGGATCTGCAAAACCAAGGAGGGTACTCCTAATCCAGTAGAACAAACCTTACTTTGATAATTATAGACTAGATTTTAAAAAAAAGATAGATGGTAAGAAAATGCTAAATGATAACCACTCATTTATTGATTCTCCATTACCATTAGATTGGACAAAACATGTAGGTCACAATACTACAAAGATTTTGACAGATTTATATCAATTTTTAGGAGTACAATAAGACCTTATCAAGAAATGATTTCTATAAACTAGCTCCACTGCTGGCCAGTGCCTTATCCATTGGGTGACATCTTCACTAAAAAATGAGATACATAGACAATATATTGAACTTTGATGATCTATATCCTTAGAAAATACTATCACCCTATGATGATTCTAATATGAGGATTCCTAAATTCAAACTACTTATTTATATCCTTATGCAAACTTCAAAGAATTATATCTAGAGCTTATTTAATTAGATCTCTAGATCAAAGCTAAAGAATATCAACACATACACATAAATAATCCATTCAATGAATTTGACAACTCATAACTCAAAGAAAAGTGCACAAAGGAGAGATATGAACTCTGTACTTTATTCAATATGCTATATCATCTTCATGTCTACCATCTGAATATTTAACTAAACCAATAATACTTGCTCTTATAAACAAAATTTAGCCTAATTCAATCTACTATATCCTAGACTTAGAACTTTTCAGTAAGAATGTTCAAGTTCCAATCCTTACAAAATGATCCTGGTAATCCTTTTATAGAAATTAAGGATTGCACACAAGCTTAGGATATTTTTAGAAGAGACAAAATAATGCCAATCATATAAGACAAATTTTTTACAAGTACAATACTTTCTTGTTATATTTTGTAAAGTTTCTTATTTACTTGAGCACCAAATTTGCAACAATTCCCAAAGTCAGTTCAACTCCTCCCAAGTGTAATATTTGTGCTTGCTTCAACTATATGAGATCCTTTATGTTGTTTGCTTTGCTTTAGGAAGTTGAAGAAGTGCCATCTATTGTAGCCTTAGTGGATATCTCTTCTTTCTTGGTACTCTCCTAAGAATATGTTGCTTCCCAAGATGTGTAAATATCTTCACTAGGCCAATGGAAAGCCAATACTTCATCTCTTTTAGGTACCAAATTGTCCCAATCAAATTTACCTAATGTACCTCTTTCCTTAGGGTTTTGAAATGTACCCTAGCATCTTGTAATATCTCAATTATTTGGACAAAAGTAATATTGCACACATGAGTTTCTGGATTCGATTGTGTGAGATTTTTTATCATCCAAAAACTCACACAATCGAATCCAGAAACTCATGTGTGCATCATAATGGATTGTGGAAATCTGATCTTGTTAAAAGTAATATTGCTTTCTGTATTTAAAATAGTGCTTATTTTGGCTAACATTTCATCATCTATTTGTCCTAACCATCCTTCTTTGTCTTTTATGGCTCCATCTACTTTGAAAAGACCAGGAAACATTTGAAAACTATCTTGAAAATGTCTTTCTCTTAGAACATCTGCCTTTCTCTCTAAATTTTGCCTTTGTTGTATAGGCCATCTACTACTCTAACCCTAGGGTCCTTTGGGGTTAGACCCTTTGCTTTGACTGTGTTGGTAGTTGAACGATCAAATTGATGTAAGAGGTCTTCATGCACACCCCTATCACAGTACTCAACATTTCCTGTTAACTCTCTTCTTGGTGCCATTTTCAAAATTCTAGGGTTTTAACGATAATATAAGAATTTAAGAGAGGCAATAGAAATATTCACAATTCTTTTAATGAGAATTTCCAGGAAAGCAACAACAAGGATAAAATCTTCACAAAATACTAATCATTCTTAGAAAACCCTTAGGAGATGGTGACTTTCTCTAAAATTTTCTTTGCAATGGCTTTGCAAATTTGAAAAATCTACATTCAACAGGCCAATATGTTTTCACACCAATTTTAATCAAACTTTAAATTAGGACCGTCAATCTTCTCTTAAGAGAGATCTAATGGTTGTCGTAACAATGCGATCAGTAAAACTTCATGCATCTCTGCTTTGCATTTATATGACAACTGTTAGATCAAGGAATATCTACAGTGACTTGAAACCTATAGCATCTTGACCCCACTTGAAAAATGGATATATCGCTACCGTCAGATGAAAGAATCCAACAATCAATATTCTTATTCCTCCCGATTGGACCCACAGTGGTAACTCATGGCTTAATACAAAATCGACGGCTATCATAACATCATGATCACAAACGTCTGATCACCTTTTCATTATAGGCATACGTGAATCATTAGATTAAAGGCAAGCTATTAGTCTCTTAAAACCCTCAGTAACTGGGCCCAGTGAATGTGTGCTAATAGATCATCTTAATCAAACAATTATGATTTGACAAATGTAATCAGTCCCACTTGACAGAGATGCTTAGTTGTCCATTGCATCGACGGTTGTCGCAACATTGCAATCGATAAATCTTTTCTTTGTGGATGTGTGACAACCATTGGATTCAAAAAGGAGATTAAGTGCTTTAATAAAAGCTGAAACCTTAGGGAAATATACCATTAGGATTTTAGGAAAATTTTAAAAAATCATCGGGGCTTAGATGTAGGAAAAATAAAGTATCAACTTAGGTGGATAAAAGTCTTAAGAAGTATGGCCCCACCTGATGGTAAATAAAACACATGCTTTAATAGGACTTTAAGTGATCTCTTAAAATGTAACCATCGAATAGAACCATAGAAAGGAGACCTAGGGTTTTCACCTAAAATAAAAGAAACATTTAGGGTTTTCTAGATTTTAATAAAAAATTATGGCAATTTTGGCAAATGGACTTGGAATATTTTTTATGTAGCCAGTTATTTCAAATAAAATTCTTTTGGTAAATACCTCAAATTTAAAAAATATGAAACTTTTGTTTGAAAAATTTGAAGTGCCAACACACCCAACTAGCTACAAGCAATTTATGTTGGAATAAATAACTTCACAAGTTTAGGACAAAGAATTTCACAAGTTACCCCAGCAAGAAGAAAGTCAATACTTCATAGAGAAAGAAGAGCCCATATTCATACCAACCAAGAATAACATCAATAACAATTAGCAAAAAGATAGGAGACTATCATAGGAACCTGCAAGAGTTAGAATGATGTCACTACCATCGTGATTACCAACCCAAAATCATTCAACAGTGTCTGGAGACCTAAACCGGTCAACCTTGGAGCTTGTAAAACATGATCTTGCAGGAGAAGTAGGATCTCACCTCAAGATGAATCTGCAGATATCAGAACTCAAAAAAATTCCATTTACGTTAAGATCTATAACTGATAATCACATTACAAAACCTAATTAGATAGGTAATGAATTCATCAGAATTAAAGAAGTACTAATAGATTCAATAAATTTTAGTAATGAAGTTGGGTACCTTACAGTGTCACCACAATATGATTACAAAAGGAGTGAAGTATGCTTACCAATGACCATGATTATCTTGGTTTGTAACCAGAAAAGTTCTATTTAAAAAATCCAAGAGCATATAAATCAACCAACTATGTTTTCTTGATAAGCAATTAACTTATATGATAGTGAGGGTCTAATAGAGGACTATACTTCCATGTATCAATATAAATTAGTATACTACAATGAATATAACCATAATGACAACCCAACTAAAGAAGTAACCCAACTAGCTAAAGTTAACACATAACTTCTTCATAAGTCAGGCCAACCACTTCAATGGTTGATTTCTCCATTACTAACAACCTTTAGATCAATGGTCAGGAGAACATTCCAAAGATATGTTCTAATACAAGGAGATAATCATATGATTGTAACACTATAAAGGTAACAAATTATAATTTTTTTCTTCAAACTTTTGATCAATAATTATAGCCACACATTATCATAAGTAAAACTATATCAATGACTGGATCTATAAGCAAGCAGATTAAACACAATATATCTCTGTTTCACAACAGTATCAACCAACCCTACATCAACATGATAAAAAATTTATATTTTGCAAATATTTACTAGCACCAACAAATCATACTACTGTTTATAATGCATCTTCCTTTTTATAACCAAAACTAATAAGAGTATGATCTATGCAAGATGATCCTAGTCTAAAAATGGTCACAAGTCTCTTGTGTGTGTGTGTCTATATATATATATATATATATATATATATATATATAATAAAAAAGAATATATTCGCATGTTGTAAATTTCCTATAAAGTGTCACTAGGCTCATGCCCTTATCATTTTATAAGAACCTAGACATTAAGGAAGTCATATCTCAATCCAAGACTTTGATATTTACAGATCAAAAAATACCATATCACTTAACTCTTAATAGTGTCTGTGAAATTAGATATGGATCTAAGATTCAAATCCTAGAATACTTCAAAAACCAAATCAAAACACAAAGGCTCATAGGGTTAGAACATAATGCATACTCTCTATTTAAAAAACCAAAAATTGGTAAGATGTCCCAATATCCGGGGATAGAATTTTGACAATCCCAAGCAGTCATCCAGATCTGACAATGCTCTAAAATCTGATCACTCAAGGTTAGTACAAACCTGGCTCTGATACCATGTTAATTTTAGTGATTAAATTAATTAATAGAATAAATCAAAATATTTAAATTACCAAATCATAAAGATTAAACACAAGAACACAACACATTACCTTGGGAAACCTCCCTCTTGGAGGAAAAACCTAGCATTCAAATTAGGTCATCTACTATTTTCCTTTCAAATATAATTACACAATTCACATATGTTGATTTGCAGATGATCCCCGATCAATGAAGAAAAATAATAGATATCACAAAAATAATGATGTATCACCAATGCAAATATTAGATGAAGATATCTAATTGATGAGCCCATATCAGATCTGATACAATATTAGTTTATCTTTAGATCAGATCTATCCAAAATTCATATATGAATTTATTGTCCAGAGGATAAGATTGTTGCCCAGATCTAATCTTATATTTATTGCCCTAGATCAAAACATATTGGATTTTCTGCTCCAGATCATGTATATCATACATTTTCCTAGATTACAGTATGTAATATCAAAATGTACAGTCTCATTGCCTTGGATTCAGACTTGAATTCCTTGCCTTGAATTTTCTGCCCTAGATCTAGTATTCACTGCTAGGAAGATATCCCTGAGCATGTATGTTTAGATCATTGTAGATATATGTTTAGATTGCATGCCAAAGTCTAACCCACTTGTGTGTATGTCCAGATCATTGTCTTGAGTGTTCCTTTGATAATACAATGCCTCATACTTATATGAGGGCTTTACAATTTGAATTTACGAGGTTGGCCCTTCTTAGCACCAATACATAAATTGAAATATAAAATTAATTTTGGGCCCAACCCACAATACATTATAATCATTTTATTTTTGTCAATACATGGTGATACATAAAGGGACAATAATTGGGCCCGATTAATTTTAATCTCCAATTAAAATTAATTAAGCTATAAAACAATATGATCTATTTAATTTTTAATTCCCAATTAAAATTAAATATGCTAGAGTCCAATCTAGCAATTAAATAATATTATTTTAATTTTAATTTTCCCATTAAAATTAATTAATTAATTATATCTTCTATTAAATTAATTGTGCTAGAATCATATCTAGCTATAACTTTAACAGGTAGCACTAGGATTATCATTGGTTTCTTTAATAGACTCAAACAATTGATTAGTCCTTTTAGGATGGGTTTCACTGGAGGGCTATGTAGGAAATAATATAGAATATGAATACTCCTATGTTATTTTAACTATCCCCTTAGCCCCTTTAACGCTTTTGGTTAAGGGTTGGCTTTAGGCCCTACATTGACTAGTTTAACCTCTTTAATCTTTAGAAAATTATCCCAACTCATACTCGGGTGTGTCTCCTCTAGGATTTTCTCTATTAACAACTAAAATAAGGAATGATGATAAATGTATTGAACACTACCTTTTTTCACTTTTTATATCATTTTCTTCAACATACTATAGAGAAAATTAGGAACATTCACCACTCAGTCATGCCTTGGATGGCCTAAAAGACTGAAGTGAATTGAATGAAGTTGAGATAGTCAACCTTCACAAGTTAGATACATCACAATGTAAGTTTGTCTATGAGCCTTTTTAGGTGGCATGGATAATCATTGTGTTTGTTGGATGGTAACATTTAATGGAGGATGACCAAGCACTGTAAATTCTACCCTAGTTGTTCTAGCATTTTGACCCTTTGGAAATGGCTCTCATGTTGTGGAAAACCCTTTGATTTATACAATTCTATTCTCTGTAAAAACTATTTTCAAACACTTGACCTTTTATTGATCATTTTTCAAAGATTGAGCAAATTCTAGAGCTACTCTCTCATTTAAATCATGCAGCTTCAAGAAATAATCTAGCCATCCACAATTCCTATATAAAGGTTCACAATATTGATCTTCTAAGATTAGGGTGTGATCTACTGGTTCATGGTGAGTTGGAGAGCCTCCCATTTCTTCTACCTTTTCCCACTACTATTTCTCTATTCTACAAATGTCAAGTCCCAATTCTTTCCACAAAATCCCTATCACAACCCTTAATATCTTCAAATTTTATAAATTGATTATTTTTCTTTTTTGAATTGTTTAATAATTATGCTTTAAAAGTATCTATATTTGAAAAGAAAAATATGAGATTTTTTTATATGTATTTATAATAAACCATATTTATTTAATTATCTTATATATATATATATATATATATATATATATATATATATATATATATATATATATATATATATATATATATATATATATATATATATATATATATATATATATATATATATATATATATATATATATATATATAATCTTGTTTTATTAAAATTTGATTAAAAAAAAACAAGATAATCTATGTGTTTTTTTCTGAGATTCCTGATCATCTCATCTGGGCCTTGACAGTTGATGGCAATTATTCTGTCAAACTTGGATATAGCTTGGCTCAAGCTACTCAAGGCAATGTAAATCGATCAAGAGCATATAGATTTTGTTGGCATTCTATTGTCCTTCCCAAAGCCAGGTGCTTTGCTTGGTTAGTGTTGAAAGGAAGAGTCTTGACTAGTGAAAGGTTAGTCAGGCTAAACGTTGCTGAACTTTTCTCTTGTGTTATATGTCATCAAGAATTAGAATCCATTGATCATCTCTTTCTTAATTGCCCGCTTGCACAACTATGTTGGCAGTTTGTTATGCAAAAATTGTCTTTGTTAATGCCTCTTCCTTTGACAGTTTGGGATCTATTTCAGTCCTGGCCTATTCTTTATCATAATTCTATGTTTTCATGTCTTTGGATATACATCCCTTCATTGGTTTTATGGTCTATCTAGTGGGAAAGGAATAAAAGAATTTTTAGAAATCAACCCTCCTCTTTTCAATCGGTTACATCTATTCTTGAAAAATCTATAGTAGAAGTCACTAATGCCTATTTGGTTAAATTTCAAGGTAGCCATATTTTCTCTTCATGGAATTCTCTTGTATCTAAGAATTGGCCAGGTTTGGTGTTTCCCTCTCTTCCTTTCCCACTTTATCCTCAAGATAGATCGGTTTTAAGATCCCTAATTAAATGGATACCTCCTCAACAAGGCTTTTATAAGCTTAACTTTGATGGAAAGGGCAATCTAGGTATCTTTGGTATTGGATTTGTGATCCAAGATTATTTAGGTTCTCCATTCTATTTTGAGGCTTCCCTGATTCCTCTTGGGACTAACAATTTAGTTGAAGCTTATGCTCTTCTTCATGGGTTAGTTGTTGCTAAATTTTTTTAATATTAAGCATCTTCATGTTGAAGGTGATTCATTTGTTATCATTAATTCTTGTATTTCTAGGAGATCTATGTCCTGGCATATTCACTATGTTCTTCAACAGATTTGGTCTCTCTTGGATTCATTCCCTCAATGTTGTATTTCTCATACCTACAAAGAAGGAAATAGCCTGGCTGATTGTTTAGCTAATTTAGGAGTGGAAGGTCATAACATCTATTTTCCATCTTCTATGGTCTCTGCGGATTCTCATCCATCTCTTTTTGATCTCATCTCCTCGGAGTCAGCCTCTTAGATTATTTGCATGGAGGTTTTTACATTTCATTTGCCTAATTGTGCAGGTTTTTTCATCTTCATAATTAGACCAAGGTTGTAATCAAACTCTTTGTACTTTTGATTTCAATTTGATAACTAAAGGATTGTAGTTATCTCCTGTTTATGCATTATTTCATTGTTTTGGAGGTCCTATTTATGATTACTTTTGTTATTATCCTTAGGACGTACTAATTCCTCCTCTAATCATTTATGATTAAGGTGCCTCTTTAGTTGTGCTACTTAATGATGATTATTTCCTTTTACATTGTACTAACTCTTGTGTTAAATTCTATCCTATCTCATTCATGCGACATTTCATATCTTGTTCATTTTCTAGCACTGATATTAATGATTTCGTGCAGGGTTTCTTTCAGTTACATCAACATATGAATTTTTTACATCTTAACTCCTTTGTGTAGGAGATTGTATCTGCTTTTCTTCATTTAAATCCTTGTATGGTGCAGGCTAAAGGGCTATGGTATTTATTTCATTTATGACCACTTGCTCTTATGATATATATTTTTTTTATATATGGTTTGTTTGGCCATTCTTTGTGGTATATCTTTTTCTTCTTGTATCATCTTAAAATGGAAGCACTTCCATGTTAAGAGCATTTAGCCCTTTGAGTAAGTGGTTTGGGGTCATGTTAAGCACCTTGATTAGGTCTTTGCATGTATTTGTCTTTCTCCTCACTTTCCACTTCTTCTCCGCACTTGATTTCTTCATTCTAGGTGAAATTAGGGTTAAGGTCTTAAGGACTTTCCTGATTTTCCCTCTTCTATGCCTCTATTTTCTAGGTAGGATTTAGAAATGAGACCTCCTAGTCCATCATCACATCATTCTGAGAATTTTCTATCTGTTCCTGACACTAGGTCTTGTTCAGATATCAATTTCTAAGTTTCTAGCACCCCTGGAACTCCTATTGCAGAATCTGGCAAAGTTAGGGTCTGAGGTCAAAGTTGACCTTGACCCTAACTAGGTCAGGGTCAACCTCAACCTTGACTAGGTCAGGGTCAACCTCGACCTTGACCTCTTCCCACCAAGATTTTAAATTGTCATTTGCCGATAATTTAGCTTTCGGGAAAGTTATTTCTCCACCTCCTGGTCATCTATTTCGGGCTCTGAAATGGTAAATCTTTTAATTGTATTTAATCAAGGTATATTTTCTAAAGGTGATGACCTAATTGGGATTTAATTCTTCAAGGTGGCCCATCTAGAGGAGTGTGCCCTAGATCACTATAAAAGGAGGCCTTCCTCTCTCATTTTCACATCAAGTTTTCACATCACTCAATCATCAAGTTTTCTCAATCAAGTATCTAGAGCTCTCAAGTGCAAGCAAGTATTCAAGCATTCAAGTGTTCAAGAATTCATCCATCAAGGAGTTCCATTGTTAGCTATTGAAGGATTCAATCTCTTTGGAGCCCCCTTGAAGATTCATCCTTCTCCATTCATTCAAATCTTCTCATATGCAAAGATCAAATCAAGATTGGTGTTGAAGATTAAAATACCATTGATTGCAGACATCCTACATCCATTGAAGCATTTGTACTTGTGGATTTGAGGATTCGAATCCTCTACAAGGACTTCAACATAAGAAAGGTGATTTGTTTCAATTACTTTGTTTATGCACAATATATTTCAATTCAATTTCAAGGTTAATTCCTAAAATTGGGGTTTGACTAAGGAAAACCCCCCTTACAACCAAAAACCCCCATTTTCTTGCAGGTATAGGTGTGAAATCTTAGATCTGAGAGTGAATTCGAATACCCTTTTTGGTGATCTTTTAGGATCTGCGAACAAAATCAAAATCAGACTTCAAATAAATAATGTGGTCTTTAACCTTTTAAAAGGTCAAAGTTGACCTATGTGAATTTGGAGAAAAGATTTCTGGGTTTTGTCCACCTTGACATCAGTCTAGAATAAGTAATGGAATCTTCAGAAAGTTCATACAAAAGCTAGAATTTAGCATTCCAGATTTTCCCTAATTCAAGGTTAGTATTTTCACTTCAATTATTTCAGATTTTAAGCTTAATCCAACTATAGGGAAGTATAGGGTTTCTCTCTCTCTCTTTCATATTCTTCATAGATTGATTCGATTGTGTATTAACCTCTTGGTTGATCAAATTGGATCTCTCCTTTAGGAATTTGGATTTAGGAGTGAATCTTACATTTTCCCCACACACTTACACAAATAGTGGTGATTCCAAATCACTACTATTCATTTTGGTGAACCCGACGTGTATCATTACAAGTTTGAAAAAAATAAATTCAAAACATGCTAAATCTTCTAAAGGTAACACACATAAGTTGCTAAATCCTAAGGAAGACACACACTTTAAATTTACTTTTCAATCTTTCTTTTTGGATTAAGAACTAATCCTTAAAGTATGGATTTATATTAGGATCTCTTGATCCCTCCAATTTCAAATAAACATATATTGTGATCCCTTAAGGTCAGAAGTGTCCTTAAGACTGGATCTCTTTTTGTTTTTTATATATTCTTATGGAATAGGATATTCCTAAGGATAAATCCTTGATGGGTTGACTAGTGAGTAGCCACATTCACTAGGTGGTTCAATTCCATCTTTCCAGTTGCACCTTTTTCATGTGTGGTTCACAATGGGGCATAGGTTCTCATTGGGTGAGGTAATCACACTTTTTCTTTTTTTCTTTAGAGATGTCTCTCTTATTTGTGATTTAAGAGTTGATGAAGACTTGAGTCCCTGGGGGCTTGGGATTTCTCTTTGTCCCTTAGATTATGATAAGATTATCTTGTTATTTTTATCTCCTTTACCAAGAGTTTTCATTGAGTCCATACTCTTGCTAAAGTGGGGGCTTAATGTATCGTCTTCAAATGGAAGCACTTCCATGTTAAGAGAATTTATCCCTCTGAGTAAGTGGTTTGGGGTCATGTTAAGTGCCTTGATTAGGTCTTTGCATGTATTTGGCTTTCTCCCCGCTTTCCACTTCTTCTCCGCACTTGATTTCTTCATTCTAGGTGAAATTAGGGTTAAGGTCTTAAGGACTTTCCTGATTTTCCCTCTTCTATGCCTCTATTTTCTAGGTAGGATTAAAAAATGAGACCTCCTAGTCCATCATCACATCATTCCGAGGATTTTCTGTCTGTTCCTGACACTGGGTCTTGTTTAGATATCAATTTCTAAGTTTCTGGCACCCCTAGAACTCCTATTGCAGAATCTGGCAAAGTTAGGGTCTGAGGTCAAAGTTGACCTCGGCCCTGACCAGGTTAGGGTCAACCTCAACCTTGACCTCTTCTTGCCAAGATTTCAAATTGTCATTTGCCAGTAATTTAGCTTTCGGTAAATTTATTTCTCTACCTCTGGGTCAGCTGTTTTGGGCTCCGAAACGGTACATCCTTTAATTGTATTTAATCAAGGTATATTTTCTAAAGGTGAGGACCTAATTGGGATTTAATTCTTCAAGGTGGCCCATCTAGAGGAGTGTGCCCTAGATCACTATAAAAGGAGGCCTTCCTCTCTCATTTTCACATCAAGTTTTCACATCACTCAACCATCAAGTTTTCTCAATTAAGTATCTAGAGCTCTCAAGTGCAAGAAAGTCTTCAAGAATTCAAGTGTTAAAGCATTCATCCATCAAGGAGTTCCATTGTTAGCTATTGAAGGATTCAATCTCTTTGGAGCTCCCTTGAAGATTCATTCTTCTCCATTCATTCAAATCTTCTCATATGCAAAGATCAAATCAAGATTGGTGTTGAAGATTAAAATACCATTGATTGGAGACATCCTACATCCATTGAAGCATTCCTACTTGTGGATTTGACGATTCAAATCCTCTACAAGGACTTCAACATAAGCGAGGTGATTTTTTTCAATTACTTTGTTTATGCACAATATATTTCAATTCAATTTCAAGGTTAATTCCTAAAATTGGGGTTTGACTAAGGCAAACCCCCCATACAACCAAAAACCCCCATTTTCTTGCAAGTACAGGTGTAAAATCTCACATCTAAGAGAAAATTTAGATACCCTTTTCAGAAATCTTTCAGGATCTATCAACAGAATCAGAATCAGACTTCAAATAAATAATGTGGTCTTTAACCTTTTAAAAGGTCAAAGTCGACCTGTGTGAATTTGGAGAAAAGATTTCTGGGTTTTGTCCGCCTCGACATTTCCAATCCAGAACAAGTAATGAAATCTTTAGAAAGTTCATACAGAAGCCAAGATTTAGCATTTTCCATATCTGCCCTAATTCAAGGTTAGTATTTTCACTTCAATTATTTCAGATTTCAAGCTTAATCCAACTATAGGGAAGTATAGGGTTTCTCTCTCTCTTTCATATTCTTCATAGATTGATTCGATTGTGTATTAACCTCTTAGTTGATCAAATTGGATCTCTCCTTTGGGAATTTGGATTTAGGAGTGAATCTTACATTTTCCCCACACACTTACACAAATAGTGGTGATTCCAAATCACTACTATTCACTTCTTTAACCATGGTTTCTAATAGGTGTTTTGATGAGTTTATTCCCTTCAATCTATGTGTTCATTTTTCACCATCTGGTTTGGAAATTCCTTTTGAAGGTATTATATGTGATGACTCCTTGGCATGCATTTTTGTCATCCACTACCCAAAATGTTGTAGATGTATTCAGAGACTAATAGGTGAATCAATTCTATCTCCGCGCTTCAAAAGGATCATTTTTCCTTCTCAATTGCTCTCAATTTTTTGTTCCAACCTGCTTGACACTTCTCAATCTTGGTCTTTGTTAGTTACAATTGCGAATTCAGTCATTTTACTCGCCTTTCTCCAAAATAATAGTTTAGTCTTGGCAGTTCAAGGTTATAACTTCTCACATGGAGATGCTCATATTGGTGGAATTTTTCCACATCATTTACTCTTTAATTCTAACAAGTTTGTCTTATTGCTAGCCGTGATCAAATATTGTTTGACTTCTTGTACCATTCTGCCTCTTGATCGTGCTCTTAACATGATGTCTATTGAGCCGGCGTATAGAAGTAAGGCCTTCATGAGAACATATGTTGTGTTGGGATTGATGGCTCATGCTCATGCCATGGCTCCTCTGGTGGTTTCTTTTGTGGTGGGTAGTGTTTCCCCTTCATGGAATGTTGGCCCTACTACTGTCGACATGCCTATTCCAACTATGGATCCTTGTCACGATGATTCTATTTCTTCTTATGATCCTTCGCTAAATGTCTTGGGTCCAGATGTTGTCCTACACCATCAAGATGACTGGCTGTGGAGCTCCTTGTTCCTTACCCCTCCATCACATTTTGGTTGTGGAAGTGCTCCATGATTTATTCCATACTTTCCTTTCAATTTTTTGTACTAAACTTTTTCTTGCAGAAGTTTTCACTTATTCAGGTTTCTATATGGGCTGGACTCCTCTGCATCTCTTCGATGGCTGCCATTTCATGAAAAATTTCTTGCCGAGCCTGATGGCTGATGTTATTCTATTTTGGTTATTCAAAAGGGTGAACACTTATTATAAATGTTAATCAGGGTGCATTGTATTTAGTCCTCATGGTGGTTTATGGTTTAGGTTAGGTTTTTCATATACATGTAATATCTGTTGGAGGATTCTATCTCTATTTTATTAGGACCTCCTTGACAACAATTTGTAATGGGGTCGGGCTACATTTTGCATTCAGGCTGCTCACATGCAAACTATTTTATGGCTTGTCATGGCCTTGGGGGAGTTTTTGATTGGGATTCTAGATTTTGATTTTTGATATCCTAGGTCCCTTATTTGTATTTGATGGGTCATGAATGGAGTTTTCTTTCCTAGTTCTTTCTCTGGGGGCCATTTTGAACTAGTATTATTAATATAAATATAAAAAGTTTTGCCAAAAAAAAAATGATTAAAACAAATTTATATTTATATTAATATTTAATGTAAAAAACAACTATTCAAAAAGTTATGGAATATAAAAGTTTTAGTTAAAATTAGACAAAGATTAAATACAAAGAGTTGTAAATTACTAAACTATTCCATTCTATAAAATGAGGGATTATAAATTAAAAAAATAAAATGTTTAAACAAGTACCATACAGTGCCTAGTACTTATCATTAATTATAATTGTAGGTTTGACCTAAGACTAAGAAAAATACAGTTAATGATCATAATTGGATCCCTAGATAATATAAAGCTAGGTGCAGTTAAAGTTAGAGATGAATGTAAGCTCTTAGACATAAATACATAATTATATTAAGAGTAAAAAATCAAAACAAGAAAAATATATAAGAATACACTTTTCACCTCTAAAAATATATTGTATAATTATTATTTTATCTAAATGTGTAATTTTATAAAAAAAAATAAACACTAAAATCTAATATCAAATTATTCTAAAAATTAAAAAAATAATTAATTATAGAAAGAGGTGTAACGAGAATGACCCTACAAGTAGATTGTAATGACATGAGTCTGCTAATTAAGAAACTCTTAACTCAAAAAAATATTTATATTTGTATGTGTGAGATATGTACTTTCACATTATTTTCTTATTAGATAATAAAATTTCTTAAATATTGTCTAAAGATGTATTACTTATTCCACTACATAATAAAGAAAACAATAACAATAGATGTGTCTATGTATGTACGAATCAAAATTTGCTATGCCACGGGGTTAGAATGTTATGTTGACACTTCTTTCTTTCCTTTCCATGATGTTTTGTTTTGGAGCTACATGCGCCTGCCACTTGTTAATGCGACATGCATTTTAAGAAGGGTCTTTCTTTTGCTTCATCAAAAGCTCAGTAGCTATGTGCATATTCCATCTATCAGTACGATGAGCATTTTGGTCACAACGTTCCTTTTTTTCATCAATGTTCTTGCTTGAGCGCCACATGTCTATCAAGTGCTAATCACAAATTACTTTTTAATGGTAAGTTTAGGCATTATTCAAGTGGGACATGTGGACATCTCTCGAGAGTTTGAATTATTTCAATTTTCTTTGGAGAACAAAGTCTCTGCTTCAGTATCATGTGTCCTTTCCTTTTGCTAGCCAAAAGTTTTTTGTTGGTGTAGGGTCCCAAAACTTTCCAAGGGTCTACACATGGGTTTCTCATGGGCATTTGCAAATATTTAGATTTTTCTCAAGGGAAGCTTTCACACTAGTATGCCAAGTTTTCTTCCTATTTCAACCGAACACTTCCACGTGTTCAGCTCCATGAGCTTGTTGTTTATTTTGGTTTTTGGTGTAGTTATTAGTAAAACTACGACCATGATTGTAGATGATATGGTAGTTGGGCCATGATATTTGTAGTGAGGTGGTAGTTGAGCATAATGATGGAGGATATTATTTTTTAATGGATCAAGGGCTAGTTGTTAGTTTGTAGATCCAACAATGGAGATCTTAGTTCCTCATGCCATGTGGAAATGAACACGTGGCACTCTTTCTGAGCTACTTTTTGTTAGGGTTTTCAAACCACCACTTCCTAGCCAGTATATATTGTCAAATATTTTTAATTTTGAGAATTATTTTCACATTTTATGAAAGCTACTTGTTGCAAGCCTTAAGTTGTATTTTGAGCATTTGAATCAATATAATACAATCAACCAAATTGTTAGCCCTTTGATTCCCTTTAAGATTCATTTCTCGAATAAGTTTCTGTATTGTTTTATTGACTTTAGCGTATGCATCTTTAATTTTAATTAAGTAGATTATGCTTTAGCTTCTCTGTTCTATAATTACCATTGTACGATTCATTCTATGTCTATGCTTTAAAGGGTTTTGAATACCTGTGATTGTGCCTAGAATAATTATTAAAGGTTGTCTTGATATTTCATTTTATGCAATCGTGTGTGCATTTTAAAGTGTTCTAAAATCTTAGTTGTTTACAAGAAGTACCTTCATAGGATTAGTTTATCAATATTTTAATCAAATTATGCTAAATATGACAATTAAGAAAGCTATTGAATGGAAAAAAAGACAATGAGCATCCTATGGCTCTCTTTTTAAAGATGCTAATGCTAAGCTCTCAACAAGCTTCCATTAGTGATAGCTCTAAAATGAGAAATATGCTAAACGATCATGCAATTAAGCCTATTTTACTCAAAACAATGCTCAACTATGCTTCTAGCTCAATTTCACTATAGTAATGATGCAATTCTAAGATATAATTGGGATCCTTTTCTCCTGATTTTTACCTTCTATTTATACTTTTTACCAAGCATAGGGGTTGGAGTCAAGTTTGACCACGGTTGAGTTTGAGTTAAGTCCATGGTTCCAAATATGGGGATAATTTAAATATTTTGTCCTCAAAGTTTGGGACAATGAGACAAAATGGGTGGTCAAGATGCTTCATCCTTATGAGTGATTGAAATTGAATGTGTCTTGGATCCATGTGAGTCCAATCCTTAATTCCTATTGG
The DNA here is from genome assembly GCA_027943335.1 of Chamaecyparis obtusa. NCBI lineage: Eukaryota > Viridiplantae > Streptophyta > Pinopsida > Cupressales > Cupressaceae > Chamaecyparis > Chamaecyparis obtusa. The sequence continues at coordinate 290,710 of BSBK01003546.1, forward strand.
TTGAGGTAATTCCCTCCCATGTGGTAGGTGAGAGAAATTAGGAATTAAGTAATTGAATTTATTTAATTTATTTAGTCATGTGTACCCCTTGAATGGGTTAAATTTGATTTTAATTTAACTATATAATTAGTTAGATTAATTGCACAATTAAAAAATTAATTTAATTTATTTAATCTTTTTTGGCTTTGATTTCAATTAATTCTTGATTTGGTCTTGATTACTCACTTGGATCAACTTGCCAATTTTTAGGTGTCTACAAATGCCCCTCTTTGAATTGATGTGCAAAGCACATTGGTTCAAAGAATATCTGATGTCCTGATGCAAATTCTTGATTTGATCTCGATGATGGTACAAATTCCCTGGTGAAACCCTAACCGATTGATGGCGCCACTGGTCATTATAAGGATGATTTTGGATCCTATGCTTGATCTGAAATGATTTTTTGATTTTGATGCCCCATTAGTGATTTGAAAAATTTCACGGTTGATGATCCTGAAACAAATTTTGATTGAATCGATGATGATACAACTACATGCTCCCTCAAAAATGAAATGGAATACCTTTTGATGAACGATTATGCATTTTTTATCATTTTCTTTCAATAATTTTGAGTTTGCGTTCATTTAAATTTTATTTCTGATAATGATTTTACTGATGAATTAGTGAGAATGCTCTTGATTTGGTCAATTTGGTGATTAAATTCAACCCCGGGTTAATTTTTTGCTAAAATAAGCCCCTTTAGGTCAAATGGCTATATATAGGGGTAAAAAGTTAATTTTACTATTCATTTTCACTTGCCTCCTTTGAATTTTACCCTCTGACCCTTCTGACTCCTTCACAATGGTTGTGTCGATTCAAGAGAATAGGTTCAAGTGCAGGCACTAATGCCAACATCCTTGAAACTATGGACCTTCAGTGAGTACCCTGAGAAACTTGATTTGTCAATTTTTGTTGATTTTTTTGCAAAAAAATTGATTTTTAATTAGGTGTCAAAACCTTTTTCATTTGCCAAATATTTTAGTAGCACATACACTTTTGTTTTAGCACATCCATAGTGCAAAATAATGTGTAGGATAGTTTTAGTAGTGCATACACACGAGTGCCTTAGGTCAGTTTTTGCCATTTAATCATTTAGGTAGTGCGTATAATATTATCAGCACAAATAATACTTTTTTATAGTGTGTAGGATACCATAGAGTAGTGCTTTCAAATTTGAATGGCATGCACAGTTTCTTTCAGTGCATTTAATAAGACTTTTAGCACTTTTGATCAATTTAGTAGCGCTTATGAGTTTTAGCACGTAAAAGCTATAAAATAGTGCTTACACCCTTTTGTTGATCCCTATGTTATGTTGTCTATTAGCATCTAACACTTAGTCATTTTCAATGCAATGTTGGTCGGTCATCACTGCAACTGAGCCATCTTATTAAGCTCAAGTCATGTATAGACTTGTATAGTTACCGAGCAGTAGTTACTCCCGAGCAAGTCAGAGGTCGCCAAGTACTTCAGTAGTCACTGAGAATTTTATGTCAAGTTGTATAGAAGAGTCAATGTTGAGCACCAGTATATGGAGAATAGTTTTGATTGAGTATTAGAGACTTTATATGCCGAGCAAGCCAATTTTGATATATATGTTTTTTATGGCACAAACACCAAGGTAAACCATTTTGGTCAACTTCTATGTGAGATTTAATGATTGTTGAGGGAATCAAGGAGTTGATTACGCTTTGTATTTATTATTATTAATCCCTATGCAATCCATGTAACCTATTAGAAAAAGGGAATGCTTAAGCGACATAAGTGATAAATCTAGATCATTGATCTTGATCTAGAAGCTTGATCATATGTTTATATAAGGTGATATCAAAACCCTAAAAAAAAGAGAGGGTAACAAATAAGATTTCTTGTATGTAGAACATAGTAGTGTTTTGATTATTAGATGCAGAGATCAAATAGATTAACTGAGAAGAGCAGTGAAGGACAAAATAGAGCTACATTTGATTTTGGAGATCAAACAAGTATTGGAAAGAGATGATCTATTATCAACATTTATACTGAAAACCAAAGGATAAAGTAATGATACATTTTATTAGGTGAATAAGGGTAAATCTCTTAATAGAGTGGTCTTAACATGCCTTTATAAATCTCTTAACCGAGTTCTTACTTAGTTGTGAGTTCTAAATCCTTTAATCAAGGTAGATTGTATAAGTCTATAAGCTATTAATAGGAAAAACCCCTCATAGGGTAGATCATCTGAAGTGATCAAATATTGTAGCCCTAATAGGCACACTTTAATATTGCAGTAGTGAAGATTTGTGGGTGTCATCCCCACCCTAGTTTTACCTTTCAAGGGTTTCTGGGTTACCAAGTTTTGTGTTATGTGTTTCATTTTATGGATGATATTAGAATGTTAGATTCATTTCAATACTAAAATTTATGATTATGGAATGCATGTGGAATTAGTTTCAAAGTACAAAAGTATTGTGGATAACTGATTCACCCACCCTCTCAGTATCTCACTTTCCCATACTAGCTTTCCAACAATTGGTATCAAATCTTTTCTCTCTTAGAAGAAGTCTAACCACTTGAGAGTTAAGGTCTTGGAGATGGAGGTTTATAAGTTGGGAAAGATCATAGAGAATAAGAAGATTAACATCCAACTTGCATTACACCAGCTTGAAGTAGCTAGAGGAGAATTGAAGAAATCCTTGAGCAGAAGGAAAGAGTTGGCAATCCAACTGAATCACATACAATATCAAGAAGAGGATACTAAAGGTCTATTTGATAATGTAAACTCCACTAAAAGTGATGCAACTATAGTAGATCTGTTAGAAAGAAACAACATACTAAATGAATATGTCAGAAGTCTAAAGAGAGAACAAGAAATTCAATCAGTAAGATTATGTGAAGTCGATTGAACAGAAAAAGAAAGTTGAAGAATAAAAGACAATGGTAGAAGAAGATAAGAGACAAATGGCTATAGGACTTGATGAAATGAAATTTGATATGCAAAAGTTGGCAAATAATCAATTAGACATGATAAACCAACTATTGCTTGAAAATCAAGAGTTGAATAGGAAAGACATGGAAATCACAAATACGAGATTAGAGAAAAATCAGCTAAAGAATGAATTGAGATCTGAAAAGGAACTTAATGAGAGGATGAACAAGCCAAATGAAGCTATGAAATATTTTGAAGAACTTTTGAGGTCACTAAGAAGATCCAGTAACACCTCTGGAATAGGACATGATGAGCAACCTTTCATCCACTGAAGAGGGAGAATCATCAAAGAATGGAGAACAAAGGAATGAAAAGTCAAAGAACAACAAACCTACATGTCATCATTGTGGAAAGCTAGGACACACAACAAACATCCGTAGAAGAAAGAATGGAAAGTCCAATTCTAAACCTAAATTCAATGGAAATTGTTTTAACTATAGGAAGCATGGACATTAGGCACATGAATGCAAGTCAAAAGTTAGTAATGCACCTGCTACACCTAGATTTCAAGGACATTGTTACAACTATCATAAATATGGTCATAGAGAACAATAATGAAAATCCAATGCAAAACCAAAGTGGACATCCAATAAGCAGAGTAAAGCACCTAGGAAAGGTAATACATTCAATTGGGATTACAATACATGGTATAGTTGCCATTATTATGGAGAATATGGTCATATTGGAGAAAACTATGTAAAGACACATTTTAGAGGTAAATCCAAAAGTTGGATGAGTGGAAGTATGGTCTATTATAAATGCCACAAGATTGGTCACATAAAAAGAGACTGCAGAGCACAAGCACCATGAAATGAACAATTCAAAAATGAAGAGACTGTTGAATAGATAAGAAACTATATGAATAAGATATGGAGAAAGAAAGAGGAAGAAAGAAATAGCGGATCCAGTGAACCCAAGGTCACCCAATCCAATAGATCAGATGACCACACTACTTCTATCTAAGAAAAAGGGTATGTAAGGAACTTAATTTTCAAATGTTATATTTTACACTAGTTCTTGACATTTGATACGTTGAAGTCCATATCTGCATGAATTGAGATGCATTAGGATAGATTTGATAAAAGAGTAAAATTGCATAATTGATGTTGAGCATCAGTATTTATGTCTATAGTGACTGAGTCACTCAATGTATGTCGAGCTTCTGTAATAGCCAAGATATTATATCTACCAAGTTGAAATGAAAATGTTAGTATCAACCGAGTCATGGTTTCAACTGAGTATGAGTATGTGGTAACCGAGTTATCATGTGAAGGCTAAGACAACTATATTTCCCCTACAAAGTGTATTGAGAATTCAATGAAGACCTAATCCGACTGTTTGAATCTATAAAGTGAAATATTATCATTCATTTTCATTTCACCCAACAATTTGAGAATTTGCAGAGAGATTTTAAGGTGACTAAGAAGAGCGATTTGTGCCAAGTCAAGTTTGTAAAAAATCTTAGAGCATGCCATCATCAAACATTGTGAAGGACTATTGAAACAAGGTATTACTGAGCTACTCAAATTTATTTTAAGAACCCTAATTTGGAAAAATAGCATCCAATTCATCTGCAACAGTTAGGAAGCAAGGGAAAGAAGTTCTAAATAACCAATTAATAAGGAGTGATGTGTGTAAGCCACCAAAATTCCAAGTTGTACCGGAAAGCATGGTAAAGGGAGATCTCATGGGAGACCTATCATAGATTCCACCAAAATTCCTAATGATACATGATGTGCACACATGCTACATGTGCAAGATTAGAGAGATTGGTGATTATGAGTTGAAGGAAGCTTATAACAGGTTATGTGATAATAGAGTGTTGAAAGAAGAGCATCAACACATTTTCAAGAAAGGGTTAGTGTGTTCCCTAGATTTCCCTCACAACTTGAAAGTTGAATGGATTAAGATCATCATGAGAAGATTACATGAAATGTAATTGTGGTTGGAGAATGGGTCAATCAAGATCACCAAAGATATGATCCTCCAAGTCACCGAATATCCAATTCTTATCGGGAAGAAAATAATGAGGTGCCAAAGTAAAGAAATAATCCAGGCTAACACATTGGCAGTATGGAACAAAAGAGGAATGAAAATCTCTATGATCATAGATCCAGAGATAGATTTTGTAGTAAGGGTTATAGTTCACAAGTTTTATCAGTCAAGCATGATGGACAATGTTCCCTGCATTGCACTAGACCAGGTGTAGAAGATGGTGAAGAAAGATCATACTTATGATCTTGTCGAGCTGTAGTTGACTCAACTTGTTGAGAACCTTACATCAATCAAGAAGGCTAAAAAATCCATGTGTAAGTTCAATTCCTTGATAGTTTGTCTATTCTTTTATGTACAAAATAGTTTTCCTACTATAGAAGATGCAATATGGAGTCAGGACCGACCTATGACTCAACAAGTCAATGAGTTCATTCAATAGTTAGGTGATAATTTTGATAGTGTAATGGAAAGTTACTTTGTTTAATTTAAGAAGAAGATGAGGAAGAGAAGTAGAATTCCTATATCCCTAGTAGAAAAAAACTACAATGACATATGTTTTCTAGTGGATATTGACAACACCTATGCTTAATCTATTATGCCTAGGGTAGCATGGTTAATTCCATTTCCCTATGTGGTCAACATAGATGAGACATCAGCTACAATAATTTATTTGCTGGCAAAAGAGATTGATAAAAGAAAAAGCCTTTTGTAAATTATGAAGAAACGAAGTCCAAGATTACTATGGGGTCAAAGTTTGCAACCCTAGAGAGGAAAAGGAAGAAAATATTCAAGAATATTGAGAAGATGCTAGGTGCAGGAGAAGAGGAGAATGGACCTCTTCAAATTACACAAGGTCAAGGTGAAGATCAGTCTAGTGAATCTAAGGGTAGTTAAGAGGAGGAAATTGAAACTCAAAAGAAGGGCAAGGAGGTATTGGTTGCCAGGCCCAATAAAAGGAAGGTACAAAAACAAAAGTCTACTCCTCCTACAACATTGAGACTGAGAACTAGGGAAGCTTCAAATGGCACACCTACCAAGCCCCAAAGGAAAAATCCAGCAAAGAAAATTGAAGGGGAAGGCTTAGGAAAAAGAAAACAAGTGCAAACTAGAACTATGTCAAGTCATCCCAAGAAGAATCCGAGAAGGAAATTAGTGTTATAGAAGGATGATGATGATGAAGAAATGACCAACATAGATGATAATACCAAATTGAAAGTGGCATCACATAGACATCCAACTAGTGTAGATGAAATATGTCAAAATATCAAAGGCACAACAAGATTAGCAGGATTCAAGTTTATAAAATTTGAAAAGTTAAGAAAAGATGATAAAGACAAGATTGAAGAAGCTATGTTAGAAATTTTATACACATTCAAGATGAAACCTTTAGAAATAGGGAATCTAATACTTGATGAACTATTTAGCAAAATTGATAAAAAAATGGCAGTGTGCTATTATAACCAAGAGGCAGATAAGAGAAGGCACTCTTTCTCGGATCATGCCTAAACTAACACCAAAGAAAATAGAGAAGTTCATGGTGCAGAAAAAAAATAGGTTTATACCTAAGCTAGGGGCTTATTCCATTTTGAAACAAAATGTTGAAGAAGTTGTCACATAGAGAAAAAGGATGTGGAAGATCATTTTTGGGTCAATAGTGTTACAAGTAGTGGTTGTCATTGCACTAAAAGATCGACTTGTTAATGCCCAATAAAACCACTAGACTTATAGAACATAGGATGTTGTTAAACCATGTCATGAATCCCAAAGGGAGACATTGGCAGTTAGTCCAACAATCCCCCCCTTAGCATCACTCGAGGGGATTAGAACCTGTGATCAAGGTCTGATACCACTTGTTATAAGTAGTGGTTGTCGTTGCACCAAAAGATCAACCTGTTAATGCCTGATACAACCACTAGACTTATAGAACATAGGAGGCTATTAAACCATGTCATGAATCCTGAAGGGAGACATTGGTAGTTAGTCCAACAAATAGTTGATAAGAGTCCACAACAAGGTGAAGGTACATCCAGTCAGGTTGAACTAGATAATAAAGAAGACATTGATGAGCCTCATAATCTTGAGGAAGAGGAAAGATAGAAGGTAGAAGTGAGTGCATCACAATATGTGATCACTATTGAGGATATCCCTAAGCACACATAAGTAAACATCAATGCTTTGATCGAGGAAGAAATAAAAAGCCAAATTCTTAAGGAGGTAGCCTCAGACCCCTTTCTACCAAGTACCAATCCCATTCTCATCCAGGTAAATGATTATAAAAGGATTGAGGGTACATAAATTGTTGACATTGAACCTTCAAGCCCCCACATGGTCACATTTGAAAAGGAAGTCCCACAAAGCTTAAGTACCGAGGAACAGGCCAAGCCAACAACAACAATAGCTAATGTACCTACCAAGGAAGATAAGAAAGGAAAAGGAGATGAGAGCTTAAAAGAACAAGCAGATAAGTCTACCATAGTAATTTTAGGACCTCACATGGAGGAAGAAAAGAAGACTAAGGAGACAATAATAAAGGAGCATCCATAGCCTAAGGAGAAAGAGGCTATCCAAGCCTTAGTACAGATGCTGAGTGGTAGTACACCAAAGAAGAAAGTTCATAAGAAAAAGGAAAGTCTCCTGGCACTCAGGTAACACTTGATGAAGTTATAGTGATTCTAATGTGGGACACTGATAACTTGACCTATGAGAAAATGAAAATATTGCAAGATCTCTTAAAGAAGAGAAAGTAAGAGGAACTAAGGAGAGAGCATCAAGAAAAGGAAGTACTTTATGAAATAAAAGGTATGTTTGTAGATGCTTTTGAATTGGATGATGTGAATGAGACTTCACCTATTTTGGAATAATTGGTTAATATTATTAAAAATGTGAACAATGATGAAATTGAATCTAATGAAAAGATCATGAAGTGGTCAGAAAGAAATTTTGAGACAAAGGTACTTGAAAGGGTCTCAACTAAGACACATCAAATAGGTAGAACTTTCTGACTTGGTGAATAACTTAGAAGAGGTTGTATAGAATGTTTATTCTTTGTACAAGAAACTATGCAATGTAGAAACATTCAGTAAGGATAATCAAGAATTGATTGATAAACTACAGTTAGACTTGAAGTCTACTGGTCATTCACTGAGCATGGATGCAAGTTCCAGCTCCATTCATTTCACATGATTACTTTATGCACAAGGGATATTAGCCAAGCCGATGGCTAATGATGGGAGAATAGGAGCCACACTAATCTCCATAAAAATAATGTTAACACCTCATTTAGAGGTTATATAGAGAGAATTGGTGTTGTTAAATGAGTTAGTATAGAGAGATCCTCATCTCCCTATTGCTGAGAGATTGGTTGATCTTGTTGCCCAACTAGAGATCAAGATACAGGTTTTGGAGTCTGTAAGATCCAGATGGAATAATGCCTTAGCAATGATTATGCAGCACCACAAACCATTTTTGGACAAGTATTTTCTGACCCCTACACCCTAGAAACTTCAAGTGACAAAAATAAGGGGGAAATAGTAGATATATCATGGTACAAGGAGGAAATGAGTCATGTACTCATGTATATACAATGATCATCAAAGAAGAGATATAGAAACTACTGTGTACTATTTTGTAATGTAAAAGTCATGACAAAGTGTTTTTGCCACTAATGTCAAAGAGGGATCATTGATCCCTATGTTATGTTGTCTATTAGTGTCTAACACTTAGTCATTTTTAAGGCAATGTTGGTCGGTCATCATTGTGACTGAGCCATCTTATTAAGGCTGAGTCATGTATAGACTTGTATAGTTATCGAGCAGTAGTTACTGCCGAGAAAGTCAGAGGTTGCCAAGTACTTTAGTAGTCACTGAGAAGTTTATTCTAAGTTGTATAGAAGAGTCAATGCCGAGCACTAGTATATGGAGAATAGTTTTGACCGAGCATCAGAGACTTCATATGTCAAGCAAGCCAGATTTGACATATATGTTTGTTATGGAATAAACACCAAGGTAAACCATTTTGGTCAACTTATATGTGAGATTTAATGATTGTTGAGGGAATAAAGGAGTTGATTATGATTTGTATTTATTTTTATTAATCCCTATGTAAGCTGTGTGTGTGAAAATTGTACCTGATCTATAGACACAACACTTCAGTAAAACATTAGAGGTTAGCTATAATCAAAATCATGCAAAATTGAAATCTAATTTAACCAAGCAATTTACTGCCTTCTAGTAGGTGTGAGATTAATGTTCTCAGATTGCTATCGAGATCAGTGACCTAGACAACACCTAAATGAAGGATTTGAATGCAAAACTAATATGAAATGAATGCAATTAATCTATTTTTTTGAATTTTCTATGTAATAAGAATGATAAAAAATGATATGAATCTATGCTAATATGGAAATTGATATGCTAAAATGATCTAACAATGATATGAAAAAGAATCTAAATGAATGTAAAAAAAAAACAAATTGATCTCACAATAGCCTTGATTCGCAATAAGCTTTGATTCTCCAAATTCCAATTCTTCAAAATAGTTGTGCAATTCGTAGATGACTTTGGCAAAGTAAGCTTGCAAAATTATGAGATGATGTGGATGCAAATTTGAGAGATTTTAGAGAGATGAATTATGAAGAGCTGAGCCTTGGTTTTATAGAAATCCAGGGCTTTGGAGGTGCATGAGAAAAAAACCATAAATCACTCAAATAACTCAGGTTGATTTTTGAGTTATTTTTAAATAAAGATAATTAAGTCATAAAAATCATGCACAAGCACAGTTCAACTCGAATTAGAAGTTTAGATCAACTTTAAAACTCAAAAAGATGTTGAGTTTCAAAAGCTAACAACTTGCATTGATTTTCCAATTTGAGTTTAACTGGTCCTTGAATGTGCACATGGATAATTATGATTTAATAAATAAATAAAGTGATTTCTTTTCAACTTAACTACTTTTTGAAATAAAATAATTAATTTATGGGTTAATTAACTATTTTATCAAACTTTTATTAAAAACTATATTATTAAATAATGACAACTTTCTTTAATTAATTAAATAAGAATTTAATCAATTATTCATAAGATATTAGATTTATTGTCAAAATTAAATAATACAATTAATAATAGATAGAATTAAATTTAATTACACAATTAAGTGGCAAGATATTAAATCTAATTAATTAAATATGAAAATATTCAATTAATCAAACTTAGGATAAATGTGATTTATCACCAAATAATCATTAAATTAAAGATAATTATGATAATTAGGAATATTACTAGGAATATTCCCCGATGCAGAATTTAAGATAATCAATTATGATTCGATGATGTTTAGATGTGCCTTAGATTAGGACTTTGATGTCGATTTCATTCGAATTGATGATGTAGGAGATTAATGAACTTATAGCCCATTTTTTTGGGTATTACATTTTGCCCCTCTTTGAATTACTGTGCGAAGCGCAGTGGTTCAAAGATAGTCTGTGTTTGATAGAGATATGAAACTGATTCGAAATTGATAATTGATATGAGATAGAAGCTGATTGATATTGATTTGATATGAAGATAATAGGTCCTAAATGACCAAGGATAATGTTCACTGTAGCAGCAATGAACTGAGGATTGTGAAAAAGTGTCAAAATGCCTGATTCCAAACCTTAGGATTGCTAAGAAGTGAGTGACTGGTTCTAGACTCAATTGTCTTAGTAGAACTAGCAGGTATCACATCTGAATCCTTCAGTTGCCGAAGAACCAAGGAAAGAACACTATGATTCGATGGTTGCAAAAATTGATACAGTTTACAAGATTAGGAGAATACCAGATTGATATGGATCGATGAATCTGATATGCCCCAAGTGATGATAGATTTGCCCCAAGCGATGAGGACTTTTGATGAATCAGTAACTAGATGCGATTGTTGTCTTGATTACTAAGGAAAGATTGATAGAATTTGATTTACAGACTTTGAATGATGTGCAATACCATGCCCCCTTCAGGATTAAAATTGAAATTTGACAAGAAAAGTCAGCGTTGATAGTTTAGAAGCATGTTAATTGATTTGAAAAGTGGTTATATACATTTGAGAATGCATTCTGCATTGTTGGAAGGTCCCAAAAGACCAAGTTTGACTAGGTTAAACCATGAGTTGACCATAGTTGACCAAGTTGAAATTTTGATAGTTTGATGTAAGATAATCAGTTAAGTTGAATTATGGATTTCTGTGATGATCGAAGGTCGAATATGCAAGTAGTTAATAATATAAAAAATCTCAGATTTGAATTTTGATCCCAAAAAAGGATTCTACTTGTTGCTTCATTGGAGGAACCTTCGTGTGAGATTCAGCTCTTGTTAGATTGGAAGAGGTGATTGAAGAATCTTTTAAGTGTTCAAGCAATTTGTGAGATCATGCAAAGTGCAAAAATGCAAAGAGACATGCAAATGAAATGCAACCTAAGACCTAGGACCTAGTCACTAATCATGTGTTGATTTGTTATCATCATTGAACTTTTAGGTAACCGAATAAATCAATACAATGCCCACTAGCTATGAAACCATGGACATATGAATATCGATTTGTAATGCTCAAGAACCAATACAACACCCACTGGTCCAAAACAACCATGGACATATGAATATTGATTTTGTTTTCAGAATGTCAGATTAGATATAAGCACCAAGGCACAAACACCAGGATGACCTGAATATCATGTCCATTTTGATATAGCAATTTGTATAAGAATCAAAACATAAACATCGTGATGACCTGAATACACCTTGTATTGCAAACACATCAAACAGTCAAGAGATCATTCTAAATCCAATGTGAATTACCTGTAGTGACCCTTTATCGTTCACATCCTTAGGCAAGATCGCGTTCCACAGTAGGAGAAAGAACTTACTCAAAAAGACAATAGTTAGATCAAACTTCCTTGAATTGTTTGGGTATCAATGGTTGAGGTACGCATGGCCATCCAATTCGAGATAGAGGCTCTTATAGTTGGACACCATTTCAATCCAAAATTTTTAAAGTTGTTAGATTTTCACATACAAGCAGAAGACAAAGAAAATATTATGCCCCCAGTCATCATTCTCTAAATCCTATAAAGGATATCATCGAAGAGCTTGAAGGGACACAATATGCAAAAATATCAATGCGAATCAGTAAGCATACAAGGAGATAAAAGCATGTAAAAAGCATAGATTGTTTTCAGTTTGTGTTTGATTGTTGTTGTAGATGCAAAATCTTTTTTGGAGACAAGATAGACTTGACTGACTCAAATGAAGCTTCAAAAGGACTCTGACTGGATATGATACGTCTAAGATATATTGGAGACCATAGGATATGACATTGATTGCCCCCAAGTGTTAAGCATTTTATAAGATACAGACGCTTGAGCTGAGTGGTGTACAGATCGACTTACTTGAAAATTAGAAATGCAAAAACAAACTGGGAGATATGTACAAACTAAAGCAAGACTGAAAGTTAGGAAAGACCAAGATTGCACTGATAGAAGGAGCATTTGGAACAAGTGACACCTGTTTGCCGGGTTTTCACCATCTTGGTAGAGATTCTATTTTTTCTACCAAGGTGCCTGTTTCCAAGTTTTCACCAAGGCACTTTTTCTTTTCTTTTCCTTTTTTTTTTGTATTTTTCATTTTTTTTTTCAATTTTTTTGAATTTTTGATATTTTTTTATTTTTTTGAATTTTTGATATTTTTTTAATCTTTTTTGTGAATCATCAAGGCACCTATTGCTAGGTTTTCACCAAGATGTTTATTTTTTCAGGACTTTTTCTAATTTTTAGGATTTTTTTCAGGATATTTAACCATAGACTGAATGCCTTAGGCGTAGAATTTCTTCAGATGGAGAATGTTGATTGGTTCTCGAAGCTGTTCTCCTTCAGTCGTTGAGAGTTGATAGGCACCAGAGCTAAAAGTAGTAGTGATTACAAAGGGACCCAACCAATTGGGTTTGAACTTTCCCTTGCGTTCTTGATGTGATTGATTTTTAGGATTCTCTCTCAAGACTAGATCACCAACCTGAAATTCTCTGTGTCTGACTTTCTTGTTGTAGCCTCTAGACATTCTCTTTTGATATACTCTGAGATGATCATACGCTACTTGTCTGCGCTCATCTAGTAGTTCAAGTTCTTGCAACCTAGACACTCTCTAGTCATCATCAGTCACTAGACCATGCATTCTGATTCTTAGTGATGAGATTTTGACCTCAATAAGTAGTATCACTTTAGACCCATAAATGAAAGAAAAAGGTGTAGCCCCAGTATGTGTTCTGATACTTATTCTGATACTAGTTCTGATACTTGTTCTGATACTGGTTCTGATACTGGTTCTAATACTGGTTCTGATACTGGTTCTGATATTTTTTCTAATATTGGTTTTGATACTTGGTATACTTGATAGCATCTTTTTCCATTGCAAACTCCCAAGCAATATCATATCGTGTGGTCCCAATATCTAGCAAGGTGGAGAACAAGAGGGATTGGCAGGTTGGTGGAAGAGATGGAAGACAAGAGAATGAAGGAGAATGAAGGGAAGAAATCCTCAAGGGAAAACTCCTCAAGAATACCCAAGCTAGGGAAAATTTTTCATGTAAAGCACATTTGGAAAAGCAATGAAAGGCCAGCATAGGATAAGTCACAAAAGTGTAATGCCAGAGCAGGATAGGATGCAGTCCAAAGGAGTAAACATGTCAAGAGGCTTCATAGCATTGTGTTTTACTCTTTCTTTTTTTTTTTTTTTTAGATCAAGACCAAATGGGAAAAGGATAGCGATAGGCAAAAATGAATGGAGGAAGATGGATATGAAGGCTAAACATGGAAGGAATGAAAGGAAGATCATCGTAAGATAGCTCACAAGATAGCCAAATGTTCGTGTATAGATCAACATTGTCAAGATCAAAGAGAGAAGATGAAATGGATGAAATATGTAAAAGAACTACGCATGATGCCTGATTGCCAGGTTTTCATCACGGTACTTATCCAAGGCACCACAAGGGAGTGGTTTTTACCATAGAATGAATTTATTTCTCTTTAATTTTGCTACCAAGGTTCCTATTTCCAGGTTTTCACCAAGGCACATTTTTAATTTTTTTTAATTTTTAATTTCTTTTTTTTTTAATTTTTTGGAAGAAGGCAAGCTTTTTAGAGAACTCCCCTTGAAAGGATAAACCATGATATGCCAAGGATTCAAAATGATATGCTCAAAGATACTGATAGGGAAAGGAAGATGGAAGAGGAAAATGGAGGATAAGGTTTTATGTAAAGCAAGTGAGGTTGGAAGATAGGAGGAATAGACAAGTGAGGAAAAAGGATAGGAGGTAGAAGGATAATGAATGGAAGGACTGTGAAAGGGTAGATGGAAAGGAAGGCAAGATCAACATCAACACATGCCCTGAAGGGTGGCGAGAGGATGAAGGAAATGTGAATGAAGGAATACATGAAGGAATATGGCGAATGGATAGTAGAGGTTGTGGTTTAGGCGCATGGAATGGAAGAATATTTTTGGAGGGAAATGAAGTGGAAGTCTTTGGAAGCTTGAATGTCAACTTCACTTTTTGTTCAACATGAGACTCTCTTACAAGAGACTTTGGAATCCATATAGCCTTAAGTTTTTTATTTCCTTTTGATGACTTAGAGAGAATATCTTGAATGATGGATTTTGGAACCCATACTTGTCTTGTAGTTTTCTTCTTAGATATCTCTTTTGACTTTATGCCCCCATGTCGATTAGAGGAGACATGGTGATCTTCTTTCTTTGATGGATTCTTATATTGTTTCTTTTTCTTATATTGAACATTCAAGTTACTTCCAAAAGACTTGGGATGTGTGGAAGAAGAAGGATAATATGACTGGTGTAGATGGGTGGATGGATGAAAATGATTCAAAGGTATGCATCTATGTTGATCTTGAGGAAAGATAGGAGATGGAGGGACATAAGGACCCAAGATAGATGATGAATTAGGAGAGTTAGGAGGGGAAAATGAAGGGACATAAGGACCCAATATGTAAGGAAGATGTGAAGTCCTTAGTAGTGGTGGAAGAGGTCCAAGGATGGAAGTGGAAGATGCAAAAGGATAATCAATAAGTTCATTAGCATCTATATGACAACCAAGGATATCAACATCTTCAGAGTGAGCATTAGAATTTTCAATAGGGTCCTGGACATCTTGAATAAGAGCATTTTCTTTGATAGGATTGTTCAAAGCTTGCAAAGACTCAAGAAGAGTAGAAAGTGGAAATGAACATGGAGTGGTAGAACAAGAAGATGGAAGACTTTGATCTTGACAAGGATCTTTGGAAAGCATAAGTGCAGAATTTGTCTCTTGAATAGGCTTAACATCGGAAGTAACAACACCATTTTTAATAACCTTAATGGAAGTATCATCTTTGGAAAGCGCAAGCATGGTAAGGTTATTTTCATTATCAATAAGCTCAATGGTGTGGGTAGTAGCTTGATCTTTCTTCGGAGAAGACTTAAGACATGGTGGAATAAATGAGGAAGGGCATAAAGGATCAAAAGAACCATGACGTGGATAGATAACATCATGAAAAGGAGTGGATGACATGGAGGGTTCTTGATCTTGATCTTTCTTTATATTCTTTTCTGTATCAATTTTAGAGTCCTCTTGACATGAAGCCACTTCTAAGGACAAGGAAGCAGGTTGGAGTTGTATGGAATACTTTGGCAGAGATGGTGAAGGAATAGATGAAGTAGGCATTATAGCGCATAAAGGCTTAGGCTCTTTAGATTTAGCATTATCAGAAGTATTTGCAGCCAAGTGAAGGTTAGCTTGAGTATCTTTATGAGATGGCCCTTGAGGATAACTATAGGGAACTGCATGGAAAGCATTAGAATTTATGTCAGATGCAGGATTTGTGAAAGATTTGGAAGGCTTGGAAACTTTAGGAAATGTATGGGTATTGGAGGAAGTAGGGGATGGAAGGGAACCATCACTAGATAAAGGTTCAACATTAACATGACCTTGCTTGAGAAGATAATCTTTATTTTCAGTAGGAGAGTCCTTAGAGGAGAGATCCTTGTAGTATTCATGTTTAAAGCTAGCACGATGCATTTTATAGTCCTCAGCAGTAGTAGATGGATCATAATCAAAGTATTGTCCACAAAATCCATCAAAGTCTCTTTCAAAATCAGAATCATATGGATCACCATCATGATCTATCCAATGTGATGGCCTCTTTGTAATAAGTAGGAACACACGATGAGGAGGACTCTTAGGAACAGAGGTTCATAGGTATCATTACATTGTCTGTCATCATAGTCATCATAGTCTCCAAAGCTGGATGTGTCACTCTCCGTGGAAGAGGTATCATAAGGGTTATCATGTTGCTCAAATTATTTCCGGGGGCATGGTGACATGTAGAAGTCTTTATCCAATGGAAAAGAGTATAGAGATTCCATGGAGAACTCTTTAAGTTCCTTTTCTTTCTTAAGATTGTTAAGTTCAACTTGCATAGCTTGCAGCTACTTCATCATAGCAGTGATTAGAGCTTCTTCTCCTTGTGTATTGATTCTTTGAGACATGTTTACTGATTCTCAATAGCTACTGATCTATTCTTGACACAATGATCCGTTTGACAGATTCTGAAACTAGGCTGAAAGAGCTAAATATCTAGCAATCCTGACAATTTTCTGACAACTTTCAAAAATTTCCCAAATGACACTCTGAAAAACTCATATGACACTGGGTTTTCTATCATACGACAGATGGGTTGCAATGAAATGACACTTGATGGAAACTTGTATGACTTTCTGACCTCTTGAGATGACTTTTGACTCCAGAAAAGAATTTGAATTCAGATTTTGCAAATTTTGAGTTTTCAGATTTGAATTGTTTGCAAATTTCAATGTCTAGATTTGAAGATTGTAATAGATTTGTCCATTTTCAATAACCAGATAGATAAAAAAGAACACAAAATAGCAAGTGATTTCAAGCATGTCTGAAAACAATGAACAAGGGCAAAAGCAACCTTGTGCATGAACAATCAAGTGACTTATTCGTTCTAATCCTCAGAAGTGCTAATTGTGTATGTTCCAAAAATGTTTTGCAATAACACACATATACCCTATAAAATGAAAATTTGGCCTCGCTAGGGTTTTTAGTAATGGTTTGACTCTGTAACTTTTATGATCCAAAGGGGTGAACTCCAATCTCAGTGCACCAGGGTTTTGACACAGTTGGAGAACTTAATCTTCAGGAGCTGCTAGGGAGATCTGACAACCCAACAATGAACCATACCCATGGAGATTTCTTCCACAAGGACATTTATATAGCGACTGTCACTACCACGGCAAAAATGGCTATTATCACTTGAGGTTCCATCAACATAGTTTTCCCTATGAAAGGATTCTCCACTATGGTTAACCCTCTCTAAAGGTGACTCACAATAGTATACCATAAGGGGACTTGACTCCAGATCCAAGGTTTTTGACACTTTTCACTTTTAACCCAAACAAAGCAAGTAGATTAATCCGACATGCTAAGACAAAGTTTTGCTTCACCAAGGTCTATGATGCCAACTCCACGTGATCTATCAACCTCTCCGGGGAGAGAATGTATCAATCAATAAGAGAAGGTGCACTAACCAATTTTGATTCACCAAAGCTCATGATGTCAATCCCACGTGATCTATCAACCCCTCCTGGGAGAGAATGTATCGATCAATAAGAGAAGATACACTAACCAAGTTGAATGTGAAACGCACTAAGTATCCTCCCTACCTACAAGGATTCTATCATCAAGAAAGATTTTGCAAAGAGTCCAATCTCTCAAGAATCACGAATAGTGTTCATAGGGCCTAATTACTATGTGAGCACATATATATTCCCGAAAGCAAATCTACCAAAAGTACCCAAAAAGAAGAAAGAGGAACACTTAACGCTTAAAGAGAATATGAGATGAGTCCACAAGGTGGAACACTTAACACCTCACACAAGCTGAAAATGAGTCCCTAATCTAGAAAACAAGTGAGTTCCTAAAAGCACAAAAGGGTTGCCAAGTGGAACACTTAACGCTTCTGTCCTGTTGACCCCTCCCTTTTATGGCACTGAGATTGTAACCACGGGGCAAAAATGAGGGGCCGGTGGATTAGCAAGTCCAATAACCTAAGATAGCAATCAAGATCAATCACAAGTATCTAAGACTACTTAATGAATCTTTAAGAGGTCACAACCTAATATCAATTATGCAAGTGTGTAAAACAAAAGCATGAAAAGAATCACCCAAGCTAGACACACGAGAGATTTATTTTAAGTCTCAAATCAAAATGTCATTAGATGAAGGAGAATACCTGGGATCCTTGTAATGTGCTTAGTAGATTTTACCTGATTTTTAGCAATTTTTGTTGAGCTTTACTATGCAAGCAAGCTACGAACTCTCCAACAAGCCAACAAGCAAACAAGATATGCAAGGTATATTCAACTTATGAAAACCCTAGGGTTAGATATAAAAATTAATTGTTAGGAGAAATAATAATTATAAATTAATCCAAATGACAACTCATATCATGCATTGAATCATATGAAAAATAAGTGCATACCCATCATAAAATTTTAATTTTTTTGCACTGCATTTGACCTAGTCAACAAGATCTGATTTTTTTGATATGATTTTGGCCACAAAAATAGAAATTCAGAATAGAGACCCCTACTAAAAAATAGAGAGATTTTCAAAAATGCAAAAATTTTAGAAAAATCTCCTCATTTGTGCCCTAGAGACCTATTTTATCAAAATAGACTAGTTTTTGTAAATTGACTATTTGAGCTATTATATCATGTCCAAATTTAAAACACAAAGAATGGACCCCCTGTAGAATTTAAAGAAATTTCCAAAAATATAAAATTTTTTAAAAAATATGTTGATTTTCATCAGATATTAATTTTTTCCATAATTTCAAGAAAAAATTATTAAAACTTCAAAACATCTCAAAAAATTATAAATTTTTTATTGTAGCTTCCTTGATATGTCACCAACTTGAAAAAAAAAATTCAGACCAAAAATCTAAGCCGTTTGGGAGATAAAATTAAATATTTGAAACTTTAGGGTTTTAGCTCCCAAAAAAAATGAAAACCAGCATGCAAAGGTGGGTTGCCCCATGGTGGGTGCCAGAAATGTGTGTGTGAATTTTGTACCTGATCTGTAGACACAACACTTCAGTAAAATATTAGAGGTTAGCTATAATCAAAATCGTGCAAAATTGAAATCTAATTTAACCAAGCGATTTACTGCCTTCTAGTAGGTGCGAGATTAATGTTCTCAGATTGCTATCGAGATCAGTGACCTAGACGACACCTAAATGAAGGATTTGAATGCAAAATTGATATGAAATGAATGCAATTAATCTATTTTTTTAAATTTTCTATGCAATAAGAATGATAAAAAATGATATGAATCTATGCTAATATGGAAATTGATATGCTAAAATGATCTAACAATGATATGGAAAAGAATCTAAATGAATGTAAAAAAAAAACAAATTGATCTCACAATAGCCTTGATTCGCAATAAGCTTTGATTCTCCAAATTCCAATTCTTCAAAATAGTTGTGCAATTCGTAGATGACTTTGGCAAAGTAAGCTTGCAAAATTATGAGATGATGTGGATGCAAATTTGAGAGATTTTAGAGAGATGAATTATGAAGAGCTGAGCCTTGGTTTTATAGAAATCCAGGGCTTTGGAGGTGCATAAGAAAAAAGCCATAAATCACTCAAATAACTCAGGTTGATTTTTGAGTTATTTTTAAATAAAGATAATTAAGTCATAAAAATCATGCAAAAGCATAGTTCAACTCGAATTAGAAGTTTAGATCAACTTTAAAACTCAAAAAGATGTTGAATTTCAAAAAGATAACAACTTGCATTGATTTTCCAATTTGAGTTTAACTGGTTCTTGAATGTGCACATGGATAATGATGATTTAATAAATAAATAAAGTGATTTATTCTCAACTTAACTACTTTTTGAAATAAAATAATTAATTTATGGGTTAATTAACTATTTTATCAAACTTTTATTAAAAACTATATTATTAAATAATGACAACTTTCTTTAATTAATTAAATAAGAATTTAATCAATTATTCATAAGATATTAGATTTATTGTCAAAATTAAATAATACAATTAATAATAGATAGAATTAAATTTAATTACACAATTAAGTGGCAAGATATTAAATCTAATTAATTAAATATGAAAATATTCAATTAATCAAACTTAGGATAAATGTGATTTATCACCAAATAATCATTAAATTAAAGATAATTATGATAATTAGGAATATTACTAGGAATATTCTCCGATGCAAAATTTAAGATAATCAATTATGATTCGATGATGTTTAGATGTGCCTTAGATTAGGACTTTGATGTCGATTTCATTCGAATTGAAGATGTAGGAGATTAATGAACTTATAGCCCATTTTTGGGGTATTACATAAGCCATGTAACCTATTAGAAAAAAGGGAACGCTTAATCAAAATAAGTGATGAATCTAGATTGTTGATCTTGATCTAGAATCTTGATCAAATGTTTATATAAGGTGATATCAAAACCATAAATAAAAAAGAGAGGGTAAAAAAGAAGATTTCTTGTATGCGGAACATAGTAGTATTTTGATTGTTAGATGTAGAGATCAAACAGATTGACTGCGCAAAGTAGTGAAGGATAGAACATAGCTACATTTGATTTTGGAGATCAAAAAAGTATTGGAAAAGGATGATCTATTATCAAAATTTATAGTGCAAACTGAAGGATCAAGTATTGATACATTGTAGCAGGTGAATCAGGGTAAATCTCTTAACAGAGTGGTTGTAACATGCATTTATAAATCTCTTAATCGAGTGCTTACTTAGCTATAAGTTATAAATTCTCTAATCAAGGTAGATTGTATAAGTTTGTAAGCTCTTAATAGGGTAGACCCCTCATAGGTTAGATCATCTGAAGTGATCAAATATTGTAGCCCTAATAGAAACACTTTAATACTGCAATAGTGAAGATTTGTGGGTGTCATCCCCACCCCAGTTTTACCTTTCAAGTATTTTTGGGTTACCAAGTTTTGTGTTATGTGTTTCATTTGATGGATGAGATTAGAATATTAGATTAATTTCAATACTAAAATTTATGATTATGGAATGCATGTGGAATTAGTTTCAGAGTATAAAAGTATTTTGGATAACTGATTCACCCCCCCTCTCGGTATCTCACTTTCGCATATTATATTTCCAACACCTTTTTGTGAGTGTTTTCAAGATTTTGATAGTGTCACCTAGTCTAAATGATTTACATGATCGATCAATGAATTAAAATGATTGATCTTGTGATGAACTAAGTGGGTTAGTGTGAGTTCTGATCATGTTTTAATGAATGTTGATTGTCAATACTAATTGGTTGATTTGATTAGGTTGATTATTTTCTATCTTCTCTGAGTAGAATTAGGAAAATTGATGATGATATTGATAGGTTAGGATGTCAATTGACTTATGATAATTCACTATTTAATGATCTAATTACTGATTCAATGTAACTTGATTTAGCAGGTTCACCTCTAGAAGTTATATGTCTACAGATTATATCCATGGCCTTTGGACATGGTTGATAACTTGAGCGCTCATGAGAGATGGTTGATCAAGCGATGTGGCCTTTCCTTTTTACTAGACATACCTCAATTTTGAGTAAATTGGGGACTACTCATTGCTATGGTGGAGCATTGACACTTTGACCATAATACTTTTCACTTGCCACTTGGAGAGATGAGGATCACTCCCGATGATGTTTACTGGCTTCTCTGCATTCTTACACATGGAGAGATCGTATACTATGATCAAGTTTATGATGATATAGTATGCAGATGTCTCTTTGGTTATCCTACCATCAACAATGAGAGAATACCGTGGGCTCAGTTTGTTTCATTTCCAGTGCTTCTTTCTGTGTTGGGTGTTTTGATTGGTGGCTTCCTTTTACCTGATCGAAAAGGTCATAGTTTTTTTGTTAGATGGGTCATATCCTAGAGGATATGATATTAAATCCTTTCCATTTTGATTAGGGTTCTTGCGTGTTGGTGAAACTCTCCCATGAGCTACATGATGTTGTATATATATGGGGTGTTTCACTATCTACTAGTACCATTCTTTTATAGTTATGTACTTGGGAGAATACCTTGATCAATCATCTAGTTACAGTGTGACAAAGAGATCATGGGTGGCCCTTTTCCTATATATATGAGGGTATAGTTGTCCAGTTTGATCTAGGAAAGATTGATTATTGGTGACATATCATTGATGATCTAGATCAAGTGACCTAGTGGTCGTATATGGGTTGTGAGCCATGGGTAGAGGATGCTACAAATTTAACCTTTATGTGTATGTCACGATGGATGATAGGTCATACTCCTCTAGTGATTAAGTGGTTCCTTTTTAATAGGGTTCTTCTACAGTGTGGCTATATACAGGGTATGCCAAAGGGTTTGGTATTATATGCTTGTGTACAAGTAGAGAGATCTCTATGGGGTCCTCAGATTGATTTACATGTCACATGTGATCTCCTAGGCCTTCTTCACTTAGCTTGGGATATGTGAGAGCATATTGTTGATGCGAGTATGGATGATGACTATGCTCAGTGGTTCAGTCATAACTTATTTTCGAGGCTCACCAATCTAGCTGAGCATGTTCCTGACATTGATGACTGATAAGATGATGATAATGATGGTGGTGATGGGAGAGGTGGGATTTGAGGATGGAGGGCTAGGAGATCTAGACGAGGTGGCAAAGCTATTATTCTTATCATTTCCACTATTCTTTCCAAAGGTGGTATTCATATGAGTGGTGGAAGAGTGCAGATGATAGGAGGACCTCTTAGAGCCCTTTGACATATCAAAGTTGTTGGTTGGGGTCAATATAGACCTTGAGTTATCAAGGTTACCCTGTAGGTTTCCCCATAGGTAGCTCCACAGGTGGCCCCTATAGCACCTCTTGTTCCACCATCATAGACTGATCAGGTGTCATAGGCTCCTAGAACTTTGGTACATGATGTTAGGTCCTTATAGGAAGATATGATCTAGATGAGGTAGCAGATGACTCAGTTTAGTGCCATGATGAAGACATTCATGGCTGCTATGGCTCAAAAAAGTTCTCATCCCAGTTCTATCAAGGGTCCAGGTACAGATCTGGATGGCCCTGGCATAAATGGTGCATGTATAGGTACAGGTGCAAATGGAAGTAGTGCCAGTTGATTCTATTGTGCACATTTTTTATGTTCCATGTATCATGAGATTTTGATCAAGATTTTGTATACTAATGTACTTTTGATAGACTCTTATACTGTTGATGGATATTTGATGATATAGATGTTTATTTATACTATTGACTTTGACTTATATGATGTCATTATGTGTTGAAATTTTATTTTATCATGATATGCAGTTCTATATGATCTATATGCTCTTTTTTTATTATGCTTTTCTGATGCAAAAATGATACGAATGCATTTACTCTACTTGCTTTGGATGGATGCCTTATTTATGACATAGATTAGATGGATGCATTATGATAGCTTTTTGATAATTAATGCTTTAATAATTTAATATTTAGTGATTATATGCTCCAATGGATATGCAATACTTAATGTAATGGATGAGTTTAATATGATGCATGTGAATGTTTCTAAATGCAGTATAATACTTAATAGATAATGATTAATGATTTAACGTATGTAATGAATAATGATTAATGATCTTTATGGACTTAATACAATTTAATGGTAAATGAACATAATGAACTTAATGCACTTATATGATAAATGATGAACCTAATGAATTTAATTCATTTAATGATAAATGATGAACCTAATAAATTTAATGCATTTATATAATAAATGATGAGCCTAAAGAATGTAATCTTAATGATTAATAATGAACTAAATGAATGTAATGTAATTAATAATGAATAATGGATGAATGCAATTTTCTCTAATGATTACTGATTATTATATAATGCAAACTAATTTTTAATGATTAATGAATTAATCTAATGGATGCAACTTTAATAATTAATGTTTCTAATAAATGCACTTATGCTAATGCAATCTACACGCCATGCAAATTTAACTAAGATGGAGATTTGATTTTGATATCCAACCCATTCAATCACATAAAGTAATAATGAATTTTCCAATTTTATCTTAACTCCACTGTTTTTATCTTTCATGAGAAATTTCAAGAAAAAGACCCCTATGTAAGTTAATATACACTTAACTTATTAGTACTTGCTGGTAGGCTATGTACTATTGTAATGGTTTTTGGATTTCGTGCTTTAACTAGTTATTAAAACAACTTGTCTCTACCAATTACAATTTAGTATTTATCTTGTTTTGTTAAAAATTTCATATTTTTTATAGTTTAAATGTAGTTTTTTTAACTTTATAAATTGAAAAAATAATTTATTGATTATCTCATTGGTTAAATGAGTTTGGGGTCTTATACATGAAATTCTAGGAATGCAACAATTTTATTGCCATATTTTTACCCACAATGCATTATTTTAGCCATTCATTTTTGTAAAAATGTTAATTTGTTTTTTACTATTTAAAAAAAATTAAACTACTTGAATTAAATTTAGAGTTTTTCCTTCCTATTTGAGTGGTCCTTTATTAATAATATAAATTGTATTCCTATTTCTATCAGTTGATTTTTTTTAAAATTTATACCAAAAGATTAATTTATATTACATTTATATGAAATATGATAATATAAGATGCTTTGTTATATTATATTAAAAAGTATTGAATGTTTGTTTGATTTTATTTTTAATGTATTTTATTATTTTTAATTTAATATATAATTAAATAATAAATATATGTATTAAATATTTAATATAAAATATGCTATTAGAATACAAAAATATTTTGATAATACTTAATTTTTTTTAATCATTTACATATATAGTTATAACAATAATATATTATGATATTCATTTAAATAATAGGATATCCAACCTCAATTTCCTATGGATGAATGCTTCTAAATTTTTCACTAATCACCCTCATGGTAGAGGGGGTGTTCCTATCTTGATTAACCCGAAGTGGGATAGTTATATTATTGGTAGTGGTATTTCCCCCTGTAATAGAGCTATTTGGGTTACGGTAAAATTTAATAATTTGACTCTTGGCATTTGCTCTTTATATGCCTCTAATGATTACAAGGAAAGATCATCTCTCTAGGTCTGGTTCGCATCCCTCCCTAATATTCCTTGGCTTATGGGGGGGATTTCAACATGGTTGAATCTCAGGAGGATAAAATTGGTGGCCTCCCTTTCTCCTGGAAAGATACTGAAAAAATCCAGTGGGATAAGTTGAAACATGATAAAAAAATTTTTGAACCTCTAACTAGAAACAAGGACATGAATCCAGGTCTCTAGCATACTTGGTGTAACTTTCAACAAGATCCTTCAAGGATCTAATCTAGGATTGATTAGTTCTATTTAAATAAAAACTTCTTCTGGGTTGCTCCCAATGATCAGGGTAACCTTGTTTTAGTCACCCCCACCTCCCTATCTAACCACCACCCTATCACTATCTCTGTTAGATTTAGGGGTGCCCCTGTCCTTTATAAAACCATCAATTCTAAATTCATCCTTAACACTAGCCTTCTTGGTGATGAAGATATCCTTGCGGCCATTAGCATTTTTAGACTCATTAATAAAAGCCATTATCCTCTCATCTCTCATGCTGATAGGTGGAATATGAACATTCTTTCTTGATAGAACTTGCTTAGGACTATAGGGAAAAAGTAGGCTAAAGACTATAGATTCACTGAGAGGAGACTTATCTCTAACCTTAATATTGCTAAAGCTAGTATTCAAGCCAACCCTACTGACTCGATGCTTATCCCTCATCTTGCTAGTACAAAGGAAACCCTTAGACAACATTAGCAACTCAAAATAAGAGGGGCTAAAATTCAATCTTGTGATCACTGGCTCCAGTATGGTGATAGGGGATCTAAATTCTTCTTCAACCTCATTAAGAAGAAGCATACCAATGAAACCATTGATATAATTTTTGTTGATAGTTAAGAAATTATTGATCTTGAGTGCATTAAAAAGGCTTTTACTAATTTCTATAAAAATCTGTTTACCTCAGAAGATACTTCAGAGGCTACTTCCTTAGAGATCAATGCAAAACCCTTATTCCTAATAGAATATCTGGCTTGGATGCTTCCCTGCTTAGTAAAGATATCTCCCTAGAAGAGATTGAAATAGCTATTAATTCTCTTAAAGATGACAAGACCCCTAGCTTGGATGGTCTGCCTATTGATTTTTACAAGGCCAACATTAATTGGATATGCAAAGACCTCTATGAAATTTATAAGGAAGCCCTTAACTCTGGTTCCCTGGGTAGCTCCATAAATAGAGGAATCATCAAGCTGATTCCCAAGGATGGAGATAAGACTTTGCTTATGAATTAGAGACCTATCATGCTCTTAAATGTCTCTTATAAAATTTTTGCTAAAATGTTGGCCCTTAGGCTTGAAACCATTCTCCCCAAATTTGTGTGCTCTACCCAAACTAGCTTCATTAAAGACAAGTATATTCTTGAGAACTTGATTACTAGTTGGGAGGCCTTAAACTGGGCTAAGCATTCTCAACAGAAGTCATTTACATTTTTATTGGATTTTGAAAAGGCTTATGACAAGGTCAAGTGGAATTTTATTTCCATGATGCTAGAATCTTTCAACTTTCCTCCCTTCTTTCATAATTCTGTTAAAAGGCTTCTTAAAGATGCTCATGCCCAAGTTGATATTAATGGTTCCCTCTCTGAGCTTTTCCCCCTTGGATGCTCCATCAGACAAGGTTGTCCCTTAGCTCCTACCCTCTTTGTCATTGCTTCTAATGCCCTCTTCTATATCCTTAGAGATAACTCTCTTTCCCTTGCTGTTAAAGGTATTACACTTCCTGATGATACTGAGCTTATCAATTGTCAATTTTTTGATGACACAACTATCTTTCATGAAGCTACTGAAGAAAATTTTGATGCCCTGAAAAAAAAACTTAATATTTTTTGTGATATCTCTAGGGCCTATCTTTCTCATTCCAAATCTATATGTCTCAGATGAGAGGATTAGTCGCTTGACTAGTTTAAAAAGTATAACTTCCAATGGGGAGGCCCTCACAATATTGTGAGGTATCTTGGTATCCCCTTCTCTATTGAGTCCTCTCTTAAAGACATGTGGTTGTGGGTTAAGGAAAAAATCACCAAAAAGTTAAATAAATGGCACAATAGATCTTTATCTCTGGCTGGTAGGGTGTAGGTCTACCAAAAAATCCTCTCCTCTTATAACATATATTATGCCTTTTCCTGGATGTTTAATAACTACCAAATCTTAGAAATCCAAAAATCCATCAGGAACTATCTCTGGTCGGATGGAAAAGGTAATAAGAAGCTTCATGCTATTAAATGGGAGTGGTGTCATGTTGACAAGCTCCTTAGGGGTTTAGGGTTGAAAGACCTTAAAATAGGGGGATTATCTCTTTCCTCCAAATGTATCTTTCACTCTTTGGATGGGGATGATCC
Source organism: Chamaecyparis obtusa (assembly GCA_027943335.1). Taxonomy (NCBI): domain Eukaryota; kingdom Viridiplantae; phylum Streptophyta; class Pinopsida; order Cupressales; family Cupressaceae; genus Chamaecyparis; species Chamaecyparis obtusa. The sequence continues at coordinate 318,298 of BSBK01003546.1, forward strand.
TTGGAAAGTTCTTGTTAGGAGTAACATTGAAAGGGGCTTCCCTAAAAATGCAAAATACTGGAAGAACTTACCTCTTTGTGATTTGATCTGTGGAAACTTTCCTATTGTGGTCCAAGAATCTCCTATATTTAAATCAATTTGGAAAGCATGGAATCATGTTAGACCTTATATCATGAACAAGAAATTTCATGATAGCAATCAACTCTTTGGTGAAAGATCCATTTGGTGGAACTTGCAATTAGTTGGCAAACCTCTTGTCCTCTCCCAAGGATGCTTTGCCAAGCATTGGTCTACCATTGGGATCTCCCAGTTTGCTAATATTTTTTAGCATGATAGGGTCATTGGTTGGGATGAGCTGAAACTTAAGTTTAATATTCCCCCGTCTCAAAGGAAGACCTACAATATGATCGTTAAAGCTTGCAAAGACATTCCTACTACTTTCCATGTTGACTCTACTAGATTCTTAAACATTAAATGGCTGGATGGAACCATTATAACTAGGCTTAAAGCCAAAAATATTCATAGTGTTATTGATTATAATGATTCCATCATCAACCATGTCAATAAAGTTTGGTACACTAATCTTGATGTTTTCTCTTGGAAGTACTTTGATAAACTATGGAAAAGCCCAATTGATCCTAAGATTAAATGTTTTAAATGGCTGTTAATTCTTGATAGACTCCCCATTAGAAAGGATTTCTCTGAGATACACTATTGTAATATTTGTAGAACTCCGAAAATGGGGAGGCATATATTCTTTGAGTGCAGCTTTGCTAAAGAGGTTTGGCTCATGTTTGGTATCTCTTTTCCTACCAAGTTTAATATTTTTGAAATTATTACTGGTCATATTGATGGGATTAAGAAGGATACTTATCTCTTTTGGAACATTATCTCTTTTAACATTCTATGGCAGATAAGGAAATGCAGGAATGAGGAAAGGTTTCAAAACACTCCTAGGGTTCTTACTGAGTCTTTTCGAAGTCTCATACATTTTAAAATTTTCTTGCAGGTTCATATTATGATGAATGTTGATAAAGAAAAATTTAAAAGACTTCTCAAGATGGGCCACACCATGTTTTTTTCCACTGAGCTTAAGGATGGCCACTTATGGAGGAGACATATGGACAACTTCCAAGTTTTTGAGCAAACTATTAAGTAGCTAAATAAGGAGGTTAGGAGGACTAATAAGAATTCCACTAACAATATGATCCTCCTGCTTGATCAAATTCAAAACCAAAAGAATATTGTCTGGATGGAAGGCAGCTTGGAATGGACAGCGTGGGTTGACACCCATGAGGACTTGCTTCACTAGTTCTTTTTCTTATGTTTATGTTTAGATGTTATACTCTCTGATACACTCATGGTGAGGCTTTGCCTCTTGCTCTTTTGAACTCCTCAGTGAACAATTATATTTTGATCTCCTTATATTTAATACAAAAATAGGATATTAGTATTTCATTTTAGATTTTTTAAGGAATTTTTTTTAGTATTAATTTACAAATTTATTAAAAAAGTGTTAAAATAGTAATTTAGTCTATATATAAGAATAAGAACGAACTCTCTATTCTTAAAAAATAATTTACTATCAATGTAACATATCCTAAACAAATATAATTCTAATATTTATTCTATTTCTACTATTCTAATATTTTAGAAAATAATTATAATTAGCATTAACATTAAAAATTAAAATTAATTATAGTACAATTTTAATAATTTATTCTATTTTTTATTTTTTAATATTTAAAAAAAATATGATAATTTACATTAAAATTAAAAATTAAAGGCAAGTACTAGCCATTATGTGGCACTTGTTATGGAAGCAACTAGTTGTCTCTATTCAAAATTAGGAAGCTTATTTTCATCATTGAGCCTTTTGAAACCAAAATTGAGACAATCCTCACTAGCTCAACCATGATGATATGAATACCTCTTTCCTACCGAGTTACATGCCTAAAGCTGATACAAATGTCACTGGTTAGACTTTCAACCATGATAGTTTGAATACCGCTTTCATCAGATTCAATATTGCAAGTGGATTTTGGCATTAGGATATGGAAGATCAAAATGTCCAAGGTATCATGTTGTGTAAAGAGATAGAGATTTTAGTTTTTCCATATGTACATGTCCTCGATGATTCTTTGATGATAATGTCATTAGACATATGATACATATCTTAAAACCTTAATCCTAGAACACTCATGTAGAAATCAAGAAAATATCATCCTTTTATCATCCCTTATCTCATCCAAGACTTCATCAATTTGCTAAAAAGACATAGTTTCACCAATCAAGTAAACACTTAGAAAACATTTTGCGATTGTTTTTCAAATCCATATTTCAAATAGAACTTCATCCATTTCACATTTGATTGTTCTTTTTAATCCCAATAAAGATAAGGTCATTGTGAGATCAAGGATCAAAGTTATTTGTTGTGAGATCAAAATTTGGATTAGGATTTGAATCAATCATCTAGGTGTTTTTCTTGTGGTTGAATGCATTGATTTGTGTCAATTTGTGTCTATTTTATGAATCTCTCTGATTTAGGATAAATTGCCCCTAGTTTGATTCCATTGCGATGTTGGACTTGGACACTTTTCAAATTTATGACAAAAGCCTTGGTTATTTTACAAATGCAACTCTGAGACTTGTTATGCAATTTTTACAAATGCTAGTGAATGCAATTTATACAAGGATGACTAGGAATGAGACTTGACTCGACTTTCAATGGCACCTATTTACTAGGTTTTCAATGATTTTTCTCTTTTATATTCTTTTTTTTACCAAGGTGCCTATTTGCTAAGTTTTCATCAAGGCACTTTTTTCTTTTTCAATTTTTTTCCTTTTTTCTCTTTTTTCATTTTTTTGTTGCATTTTTCTCTTTTTTCTTCCTTTTTTAATATTTTTCTCATTTTTCTCTTTTTGTTATCATCAAGGCACCTATTTGCTAGGTTTTCACCAAGACAACCATTTTTTCAGGATCCATATTTGAATGTTTTTGGATTTCTTCATGCTCACTTTTCTACTATTTTTTATTTCTTCAGGAACTCTTTAAGTTGTTTTTGGACTTTTATGCTTTTTTTATTTTTTTTCTTTTTCTTAGGATCATTTTCCATTATTTTTTTTTCTCAGGATCACTTATGACTATACAAAATAAATAAGACACTCTCTCATTTGATATTTTGATACTCTTTCCACTTATACTCTTTCATCTGCTTTAGGTGTAGAACCTTTTTAGGTGTATGATGTTGATGGGTTCTTGTAGTTCTCCATCAAAATCAACTAGCTTGCATGTACCCATTCCAAAAGAAGAAGTAATGACAAAAGGTACTAACCAGTTTGCTTCCCATTTTCCTTTCTTCTCTCTTTCTGCTTGGTTTTTAAGATTTTCTCTCAATACCAAATCACCTATTTGAAATTCTCTTGGTTTGATGTGTTTACCATAGTTTCTTGACATTCTATTTTGGTACACTTTGAGATGATTAAATGATTTTTGTTGTCTCTCATCAAGTAACTCTAACTCTTGAAGTCTAGCAACCCTATAATCCTCAGTTAGTAAGCCATGTAATAAAACTCATAAAGATCAAATCTCTACTTCTAGTGGTAGCACTACTTCAGATCTATATACTAAGGAAATGGTGTAGCTCCTGTTGGTGTTCTCACACTAGTTCTATATGCCCATAGAGTAGGATTTATTTGAATATGCCAATCTCTCCATGAATTATCCACTGTTCTCTTTAATATTTTTAGGATATTCTTATTAGTGGCTTCTTCTTGTTCGTTCCCTTGTGGATAATAGATTGAAGATGAATGATGTATCATATAAAAATTTGTACACAACTCTTTTAGGTCCTTATTATTGAAGTGTTTAGAATTTTCTGTTATGATGTCTTTAGGGATGCCATATCTACAAATTATATAGCTTAATATGAACATTGAGATTTAGTTTCCTATTGTGGTAGACAAAGGCACAACTTCAACCCATTTGGTAAAGTATTTTGTTTTAGTTATTATGAGCTTATGACCGTTGGATGAAGGTGGTTAAATCATCCCTATTAGATCCAACCCCCATTGATAGAAGGTCCAAGGAGTAGTCATCAGATGTAGTTCCTGAGTTGGTACATGACTTAAGTTCCCATGATATTGGCTTTTTTGAGATATCTTCACAAAATGACATGCATCTTTCTCCATGGAAGGCCAATAATATCACATCCTTAAAAGTTTTTTTGCTAAGGTTAACCCATTTGAATGTGACCCACAAATTCCTTCGTGTATTTCTTGCAAGGCTAATTTTGATTCCTCCTTCTCTAGACACCTTAAAATCATTCTGTCAAGTCTCTTGCAATACAATGTGTTGGATACAACCTGGTGTAACGAGAGGCTTATCTTATGAAGTCTCTTTTCTAGTTTCAAAATTGGTCCAAGGGTAGGGTTTTGTATTTCAAATAAGTATAGATGGATCCATACTAGGGAGATTCATGTCCCACTAATAGGAAAATGATGTGGGAATTGGAAGGGTCAAATGTGGGTTGTTCCATTTCTTCTACCAAGAATTTGTATCTTGCACTTTGATCTAACATTTGTAATAGTGAATCCAATGTTGCCATGGCATCTACTGCTTTATTATTTTCTTTAGGAACTTGCTCAAATATTTTTAACACAAAGTATTTCTTGAGATCTTCTATCATTTTCTTATAAGGTACCAAATTGTCATATTTTGTATGATATTCATCATTTATCTAATTTATGACTAGTTGAGAATCTCCATATACTTGTAATTCTATCACTTTCCACTCTAAAGCTAATTTGATGCCAATAACTAATTCTTCATATTCAAATATATTGTTGGTGCATGGAAATAGTATCTTATATGATTTTGGAATTGTGAAGCCTTGTGGGGTAATTAATAATATGCCTTCTCCTAAGCCACATTGGGTATAGGATCCATCAAAGTAAAGTTTCCATGTTATTGTTTCAATATTGAAGATTTTTGAATTTGGAAATTCCACCCAAATAGGGTATTCATCTTTTAAAGGCTCTTCTGCTAGTTGATCTTCTATGAATTTTCCTTTGATTTCCTTTGTATCCACATACTCTATATCAAATTCTCTTAGTACCATGACCCGTTTGGCCAACCTTCCTATCAAAGTTGTTTTTATTAAAAAATATTTTAATGGATCAATGTTTGCTACGAGTTTGATTTTATAAGATAGCATATAATGTCATAGTTTTTGGGAAGAAAAACATACAACCAAACAAGCTCTTTCTATGAAACTGTAGTTTAACTCATATTTCACCAAGGTTCTACTTATGTAGTAAATAGCTTTTTCTTTTTCATTTTCATCTTCTTGAGCCAAGAGTGTGCCTAAAGAATGTTCTGTTTCTAAAATTTACAATATTAAAGGCTTTCCTCTTAATGGTGGAATCAATAATGGAGGATTCATTTGGTACTTTTTGAGAAATGAGAAAGACTCTTCACACTTTTCATCCCATCTAAATACTATGTCCTTATGAAGGAGTTGAGTAAAAGAGTGGCACTTTTCTTCTAGTTGTGAAATGAACCTTCTAATTGATTGGAGTCTTCTTTGGAGAGATCTCATCTGACTCATATTTATAGGTGCCCACATCTCCATTATTTCTTTGAATTTCATGGGTTCTACCTCTATTCCTTTTGTCAAGACTATATACCCTAGCAACTTTCCATATTGTACTCCAAAGGCACACTTTTTTGGATTTAGTCTCACCTTGAATTGTTCTAGCCTTGTGAATATTTTCTCTAAAATTGGTAAATGATCCTCCCTTGAGTGAGATTTTGCAAGTATATCATCCACATAATCATCTAAGGACTTATGCATCATATCATGGAATATAGTGGTCATGGCCCTTTGATAGGTTGCTCCTACATTCTTAAGACCAAAGGGCATAACATTCCAAAAAAATGTCCCATAAGCACATGTAAAAGTTATTTGGGCTTGGTCTTCAAGTGTAATTTTTATTTTATTGTAACCACTAAATCTATACATAAGGCAAAACATTGAGTGACCTGCTGTCAAATCCACTTTGGCATCTGTGCTTGGTAAATGAAAGTCATCCTTTGGACATGTGAGGTTGAGGTCTTAGAAATCCATACTAATTAGAATGGATTTATTTTATTTAGAAATAGGTACAATATTGGATATCCATTGTGCATAGACAATAGCTCTTATGAATCCCAATTTTGGTAACTTTTCTAACTCCACTTTGGCAAGAAATGCAATGTGTGCATGCATTTAATTCTCAACTTTTTCTTTACTGGATCAACTTTAAAAATTCTTCCCTCTCTTTATTTGATAATGATGTTGCAAGGTGTATGACTTTTGACTCTGATTCAGTCCCAATGTTGATCTTCTCTATTGGCTCTATCAAAATAGGTGATCTCTCCTCATAATGTTCGGGAAAATTATCCAACCTCTCTTCCTTAAGTGCCACAATTGGGTTTTCACCTTTGGAAATGTCTTTTATTTCTTTCTCTTTTTGGTCTAATTTTTCCATCTGGTGGTTTTTACCATTAGACTCTTTCAATTTTTAATTTTTTTAATTTTTTCCCTTTATTTATCGAGTGAGAGATTGGATACTTTCCTTCATTTTCTCTTGATACAATCCATTGGTAGAAGAAGGTTCAACCGCATTTAGGTACAAGGCCAAAGAATTTCCATTTAGGAATGTGGGAGGGTCAGTTGGCTCCATGGAATCCCATTCAATGAGTTCCAAATATACAAGGGATAATGGTTCATTAGCTTGGTTTAAGTTGGTAGGGTTTAATGACATGACTTCATTAGATGGCTCATACATTGTATTAATCAAGTCTATGACATGCGCTTGTTCTAAGTGTTCCAAAGAACTTGGATCAAACTCCTCCTCACTAGAATCCTCTTGAGTTACTTGTGGGTAAAAATCTTTTGGGTTAAACTTATTGCTAGATTCTTCCATTGTTGGTGTCCATGAGGGTACATAAGGTTCTCATACTCATTTAGATTCTTCTACTTGTTGATTTGAAGTATTCTCTTGAATTTATTGATTAGAACTTGAAGCTTGGTTTGAACTTGATCCTGGATTTAACTCTTGTCTTTTACCTTGCTTAGACATAGGAGCATAAGTGTGAATGACTGCATCCACCTCTTTATCTTGACAAGATTCACTAGATAATGAATCTCATTACCATTCATTTGAGTCTTCATCACTTTGAGAGTTTAATTGTAGGATTTGTTCATAAAATATGGAATGGGTCTTTTGAGTGTATCTTTGTTCAAGATACCCTAATCCTGATTTCTCCTTAATATCCCTCTAACCCATTTCTACGGGTTCAACCAACCCTTAATTTTTCCTTCCCAAAGGTCCTTGTCCTTTGTAACCAATCTTTTTCATAATCTTGAAACCTTTTCCATATTTATGGGTGGGAATGCTAATATTTTGGATTATTTTTTCATTAGCATTTGATTCATCATCTTCCTTATATAGCCAATTTAAAATTTCACTGTCATCTTCTTCCATTGATGAAGTAGTGCTAGCCCTTACAAAATGGTTACTGTATTTTTGAGGAGGATTAAAGCTAGAAGGTCTACCATGAGACCTAGGAGATAGTGGCAAATCCATCATGGATAAGGATTCATGAATATTCCCCTACACCATTATGTTTAATCTTACATTCTTTTTTGAAATTCTTCATCATGGTGTCCACTTTTTTTAATGGGCCTCTTTGGTTTGTATTTGGGAAGGTTTTTAATTTATTTCTTCTTCTTTTTCCTTAGAACTTTCCTCACTAACTTTCTCCTTTCCCTTAGTCGATGTAGCTAAGTTAGTGGGAATTTGATTTTTTGTCACAAAAGTGTCTCCTTCCTCTATCTTTTCTTTTCATTTTTCTAAGGAAAGGTCCTTTGAAATTTGACCTTATTCTATGTTCCTTTATGTAACTTGCCTTCAACATTATGAGGAACCAATGAGTCATTTATGGGTTTGATATTATTACAATATTGAAATGTATCTAAATCTCCACTCACCATAATTTATTGACCCATGTATGGAAACTTCAAACATTGATCATATGTTGAGGGTATCACTTGCTTTTCTATATCCATGGTCTTCTCAACAAAATGCTATAAGTCAATTTCAAATAAAGTACTTGGAAAATAGTCTCCTTTTGAATAGGTCCACTTGAATAGGAAGCGCTATTATATCTTTGGAGGTGCTTTCTTCATCATCATAATCCTTTATGGTTATCTTTCTTTTAGGGTCTATAGCTTCTTCAGAATACCCTAGGGCTTTGACAAGATTAAAAGTAGAAAGGTTTAGACCAACTCCTCCATCAATGAGTACCCTTTTGACATGATGTTTATGTATTCTCATACCTAGTTAAAGAGCTTCTTTTTTCTTTTCTTTCACCACTATAACACTAATGGTATTCTCATACCTAGTTAAAGAGTTTCTGGTGTTATCATATGTGTGAGAAAAATTAACTTTCGCATTCCCTCTCTTGTTGTTTTGGTTTGAATTTCAGGTTTCACCTTTCTCATGATTCAAGAAAGGATTCTTAAATGTCATATGATCATCATTATTTTGAGGACCCTCAACTTTTATTGTTCCATCATCTATCAAATCTTGGACCAAATGCTTGAGTTTCATGCATTCATTGGTTTTATATCCTTATTTCAATGGTATTCACAATGGTGGGCGTCATTCCACCAAGATGGTTTAACTTGGAGTTTGTATGGTCTAGATTCTGGTAAGACAACAATTTTATTGGGAGTGAGGGTCCTTAAGGCATTTTCTAATGGTTATACAAAGAATGTGAAATTTATCCTTTGGGTTGGAGAAAATAAATGCCTTCATTTATTCACACCTTGGTTATTGAAAGAATTATTGTTTTTATTGAAAGGGGTCTTAGTTGTTTGATTAACATTATTCATTTGTTTCGACCCACTTGATAAGTTAAAAGGGGTAGCTTTTAGGTTGTTGGCTTCTACAACCCCATTATTTACAAGATTTGTGTTAGTGTTTTTCAACCAAAATCTTGATTTATCATTTTTGTTATCTCCCCTATTATTATTATGATTATTTAAATTATTATTAGTGTTAGTGTAGCCTTTATTTTATTTGAAGAGTTTGATTTCTCCTCTCTTTGCTAACACCTCTTCAATAGTTATCCCATTTTCTATCATCTTTTTAAATGTTGGGGGACATTGAAATTGTAGTCTATAGTACATTTCCATGTTCAAATTGTTCATGAAAATTTCCATTTTCTCCTTTTTAGGTATGCTTCTAGGATATCTCGCAAAAACCATTTTCCATCTTTAGAGAAAGCATAGAAAAGGTTCACCATCTTTTTGCTTTGTGTCACATAGGTTTAGCATGGTGATTTCATGCTCAATGGTATAAGAGTAGTGAGTTACAAACTTGGAGGCTAACTCTTCAAAAGTCTTTATCCATTGTGGTAATTTTGAAAACCACTCCATGGCTTACCCTCGAAGGCTTCTCAAAAATAATTGCATTAGATAGGTAGTGTCATGTATGAACTCAATACTTAAGGCATAAAAATCCCTCAAGTGATCTTGTGGGTCAAATTTACACATGTATTTGTTGTATCTTGGAAAAACTATGTTAGGAGGGAAAGGCACCATGACCAAGTTTTGATCAAAAGGAAAGAGGTACAAGGCTTCGATAGAGAATGGTTTTGTTTTGGCCACCTTTTTCATATTATCTATTTGGGCTTGGAACATCTTAAGTTTTTTTTTCATTACCCCTAATAGATTCTCATCTTCCTCATCCTTCTTTAAGGTTGTTGTGTCGTAATCATGAGGAATCTTAACCCCTGATTGGGCTAGGTTAAGGAAATATCTCTCTTTATTCATTTCCAAAAGCTTTTCCATTATTTCAAGGAATTAGGGCTCTTGGGCTGCCCTATTGGCTTTTTTTTTAGTTCTTTCTTCTTGCCCTTGGTTTCTTTGTTGAGTTTCATCTTGGTTCTCATTGTTTCTCCCTTGAGTAAAGTCATAGAAATAGTTATTTCTAGCCACATGATCAACTCTTTCTTCAAATAGGTTGGGGAGACTTTATTTTTGTTCATGTGGCTCCTCAAAAGGGGTTTGGAATATGAACTCATCATATGGAACTTCTTAAGTTATGTAAGTGTTGTCTTCTTGGAGTGACATTTTCATAGTGAAAATCAACATAAAAAAAGGATTGAGTCAAAGGAAGTTTACCTTTCTTGGTGATTATTCCTTTGAAAGATTTTAAAAATATTAAATGATTTATTATGGATTCTTCTTTCTTGGAATATGCACTTTCAAATGTAGAAATCACAAAAACACTTTTCTTTTAAAACCCTCTAAACACAAAATGTTTAAAAATGTTAGAACATTGTCACTGGTCTTTAACAAGAAAGAACTTCAAGAAATATAGCTATAGTCAATTTTGGTTTGTAAAAATGGCTTTATTAGGTAGGATTACTAATTAACAAGGTGTTAATAAGGATTTTGTTCAAAGAAAATATCATGTTTCATCCCCCCTTATAGGGGCTATTGGAGATTTGCTAGCAAGCCAGTGTTGACTGTATGTTTTTCATTGATGAAAACATATGGTAAGTAGCATGTGTGGAAGAATTATGTAGTAAGCTTTGAGTATATGTAGCATGGACATGTTATCAGCATGATATCATGGATGTAGAGGTTAATTGTTAGTATAGATAGTTATATAGTAGCTTGTATCAGTAGTGTTCCTAACAAAGTTATAGGTAGTGTTTGATGAGTGATTGTCTGTATAGTTATCATGGAGCCTTGAGCATTTGGATATGTGATGGAGACATGTTATTGATGTTACATTCATGGATGTAGAGTCTGATGTGTAGAAGAAGTGAAGTTATGCGGTTGTTATTTCACTAGTTGCAGTTTCCTATGTTTATCCAGAAGAGCTGACAAAGATTATATTGGTACAGGAGTTGCACCTATCATTTCAGTATGCACAATTGGATTAGTGATTGGAGAAAAGTTAAGAATGTTTGGTTAAGAGCACATGATGTAATTCATCTTGAGGAGAATGTATCAGTTAATTTGGTAGAGCCAACAGTGTGTAGTGTGCGTCTACATTTATTGATTTGGACAGGTCCCAGTTTGTGTTGCATGCTTAGTAGAGCTGACAAAGATGTTATTGAAGAGTGTTATTATTTCTCTAATATGATTTCAAGGTGGTTCTAATAGGTTGACTTGATTATATCATTTAGAGGAAAGATACTTATAGCTGGTCATTTGTGATCGCTAGAAGTGTGGCATACAGATGAAAGATTAGAGTAGAGCAGAGAGTGCAAAGTATTGTGCCATCAAAAAGAAGTATATGTGATAGACAAGATAGAGTTTTCTATTCATTGGAATTGATCAAGACAACATGTCTACCTCACAGTTCACCAAGATCTAGATATAGTGTGTATCTGTTATTAAGAAGGTTGTAACCTTCACCCTTTTGAGCAGTGTGCTCTCGGACAGTGCATCCTCACCCCTAAAAGGGTTAATTGTAAAAGACTCCTAATAGGTTTTGACCCTTGACCAGGTCACTATACTAAATGCATTGTAAAGATCAACTCCTAATATGGTTGTAAGGTTTTCTAATAGGGATCATAATACACTAGTATAGATTATTAGTGGGTGTCAATTCCCACCGGGGTTTTTACCTATTTGGGTTTCCCCATAACCAAAATATTGGTGTTGTGTTCAAGTTTTCTTTCATTATGTTTATGCTTAAAGTTTAAGTATACTTAATTGGATAAAGAATTGAAACTTGTAGATAACTGATTCACCCCCCCTCTCAATTATCTCTTGGGACTATTCCTAACAATTGGTATCAGAGCCAAGTGCCTTGAAAAGAAAGTTTAATAGCTTGAGGTTGATCAGATGGAATTATTTAGGAAAGAAAGTCCTAAGTTTGATGGAAAGAACTATCTTGATTGGAAGAACAAGATGATGACACATTTGCAGTGCATTGCTTTTGAAGTTTTTGAAGTGGCTATCAAAGAATTTAAGATCCCCTCTCTAGAAAATCTTGCAAAGGAAGATGCCACTAGCAAGAAAAAGGATTTTTTCCATCAAAATGCAATAGCCAAAGAAGCCCTTATCAACATCTTATTTGATAGTGAGTTTTTAGAGATAAAGAAAGTAGACACAACTTACGAGATATGGAAGCACCTAGAAGACATGTTTGAAGGATATATACAAGAAAAAAATGTGTGCAAAAAGACATGGAAGAAAAAGTACAATACATTGGAGATGCTACCTAAAGAGAACATAAGAGCCTACAATCAAAGGATTACTGAAGCAGTTGCTGGGATAAGAAACAATAGTGGATAAATTTTAGAAGAAGACATCATGGATAAGCTGATGACTACCTTGACACCAGAATATGAGAGGAAGATAAATATCCTTGATGAGACTATGAAATTTTTAGAAAACTTCAAAAGAGAGACCTTAATTAGCAAGATTTATATATTTGAGATATCAAGTTTGAAGACAGAGGCTAAAAGTGAAGCTGCCTTCAAAGCTTCAGTCCATGGTAATAAATCCTTGAACACATCTAGTAATTTTGATGATGATGATGAAGAGAAAGCACTAGATGATTTCATTGCTATGATTGCTAAAAGAGAAAAGAAAGGAAAAGGAAAATATGAAGGCCAATTTCCATTAAAATGCTTTTCATGTAATAAGATTGGTCACTTTGCATCTAAGTGTCCTACAAGAGTTAAGAAGTTCAAAAATAACTACAAGCCTAAGTATACAAAGGAATGTTACTATGCTGGAGATGGAGTATCAGATGAAGAATTAGAAGAATAGGAAATTGGATTAATTTCTCTTGAAGATGATAAGAATACACAAGAGTTAGCATTGATTTCACATGTAGACATCAGGACAGATTGGATCATTGATAGTGGTTGTTCACATCACATGACAGGAGACAAAGATAGATTTGTTCATTTGGATAGATACAAAGGATGCATGGTTAGATTTGGAGATAACACTCCTAAACCTATCATTGGTAGAGGAGCCATCACCTTGGATGGAAAGAATAGCACTGATGATGTTCTATATGTTGATGGTTTGTAGCATAACCTAATAAGTGTTGGATAATTGCTTGACAAAGGATACCAGTTGGAGTTCAAAGAAAACAAATGCATTATTAACAACAAGGAAGGAGAAATGATTGCATCAAGATCTAAGACTAAAGGTAATGTGTTTCAACTTAATCTAGAAGCAAGTTGTTTTGTTGCTAAAGTAGATGATAGTTGGTTATGGCACAAAAGACTATGTCATATCAATTTTAATAACATAGTAAAGATAAGAAATGTAAAGGTAGTAAGAGATATAACTAGCATAGGAAAGCTAGTTGATACTATTTGGAGGGAATGTGTGATGGAAAAGCATGTGAGAAATTTATTTAGAAGAAAGCATAATTCAGTAGAGAACAAGTTGGATTTGATTCATATAGACCTATGTGGACCAAATCAAACAAGATCATACTATGGTGAAAGGTATTTAATTTTGTTTGTTGATGATTATTCTAGAATGATGTGGGTTGCATTCTTGAAAGATAAGCTAGAAGCATTTGATAAGTTAAAAATATTCAAAGCTAAGGTTGAGAATAAATCTGTACTAAAGATAAAGTGTCTAAGATCACATAGAGGAGAATTCACCTCTGACAGATTCTATGAGTACTATGAAGAACATGGCATAAAGAGATAGTTGAGTGCACCTATAACCCCTCAACAGAATGGAATTGCAGAGAGGAGGAATAAGATCATCCTTGATACAACGCGCACCATCATGATTGAAGGAAAAGTTGCACACACATATTGGAGAGATGCGGTCAATACAATAGTCTATACCATCAATATAATACAATTGAGGCCTGGCACGGAGAAGACATCTTATGAACTATGGTTTGGTAATGTTCCCATAGTGAAATACTTCATAATCTTTGGAAGCAAGTGCTGCATCAAGAGGGATAAAGCAATAGGAAAGTTTGATGCAAGAAGTGATGAAGGTATTTTCCTTGGTTACTCTACTAAAAGAAAAGCTTATAGATATTTTAATTTGATATTGAAGAAGATCATTGAAAGTGCTCATGTTAAGATTGATGAAAAGTTTATGGTTCAAGAAAGATATCATGATTATGCACCTATGATTGAAGAAGAACCCAATCCTTCCACTAGTGAGATAGTTGTTGAAGAGATATTTGATAGTATTGATGTAGTATTCAATGAACTTGAAACAAGTGATGAAGAAACTCAGAAGGTAGATGATATAGTATCACCTAAAGTTCCAAAGTTTACATCTAGATATCACTCTAGGGATGACATCATTGGAGATCAGAGCAGCAAAGTCACAAAAAGATCAAAAGAAAAGAGTTCATCAGGAAATGAAGCGGTATGTTTACTATCTCAAATTGAACCTCTTAAGTGTTGAAGATGCATGTAATAATTCAGATTGGCATGGTGCTATGAAAGAAGAACAAGATCAGATTATTAAGAATGATACTTGGGAACTGGTCCCAAGACCTAGTGATAATAATGTGACTGGAACCAAGTAGATATTTAGAAAAATGATGAATGAAGATGGTATAGTAGTAAGGAATAAAGCAAGGTTAGTATGTAAGGGATATGCACAAAGAGAAGGTATTCAAACACATTTTCACCTATGAGTAGATTAGAAGCCATTAAGTTGTTTCTAGCTTATGCGACATTCAAAAACTTCAAAGTTTATTAGATGTGTGTTAAGTCAGCATTCTTGAATGGAGAGTTAAAGGAAGAAGTATACATTGAGCAGCTAGAAGGATTCACCTTATCAAACAAACCTAATATGGTATGTAGATTGAAGAAAGCCCTCTATGGACTTAAGCATGCCCCTAGAGCTTGGTATGAGAGACTTGATGGATATCTAACAAAAATTGGATTCAAAAAGGGAGTAGCAAATTGCAATCTATTTATAAGAGAGACATCTGAAGGTTTACTACTTGTAGCTATATTTATTGATGACATTAGCTTTGGGGGTAATGACAAACTTAGTGCAAAATTTTTGAGGGAGATGAAGAACAAGTTTGAGATGAGCATGATTGGACCCATCAAATACCTTTTGGGAGTGAATGTGCAACAAAAAGACAAAAATATATTCATAAATCAGACTACATATGTAAAAGAGATCTTGAAGACATTCAAGATGGATGATTTCAAGCCTGTAAGTACCCCTATGATAATTGGATGAAATATTTCTAAAGAAGATGATCCACCAGTAGTAGATATAACATTATACAAGCCTATGATCGGTAAACTTATATATCTTACTCAAACAAGACTAGATAGTTCTAATGTAGTTGGTATTGTTGGAAGATTTGTAGTAGAACCTAAGCAAAGTCATCTCATGGTAGTTAAAAGAATATTCATATACTTGAATGCAACCTTAAACTATGGTTTATGGTATCCTAATTTAGATAATGTAAAGCTTCATGTATATATAGATGTAGATTGGGCAGGATGCATGGATGATGGAAAGAGCACCTCTGGAGGAGCTATATTCCTTGGAGACAGACTTGTTACTTGGACAAGTAAAAAGAAGAATTGTATCTCTCAGTCAACAACAAAAGCAAAGTATGTTTCAGTAGCATTGAATTGCTCTATAATTGTGTGGATCAAGCAGATGATAAAAGACTTTTGTAATCAAATTGATTATCCTATTGTTGAGAATGTGCAAGATCATGGTATGCCAAACTATGCCCTTAAGTGGCAATGAAAATTCAAAAAATCATGTTTAGGAAAGTTGACATATAAATTTGAACAAGTTATAAATATTATATGAAAAATATGTAAGAAGAGAATATATAGAAAATTGAATTTAGTTTCTAAAATACTAGGCCTTTTTTGAAAAACAATTATTCTATATGTTGAAAATTTCAAATTTCAATGTAGTAGTACGGAAATTTCAGGAAAAAATAAGTAGGTGTATGTCTGACCACATTAAACATAATAAAATGATAATTATTTTTTACAAGATTCTAGATATAAGTATTAGACTCATGTCCGGATGTGACACATATTATTTTGTAATTTTTTTCAAAGTAAATAATTAATTATGATTTTTCTTCTACAACTTTTCTAGAATACAAAAAGTCTTGTGTCTGACCACGTTAACTTAGTCTAAAATTTATCAAATTGAAAACTTTTTTTATTTTTCTTGTAGTAGGATAATCATACAACGTGCCACATGTTTTGGATTTCAAAAATGTTATAAAGTTTGAAAGTTAGAGCTATTTTTCAATAAGTGTATCAATCCGGGCGAGAAAGATAACAAGTAGGTGTATGTCTGACCACATTAAACGAAATCAAATGATAATATTTTTTTTAAAATTCTAGATATAATTAGTAGACTCATGTCTGGATGTGATGTATATTTTTTTGTATTTTTTTTCCAAGTAAATAATTAATTATGATTTTTCTCCTATAAATTTTCCCGAATATAAAAACTCTCATGTTTGACCACCTTAACTTAGTCTAAACTTCATCAAATTGAAGGAATTTTTTATTATTATTGTATTAGGTGAAGCATAGAATGTGATGTATATTTTAGATTTCAAAAATGTTATATTGGTTGAAAGTTATAGTTATTTTTCAAAGAGTCTGTCAATCAGGACCTTTTTTTCACATCACCACTTTTTGGCATACCATGATCCTGCACATACCCTATTATTCATTGTGACAACACTAGCACTATCAATATGTCAAAAAACCCTGTGGTGCATGCAAAGATAAAACATATTGAGATAAAGTATCACTTTCTAAGAGAGAAAGTAGCAGAGAAAGAAGTAATGGTGGATTATGTGAGTACAAAAGATCAGCTAGTAGACATATTCACAAAGCCTCTACCTAAGGATACTTTTTAGTATCTCAGGGAGAAGTTGGGAGTAATTCCCTTCCCTGATTCTGATTAGAAAAAGTGGAGAGAACATAAGTCCTCAGTGACTGATGGATGGTTGACTACTCTACTTCAGGAGTAGTATGGGTGCTTAAAATATTTGGTGCCCTTTTCCATTGATGTTAAAGGGGAAGTAGTACATAGTCATGAAAAATAGTATTAAAGGGGGAGTACATACAAAATTTAGGAGTAATATATAGTAGCAAGGGGGAGTAGTATTCAGTCATGGAAACAGTTCAGTTGAGGAAATGGAGAATGTTGAAGAATATTGCAGCAAATGGAGGATTCATCCTTGGGGGAGTTTTGATGAGGAAATGGAGAATATTATAAAATAATTGTTCATTTGGATTGGTGGTGTTTTTCATTCCATATGTTTCCATCAATGCCAAAGGGGGAGATTGTTGGAGATTTGCCAGCAAGTCAGCATTGATTGTATGTTTGTCATTGATGACAAAATATGGTAGGTAGCATGCATGGAAGACTTATGTAGTAAGATTTGAGTATATGTAGCATGGATATGTTATCAACATGATATCATGGACATAGAGGTTAATTGTTAGTACAGACAGTTATATAGCAACTTGTATTAGCAGTGTTCCTAACAGAGTTACATGCAATGTTCTGTGAGTGATTATCTGTAAAGTTATCATGGAGCCTTTTGCATTTGGATATGTGATGGAGACATGTTAGTGATGTTACATTCATGGATGTAGAGTCTGATGTGCAAAAGAATTGAAGTTATGCAATTGCTATTTCACTAGTTGCAGTTTCCTGTGTTTATCCAGAAGAGCCGACAGAGATTATATTGGTACATGAGTTGCACCTATCATTTCGGTATGCGCTCTTGGATTAGTGATTGGAGACAAATTAAGAATGTTTTTTTAAGAGCATATGATGTAATTTAGCTTGAGGAGAAAGTATCAGTTAATTTGGTAGAGCCGATAGTGTGTAGCATGCATCTACATTTATTGATTTGGATAGGTCCCAGTTTGTGTTGCGTGCTTAGTAGAGTCGACATAGATGTTACTGAAGAGTGTTATTATTTCTCTAATATGATTTCAAGGTGGTTCCAATAGGATGACTTGATTATATCATTTAGAGGAAAGATACTTATAGTTGGTCATTTTTTTATCACTAGAAGTATGCAATAGAGATGAAAGATTAGAGCAGAGCAGAGAGTGTGAAGTATTGTACCATAAAAAAGAAGTCTATGTGATAGAGAAGATAGAGTTTTCTATTCATTGGAACTGATCAAGACAATAGGTCTACCTTGCATTTCACCAAGATCCAGATATAGTGTGTATCTATTATTTAGAAGGTTGCAGCCTTCACCCCTTTGAGCAGTGTGCTCTCAGACAGTGCATCCTCACCCCTAACAGGGTTAATTGTAAAAGACCCCTAACAGGGTTAGACCCTTGACCAGGTCACTGTACTAAATAAATTTTAAAGATCAACTCATAATAGGGTTGTAAGGTTTTCTAACATGGATCATAATATAATAGTATAGATTATTAGTGGGTGTCAATTCTCATTGGGGTTTTCACCTATTTGGGTTTCCCCATAACCAAAATATTGATGTCGTGTTCAAGTGTTCTTTTATTGTGTTTATGCTTAAATTTTAAGTATACTTAATTGGATAAAGAATTGAAACTTGTAGATAACTTATTCACCCCCCCTCTCAATTATCTCTTGGGATTATATTCCTAATAGGGGCCTCCCACCACATGTATGTTGGAGTTTTGCACAATCCTGAAGGACTACTCAAGGAGGTTCAATTCTTGGTATCCTTTTGTCACTCAGCTCATTAAGGATGAGTGTATTTTATTTTATAGTGAGGTGGATTATTGTGGAAAAATTAATTGTATCCCACTTTGGGTTGTCCCTCTCACTGGCCTCATTAAGGCATGTTCTCAGGAGGCGAACCCACTCATTCTCTAGCATGTTCATATGAAAGAAAATAAATAAAGTGAAAGAATAGGTTTGGGAGTTTGATTCACCAAAGGTGAAGAGCATATCCCTACTATTTTCCACTTCCAAACACCATAAACATTTTTCAATTACCAAGCCTTTTTAATCTAAAGGGAATTGATCACTTCTAGCTTTTTGATTCACCTAAAAGGTGAAGAGCATAATCGCCTAATACTCTTTTCCACAAACAATAGGCTTAAAATTAGTGTTTGTTCATTTCCTTAGCCATTCTTTTAATTGAAAGATTTGATAGGTTTGGCATTTTGATTCACTTAAAAGTGAAAAGAATAGGCCTACTATCAAATCCAACAAACAATAATAGACTGCTAATTAGCTAGATTCAAATCAAATTGCCACAATTTTAAAAAATGCATAGGGATATAGGCATACCTTTTTTGTAGCTAGAAAAGGCTAGGGGCATTTTTTATTTGATTTATTCATTATGATACTCACCTAGTGGCGATCATTCCATCTCCATTGCATCCTCTTTCAAGATTGTTGGCCCAACACAAAATAACAAAGTGAAGAAATTTAAGCAAATTGAACTTTACTCCTTTCTTTAAAATTGATTAAAAATGATGAGCTTAAGGAACAAATATCTAATTTAAAGAGACAAGTTTAGATTTGTACAAATCAATTATATGCAGATAGCTTTCATAATCTTTACCTTCATGCTTGGAATCCTCCAAAAAGTTGTTTATATGAAGATTTTCTTTCTTTTCAATCTCTTCCTAATTTGTTTGTCCTCAATACTGTTAACTCTACTATTTGGTTTCTAAACCTTTTTAAGATCTGCCATCAGGAAAACAGAGAGAATTCATTATTTACTGTCAAAAAATAATTTTGACAAAAAGTGTTACATGCTACAAATTTGATTGTAAGTGTTATTTCATATAGTAAATGCGTCACAAAATTAATTATACGTGCTATTTAAAAAATTAAATGCACTACTTAAATGCTGATAAATAAATGTTTAAATGCGACATTTAAAAGTGAAAATAAATTGTATGTGTTGATACAGGGCATGTACGTGCTACAAAGTCAGGGTGCACATGCTGAAAGAAATGTTAAAGACAAAAGATAGAAGTTGTGTCTATACGCTAAATGGCCACATAAATGCATCAAAATTTAATGTAGATGCACCATTTCTTTTCTCAAATGCATCATACTTTTTCATATGTGTGCCACTCTAAGCCTGGTATGTGCTATTTGACTTGTCTGATAGAGAATTCAACACAAATTTATATAAATTTAACAAATAAATTTTAAATTTGGTTAGTTGAGGCCTAGAGCCCCACAATGGGTGCCATTTTGTGTATAAGAAGTACATTCATAGGATTAGTTTATCAATATTTCAATCAAATTATGCTAAATATGACAATTAAGAAATCTATTGAATAGAAATAAAGACAATGAGCATCTGATGGCTCTCTATTTAAAGATTCTAATGCTAAGCTCTCAACAAGCTTCCATTAGTGACAACTCTAAAATGAGAAATATGCTAAATGATCATGCAATTAAACCCATTTTACTCAAAAAAATGCTCAATTATGCTAAACTATGCTTCTAGCTCAATTTCACTATAGTAATGATGCAATTCTAAGATGTAATTGGGATGTTTTTCTCCTTATTTTTGCCTTCTATTTATAGTTTTACCAAGCATAGGGGGTGGAGTCAAGTTTGATCATGGTTGAGTTTGAGTTAAGTCCATGGTTTCAAATATGGGGACAATTTAAATAATTTTTCCTTAAAGCTTGGGACAATGAGACAAAAATGGGTGGTCAAGATGCTTCCTCCTTATGAGTGATTGAGATTGAATGTGGCTTTGATCTATGTGAGTCCAATCCTTAATTCCTATTGGTTGAGGTAATTCCCTCCCATGTGGTAGGTGAGATAAATTAGGAATTTATTTATTTAATTTCTTTAGCCATGTGTACCCCTTGAATGGGTTAAATTTGATTTTAATTCAACTATATAATTAATTAGATTAATTATATAATTAAATAATTAATTTAATCCTTTTTAGATTTGATTTCAATTAATTCTTGATTTGGCCTTGATTACTCACTTGGATCAACTTGCCAATTTTTAGGTGTCTACATTAGTGTATCACCTTTTACTGTTTTAAGTATACTTCTTTCCCTTTTCCCTCTACAGATGAAGAGTCGACTTCTAAAATCCTAGAGGTCGCTTAATGAAATAGCATAAGGTCCCCCATTCATTAAGCTTCCCATAGGTTGTTTACCTTAAAAGAAATTTTAGGAATCAACAGTATGGATAATTGAGTATAGAAAGATTAGTTAGAAATAAATATAATATTGTTTGAAATTGATAAATCTATATATAATATCATTAAAATGACGAAGTAGTTTTGAGTAGTCTACAGTTTGATATTTCACTAAAAGCTAAACTATTAACTTGCTTTTGAATTATTTTCTCAATAAAATAAGAATCATGAATGTATTTTATATTTAAAATTATAATGAAATAAATTTAATTAAATTAATATATTATCTTTAAAGATTTATGTAAAAGACATTTAAAGATATCATTTTAAGATGTCAGTTTTTGACTAGTTTGTGATTAAAGCAAGATTGATTTAAATGGGATAAACACTTGAATATGATATCATTCTATTTCTTCTTACAAATATTTATCATCCTTTAAAATTTTTCCTACTACTAAAATATGACAAAACAATATAATTAGAAAAAGATTATTGTAATATAGCTAAAAAAGTGTCATGATTTAATAGAAACTGTTTGAAAAAGGGGTCCTATATCACCAAATCAATTCAACCAATCATATTTGAGATAAGTAATCTGTATAATATATAAAATTAATAAATAAGTATCTTAACTTTTGAAATATTTGAATTACAAAAAAATAGTAACTTATGATTGGTGCAAAAAAATTCACTAATTATGCACAAGTGAATGCTATAGTATATTGCCTATGACATGTACAATAATACACATTTTAAAGCAAAAGTAAGATAAGTTTTGGAGGACAAGTTAAAGATAAGTAATAGATAAAGGAGGAAAAGAGCCCAAGTGATCTTGAAGAGAACTAAATGTATTTGTTTCTTGTATCCACGTGGAGGGGGGAGGAGTTAAAAGAAAGGAAAATAATATAAAATTAATAAGTATCTTAACTTTTGAAATATTTGAAAAAAAAAAAAATAGTAACTTATGATTGGTGCAAAACAATTCACTAATTAATAAAATAATAAAATAAGTATTTGTATAATATATAAAATTAATAAATAAGTATCTTAACTTTTGAAATATTTGAATTACAAAAAAATAGTAACTTATGATTGGTGCAAAAAAATTCACTAATTATGCACAAGTGAATGCTATAGTATATTGCCTATGACATGTACAATAATACACATTTTAAAGCAAAAGTAAGATAAGTTTTGGAGGACAAGTTAAAGATAAGTAATAGATAAAGGAGGAAAAGAGCCCAAGTGATCTTGAAGAGAACTAAATGTATTTGTTTCTTGTATCCACATGGAGGGGGGAGGAGTTAAAAGAAAGGAAAATAAAACTTAATTGAAAAATAATTGGATGAAAAGTATGCCTGAAATTCTGAAGTTTGAGAAGGTGAGCTTTGCATTAAAAAGACATCTTGCACAGAAAAAAAAGGGATACACAATAATGATAAGAATTTTTATTTTAGAATCACAATTTTAGAGCTCATCTTGTAGAATAGTTTCCATGATATCTATTGAGCCAAACATTGGAGAAGCTACTACATTTTGTGTTTGAGACTATGTTGATATCATAAAACATTGGTGTGAAATTCGATCTTATACAATATATATTTTTTGACTAGATAAGCAACTAAATTCCCACGATTCCTCTCTTGAAGAAAGATGAAAAGTACACCCTTCCAAAATAATGTCAAGACATTTGTATTTCATGAGACAATTAGTGAAATATTTCAAATTGGGGGAAGTATTCATACACAACTGGAATGCCTCTGAATAAGGATGTGCTTTTGTTCATGTACAACCTACCTTTGAATCCATAAAAAATTAACTTTGTTTAAATTATTTTCAAATGGTTTTCTTTGTCTATTCTCTCCCCACTTGGAAACCTGAATGCCTTGTAATTGCCAAGAATTGAACTTAGGTTGTTCAGAGACTTACAAAGATTGAGTTTGTTTAGGAATTTTTAATAATTGGACTTTCTCTGGGCAAGGATTCAAGAACCCCTAACTTGGTTGTTGGTAAATGTTAGTAGTGCCTAAATTCTTTTTTCTTATGCATATGGACAAAAATAAAAAAATAATGGAAAGCTTTTGGAGGGATATAGTTTAGGGAAGGATGATAAAATAATTAACAAGAGCTCTAATAGAGCTTGAGTCCCTGCCTATTGTAAAAAATGGAGGATGGTTTTATTCTATGGTTAGAAATTTGTTATTGAATTAGAAGAAGATGTGAAAGATTATATTATAATTTATTTGAAAATGCAGCCTTATATCAAAAGGGGAAAATAAATAAAATTGGACAATGCAAATTTGAAACCATTTGAAACAAAACTAGTTACCAATGTTGAAACAAGGAGGGCATATATAGCTGTATCATCTTAAAATGGAAGCACTTCCATCTTTGTAGGTTTAGCACCCTCATTTAGTGCATTTTCATGATAGATTTCCATTTAGGATGCATTTGCACTTGATTCTTTGTTTCTAGGTGAAATTAGGGTTACAATCTTGAGGATTCTCCCTGATTTCCTTCTTTGTGGCTCTATTTTCTAAGTAGGACCTATGTACTGGTCCTCCTAGCCTTTGTCACATTTCTTCTAGGCCTCTGTGCCCTTTTCCAACATTCTGTTATGTTTTCCCATCATTTTAAGTCTCTAGCTGACCCAGAAACTTCATTGAAACTCTAAGGTGACTTCCTTGAAGCCACAGGTCAAGGTTGAGGTCGACCTTAACCTTTATTGGGTTTTAGTTACCACTTTAAAATTTGGATCATAGTAGGGCCCTAAATTAAAAATGGGTCTCCGGGTCTGAGTGTGGAAGGGTTTTTATTCAAAATTCATTTAATACATTTCCTCCTTAGTTGGATATTATGATTGGACCATAATTCAAGGTGAAATTTTAATTAGGGGCCCTTACATTACCCTAGGAACCTTGTCTTGAGATCTCTATATAAGAACTCTCTTTTTCCTTCATTTCAAGAGGTCAAAAAACAAGTCACAAGGAAGTCATGGGAAGTTATGAGAAGTTATGAGGTGATGACATAATGATGAGATGATGATGCAAGATTACAAGAGGATGATATAGGAGAACAAGATATGATGATGCCTTGATGCAAGCAAGCATTTCATGGACAAGTTATTGTGGACATTCATTTGGAGCAAGAAAGATTCCTTCTTCCTTGATCTACCATTTTCAACATTCAAGCATTCTAAAGATACAATCATGGGGTAGCAACTATGGATTGTGAGTTTGGTAGGAGTACTTTAGCCTTGGGGGCTTGGTATGATTTCTTTATCATATTCAAATCTATGTATTGCTCTCTCATTTCAATTCATGCTAGGGTTTCAATCTAGATGATTAGATCTTGGCATTGCACATTCAAAGCTCTTCCTACAAGCAACACACACACATATTCTATTATATCTGTCTATTCATGGAGGTGGAAATCACCAAAACTAGGGTTTGACTAAGGAAAAACCCTATATAGCCACCCCAAAACACTATTTTTAGATATCTACATTCATTGTTTCAGTAGTTGCAAAGCAGATTTGAATACCCTTTTCGACAACTTTTGGTATCAATGAACATAATTTCCATCAGAGTAGTGTAGGTCAAGGTCGACATAAAGGGGTCAAGGTTGACCTAGCTTAGAACATAAAAAGACTTCTGGGTTTTCTCCCTCTCTGTGTTTTTGTTCTAGATCCAGTTACAAAATTTCCAGAAACACAATACAAGCACCAGAAAATAGGTATTTCCAAATCTTCTATGTTATGAGGTATGTATTTCATATTTTTATCTGATTTCATTATTCTTTGCAAGCATTTCCAGATTTATATTCCTTATCATTAGAATTTCATGTATGTGTTGAATATTGGTTTAGGGTCTCTTTCATGTGCAAACCCCCATTGTTCTAAACCCTATCCATAATATTCACCATACATTTTGGTGAACCCTTTTACGACAACTCTTTCTTTTTGGTGTTTGATTTTCATTTTATGTTAGATCTGACATGCATATAAAAGTAGGTTTCTTTTATGCTCTTGCATTTATATTTAAAAAATAAATAAATAAATCACATAATTTCTTTAAAATATAAAAACATTTACATTTTTCATACTTGTAGTGCTACTTTGTGTTCAACATGCATGGTTTTTGTTTTGAATACTTTGATGAGGCTTTTATTGAAAAAGAGGATAGATCCCCTAATGAGGTACATAGAAGTGAGGATGAAAATTGTTTGAATAAGATCTCCATTGATCCTATTCCTATTTCATCCTCCTCCACAACCTATTCAATTGACCTTTACCATAGGGAGTATGTATGGTTACCTTCATGTTCCACTATTTGCAACATTGATGCACCTAGAATGTCATATTCTAAACCTTTGTTGATGGTAAAAGGATGTCCTCGAATAATAATTAAGGGTAAACATAGAGATCCTTTGTATTTCTTTGATCACATGGATTCCATTTCACATGCTTATCACAAACGGAATAACTCTTAGCCTACTATTCCAATTTTTTTACCTCCTTCCCAACCTATGCTTCCTCAAGTCCCTAGGCTGCCATCTTCCTTTAAGGAGTATGACTTAGTAGAATAATTACGTGCTACTCTTGCTAAGATATCTTTATGGGAATTGCTTCAAACATCCCTGACATATCATGAGGCATTGAAAAAGGCTTTATCTACCCTTCCTTCTTCGCCTCCTAACCAAGAGAACATTAATTCCTTTTTCAAGTGCATGCATACTATGCCTTCTTTACCTCCTATTGTGTTTGCCGATGATGATTTACCTTCTGTTGGGGTACAGAATCAATATGATGCTCTTATGGTTGTTGTTTCTATTAATCAAAGTATTATTTGTAGAACATTAATTAACAATGGATCTGGGCTTAATGTTTGTAGCATGGATATGCTTAAGGCAATTAAGGCTGATCTTACAACTATTCAACCTGATAATATCCCTATTTGTGGATTTGATAATATTGCAAAGAGAACTTTGGGCATTATTACGTTAATTGTTAAAGTTGGTCTGGTTATTCTCAATACACCTATTCATGTTATGCTCAGACCTCTCAATTATAATATTCTTTTAAGTAGACCTTGGTTACATACTATGCATGCAGTTCCTTCTACTCTTCATCACAAGGTTAGGTTCATTTATAACAATTTGATGTATACGGTACATGCGGATGATGCACCAAATCCTTACTTAAATGCAGAAAATGCTAAAGTTTCTAAACTTCTCCAACCAAGTAAAGAGCTTGAAAGGCCCCCTGAGATTAAACAAACCATAACTCCATCTTCTTCTTTGATTGGGGATGATTGGGGAACATTGGAATTTAATCCTTCTTTTATTGGAGAAGATAAAGTTTCTGATTTGGAATTCATGAAACAACAAAGTGGGTTTGAAAAATAAGTTTTTAATCCTTCCCCTCTTTCTGTGGAATTAAAAAGTAACTTTGTTGCTGCCTCAATTAAAGAAACAATTGAAACAATAAAAATTGATTGCTATGACATTGTGACATATGAGGCTCCTTGGACTCAATCTGATATGGCTGATAGATATGGTTCTAGTTATCATTTGCTCAAGAAATTAGGATTTAATGGGAAAGGATGTGGTAAATATGAACAAGGTATACACATACCTTTGGACAACGAAATTTATGATTATAAATATGGATTGGGGTTCAATCCTTACAAACAACCATCAGCTTTTCCTCTCAATGTTAATCATATATGTGTTGGACATTTGAAGTTGGTTAACTTGCTCCTCCTTGACATGGATCAAAAAACTATCTTGGATATTTTTCCTAAAGATGAAGCCTTGGTGGATTTTTTAGGAGCTTATGAGGATCTACCTATGTTTCATCATAAAATATGGAAGCCCTATTGTCTAAATACAGAAGCTTATTTTAGAGAACATGATGAACATAATGTTTCTCCTTTACCAATGGATTCTCTGATACAAAATAATTTTCTAATAATTGAGACTTTTGAGGTTCGAATGGATGAAAATGATTCTAAGAAGATGATAAAAATTGGGAAGTTTTTGAATCAAGATGAATGTGATCAATTGGTTTCCCTTTTTCTTGAATTTAAGGATATTTTTGCTTGGACATATTTAGATATGCCAGGTATAGATTCTAAGATTGTTACTCACAATATTGTTCTCAAACCAAATGTTAAACCTATGAAGCAGAAAATCTGAAAGATGAATCCAAGAATTGCCTTATTAGTTAAGGCTGAAATTGAAAGATTATTGGATGCTGGATTCATTTGCTCTATTGATTACTCAGATTGGATTTCAAATATTGTGCCCATTTCAAAAGGAGAAAATAAGATAAGAATGTGTAGTAACTTTTGAGATTTAAATAAAGCATCCTTAAAAGATGATTTCCCATTACCTAATATTGATATAATTATGGACTCAACAATGGGTCATGCTTTATTATCTTTTATGTATGGCTTTTTGGGCTATAATCAAATTTTTATTCCTCCTAAAAATCAATTTAAGACTACATTTATAACACCTCGGGGAATATTTTGTTGGGTCATGATGCCTTTTGGATTAAAAAATGTGGGAGCAACTTATCAACGAGCCATGACTTTGATTTTTCATGATTACATTCATAAGATTCTTGAGGATTATGTGGATGATATCTTGGAAAAATCTATACAAAGAGGTCATGTTAGTATTTTACGAGAGATGTTTAAAAAGATTAGAAGTTACAATATGAGATTGAATCCTAAGAAATGTGTCTTTGGAGTTGATTTTGTTAAATTATTGGGGTTTATAATCTCCAAGCGAGGCATAGTGGTAGGTAATGAAAAGATTGAAGCTATTGTTAATATGCCTCCTCCTAAGAACATTTCTCAGTTACCAAGTTTACAAGGAAAAATTCAAGCTATTCGTTGCTTTATTTCCAACTTAGCTGATAGAACTGTTCCTTTTACTTCCTTGCTTAGAAAGGATACCACTTTCTCTTAGAATGAAGAATGTAAACAAACCTTTGAGAAATTTAAGGAGTATCTCACCAATCCTCGTATTTTGAAACCTGCTCAATTTGATAAAACCTTTGATTTGTATACTTCAGCCACTCCGAATATGGTGATTGCGTTGTTGGCTCAACATGATACTGAAGGTAAGGAAAGATCCATGTACTACATTAGTCAAACTTTACTCAATTATGAAACAAGATATATAGATTTGGAAAGACAATGCTTAGCTTTAGTTTATGCTTGTCAAAAACTCAGGCATTACCTATTAAATGTTGAAGTCAATGTGATTGTTAGATTTGATCCTTTCAAACATCTTTTCTCAAAAACTGATCTCTTTGGCCATCTTGCAAAGTAGGTGACGTTACTTAGATAATTTGATCTTAATTTCATTTCTCAAAATTCAATTAAAGGAAAAGCTTTAATAGATTATTTGGCTAAAGCTCTTTGTCCTCATTCCGATACATGCTTTACTTCAATAAAATTCCCCGATGAAAGCATTCTAGCTATTAAACAATATGATGTTTGGGAGTTATATTTTGATAGATCTAGATGTAAGACAGGTTCTGGTGTTGGAATTATCTTGATTCCTCCTAAGAAAAAGTTGATCCCTCTATCATATAAATTGACTTTTCCTTGTATTAACAATATTGCAGAGTATGAATCTCTTATAACTAGCTTACGAGTAGCTTCATCCCTTAACATTAAAAAAATGAAAATTTATGGAGATTCACAATTGATTGTGGAACAAATTAAAGGAGGTTATCAGACTAAGAATGATAAAATGACACAATATAGAGATTTGGCTCTTGATGTTCTTTCACAATTCTCTTCTTATACGATTCAAACTTTACCTAGGAAAGATAATTGACATGCGGATGCCATGAAAAGAAAAGATTCTTTGGTTTGTCTTGAGAATAACATTGAAAACTTTCAATTTACTAGACATACTCTTAAAAACCATGCAATTTCTAATAAGGTTACCTTTGATTGTTTCAATTTGCATTTGGATGAATGGTATTCTCATATCTTTCATTTTTTGAAAG